>RJWH01000747.1:0-306760 GCA_004363575.1 Solenodon paradoxus | reverse complement strand
ATGCTTTGAGGTTTATAGGGCACATATTATAGGGCACAATTTCATTCTTTGAGAAATAAGATTGTGAAGTCACAAGAAGACTAAATGATTTTAACTGGTGACATTAGGTAGCAAATGCCAGTGTCAGAACCTGACCCCTTTCTCCTAACTCTAAGTATGAACTAATGTCTTACCTTTAGCTACATTATCTCTATGGTGAATAATATTATTATAAATTGAACTCTAATAAGAAAGTATCACTATCACTTTTGCTTACTGAGTTACATCATGTTCTCAGCTTTAAATGTTTCAAATTTTCACTCACTTGAGAAGTAGTTAACTGATTGTGACTAAGTACAGAAACTGATATGGATTTTATACTCTAACTCTCCTGTTAATCAGATTTCAATGACATTTCATTTCCTGCCTCAGGATAAAGTTCAAAGTTCTTAACATGGCATTTAAGATATTCCATTACCTGGGTTTAATCTATCCTCTCTCACTTTATTCTTCATTGCTTCTTTACAGAAATACTTTGTCTCATTTAAACTTATCTTAATACTGTGGTCCAAATGTTTCATTTTTTTCTGTATTCCACATATATCTTTAATTTTCTTCTTCTATTTATCTCCTAATAAATGACTTACACAAAACGACTCATGGTTTAAGGCAATTGTAAACTGTCCCATAGAAAACTTCCTTTACCATCTTAGATAAAAATATTACTTATTTCCTTAGAATCAGAGAGGATTTGAGCTCTCACAAATTATATATCAATGATATATGTCTTGAATAGGTTATGTATATATTGAAAAGTGTCTCATTTACATCTCAAAGGTATCTTTCCAAAATTTTCTACCTAAGAGCATTGCATTCTCAAAAAATTTTTGATTGATTGTTTAGAGATTATAGGCATTAGGGAAAACCCTAAATAAAGAGACAAACAACTTTTTAATATGATTTCAAAGGCTCAAGATTCATCTTACTATCTCAAAATACCTCTTATATCCAATGAAGACTGGAATGCTGTGCAACAGTCTAGTTAGTTATTTGAAAATAAAATGATTTTGAGATCTCATTTATATCTTATATCAAAATATGTGGATAGTGTATGTTTTTCTATGCCACATAGATAATTAGCACAAACTTAGTGGATTTAAATGAGATGCATTTATTATACCACAGTTTCTGTGGATGAGGTATCTGGGCCCAACATGGTTGTGTCGTCTGCAGTACCACCATCAAGTTGTCTGCCAGGACTGGATTCTCATTTGAAGGCTTGACTGGGGAAGCATTTGCTTCCCAGCTTCCACAGGCTGTTGGCAGAATTTATTTCCTTGTAGCTGTAGGATTCATGACAGCTTGCTTCTTCATAGTCAGCAATGTAATGGAGAGAGATACTAAACTGAGTCTGCTAATAAGACAGAACGTTACAGAATGTAATGTAATCATCAGAGTAGCATTCCATTACCTTAGCCCTATTTTATTGACTAGAAGCAAGTTATAGGTCCTGCCCCCATTCAAAAGTAAGGGATTGATTATTCAAGGTCAGAACACCAGGAGGTGGAGATAATGAGGACCACCTTAAAGTCTGTCTATTGTAGTCTGCCCTCCAACCTCCAATGTTTCAAGTTTTCTCATGCGAAAAATAGATTAATTATGTTCTAAGCTTCCAAGGACTTCTTGTTAAAGCATTAATTTAGAGTAAAAAAAATCTCATTATCAAAAACAAGTTCAGGTGTGGGTGATGCTTCCTCTCCTAAGGCACAATTTCATCCATCTGTGGACCTGTAGCACTAGAGAGACAAATCATCTGCCTCCAATGTACTCAGCATACATAAGGGGGACAGCCATCTCATAATAGATGAGAAATTTTGACTCAGACAGAAAGTAGATAAATATGCTCACAGGTCAGTAGAAGTTCTAAAATCCAGATGGATCAATTTTAGGAATTTTTTGATTAGGTCCATGGTTCTGATCTCTGGGCTTTTTCCACACTCTGAATCATCTTTCCATTTCCATAACATGCAGCATGTGTTTGTAGTTGAATAGTTTTATCAAACTGTCTCCTGCAAGTAGAATTTTTGGAGTCTGATAGACTCCTTTCATTTTGTGCCCTTTCAGTTCAAGTTGGTAATGTTTCCACTGAAATGCTTTCCTCAGGAAACGTGTGGGTCTCCTGAGTATTTCAATGATGTTCACCCCATTCAACAAAAGGAACACTCAGGTTTTTTCAAGATAGTCTCATCTTTAGTTTGGACTCCACTTGAGATGGTTGAGGTAGTATGGTGATTGAGAGGATCTGAGACAGAACTTTAATCAATTGAAAGGGCCTTTTGTATGACTAAATACACTCATCTTTTTATCTTCCTAAATTTTTAACAAACATTTGTATAGCCCTACCTCAGATTTTTCTCTGGACTATGCACACTTAACATTTTTTTGTCATTTGTAGAGGCTGAGAAATTTTAAGCTCATCAGGTCCTGGGTCCTTTTATTAATATAGTTCTTCATTCAGTTTATTTCTTCTGCCTTTTTACTATAGCCAGAAAGAAACAGTCATCACTTTGCTTAGAAATATCCAAGTTTATTGCTTAAAAGTTCTGCTGCCCCATAACTTCCAGAGATGATATTGCTCAGCTTCTACACAATACAAAAAGGATACACTTAACTCCAATTTCCAAAAGCATGTTATTTGCTGCCTTCTGAGTTCACTGGCAGCATCTTCCAAGTCAAAACATAAACCCCCAGTGGCTTAGTTGAGGAATAATTGACACATAAAAATAGTATGTATTTAAGGTATATATTTTGATATTTTGATATATGTATATATTGTGAAATAAGCACCACAATAAAGCCACTTAACATATTCCTCATCTTCCCTAGTTATCATTTTTTTTTTTGTGTGTGTGTGTGTGGTGAAAGAAATTAAGATTTATCTTCTTACTAAATTTCAAATATAAAATATAGTATTATAATTATTGCATATTGCTATACAGTAGATCTCCAGAACTTAGTCTTCTTGCATAACTTCTATCTTTTGATCATTTCTTAGTTCTAATGACCTTCCCATAATTTTAGATATTTGTTACATGGGAAACCCAACGCTGATATCAAAATCTGTATTTGTTTTATGTCTGTGAAACAACCTATCACAAAGTTAGAGACGTAAAACAAAAGAATGCTATCTCATGGTTTCTGGAGATTGGAATTCTAGACATGCCTTAACTGTGTCTACTGTTAGACTCAACAAATTGTCAACTAGGGCTTGGTTTTCATCAACAGATGGATGGAGATAAACCTTAAAGTTTATCTAATATCGTTGGTTTAAAGTACTACAGGTGAAATAAATAAACGAGTAATTAGCTCATTAAAAAGGATAGTCAAAATATAGGTAAATATTTTTCTGACTATATATGTTAGTCACAAGGCAATGTATAGTGTTAATAAAAGAAGGCAACATAGCTTCACTATGTAAAGAAAAATCAAACTTTCAAATTTGAAAAACTGAATCACTGAGATGTGATTTCAATAACTGATTAATGGAATTTACAACAAACATTTATAAAACTCACACATATTGGTAAGAGAAGCAGAATTTAGTCAATAAAATAATAAGATAGTAGATGGAACAAATCACAAAGAGAAAATACAGTTGGCAAATGTTCGTAACTGCTCAGTTCCATTTCATTAAAAATAAAGTAATATTTTCAACTCTTCATAAAATAATATGCGAACAGCTCCTTGATAGTGGTAGAGATATGGTAATTGTAATCTTTATAACCAGTGCTAACAGTGGAAAATTAGTATAATTTTTAGGAAAGCAATGTATTAATCTGCTTCAAATTTATACATATTTTTTACCTAGTCATTCATCTTCCAGGAATCTACTATAATGAAATAATCAGCAATGCAGATAAAGATTTATGCACAATCATTTTCTTTGAAGCCCTCTTCACCATAATAAGGCATTGAAAATAACCTAAACATCTATCAAGAGGGAAAATATTGAGTAAATTATGGTGTAACTATAGTATGGAATACTGTGTAGGCATTAAAATGATATTGAAGATGAATATATAATGATGTGTAGAAATGCTCAGGTAGGCAAAAAAGGGCAGGATATACAATTTCTTGTAATGTAGAACTAATATGTGGAATAATTTATTATTAGAAAGAAATGAGTAAAGATGTTACCTGTGGTTATTTGGGGTTTATGATTATTCCAGTCACATAATTGTTTTCAATCAAGAGCTAACTACCTTATTTTGGAAACTTATAAAGTTTCTCATATTATATATATTCTCTTACTTTCTTTTTTTTTCCCCTCAGAAAATTAATGGTTGGCAAATACTTTATCCTGCAATGACCTTAATCAAAGTTGGTTTTGGAAACTTGTAGAGGGCACTGGACTAAATTGGTAGAAATGGAAGCAAAGCAATTGGCCTTGGCTTTATAAATTATTCTTAGACATTTTACAATTGCTAGAGTAGAAAAACAGGGTGAATTCACACAAGTAGATTAAGTGAACTTTAGTATTTTTTTTTATTTGCATTCTGAATGTATCACCCACTGAAGGGGTAAGAAAATAAAGTATCCTGATTTATGTGAGCGGATAATTATAGGTAGGGTAAAATATCAATGAACATTGCAAACATTTACAAATATTTGACCTGAAGTAACTTAATGGAAGTGAACGTGATGTGTGTCAGGACATTGTGTTGGATGAGTATGTGAAGAGTTTAATTAGAATTATTTCATGGAATGTGAGATATTAAAAGACAATTTTAATGTTCTATCTTATATGTGATTTAAATATGCTTTCATAATTAAGATAAGACATTAAATATTATTAATATACATTTGATCATCTGACATATCACAGGTAAGTAAATATTTAGCTGGGTTAAAAATAAAAATATTTGCATCATAACTTTGATCTCATTATGTAAATTGTCTACTATTAATGGTCATTTTAAATCTGACATACTGTTTTAAATTTTGTAGTTTTTTTTCAGCAAGAACACTATGACCAAATAGCTAATTAGAGTTCTCTGTCTATAATTAGAAAGGAAAATTAGAATTTCCTTTACCTCGGTGAGAAAAGACATCCTTAATTTCATTCTAAATTAAGCCAAATAGATTTCAAATTCTTCCTATATAGGTGATTTGGAAGTATGTTTAAGAAATAGAAATTCCAGGAAACCTCAAGTTGTGGAAGAAAAGAGAGAGAAAGGTGAAGAATGGGGCTGTTGGAATGTTGGAGAGAAACCTGACTTTTAAAAATTCTAGTTATGACTTGTCTCACTGAAAATGGGGATGACTGTTTTCTCTTTGAACTACAGGCCAACATTCAAAACTTTTTTGTTTCTATGTTAAGCTCCACAAACAAGTGGAGAAACCTTCCTCTAGAAAAGGTAAGGAAATAGCATAAGCCCTTAACTTGAGATAGAAGTCAGTCCTCTGACTTAACTGAGACTGTTGATGGTTTTCAGGCTGTGACGTAGTGCCTAGGCTTGTCCTTATTTAAAATAAAATAGCTATGGTTGGAAGCAGAAGGGATATTTTGAATCTTTGAGTCCCAATTTTGGAGTCTAAAATCTATGTGATAAAGAACAACACATACCTGGAGAAACAGAAAGTTCTATAATACATTCATTGGTTCAATTCTCTTTCTTTTGTTTCCTCTAGGTTTTTCTCTAAGCTCTGAAATAAAGAGAAATTTGGGGCATACTCTTGTGACTCAGGTGATAGAGGCAGTTGGGGTGGACAAGGGTGTGTGAACCAGGGCCAGGGAAGCTGGGATGGAACTAGATATACATATGTATGTATGTATACATATAAATATATGTACAGATACACACACACATATATATAAATTCTTACTTTCAGAAGTTATACTAAAATTGAATATTTCAGCAAAATGTTACCAGCCCTACACAAATAATGTTTTCTGTCTTTCTTCGATCTTTTTTTCTTCCCCTCCTATGAAAGAGAGAGAGTTGACACAATATGCCGTTCTTTCCATTAATGGCCGACCTTGGTTAAAAACAAATGAAGACTGGTGATTGCTTATCCTTATATTATTTATGTCCTGAACAAGCTCCACATAATGGATTATCTCCCATATTTTCACTGGGGGCTTGAGCTTCATTATTTTTATTAAGATGACAATTCCAGAGTCTCTGTATTCATTTGCATTTTTCAAAAATTGCATAAGGATGTCTAGGTTTGACTAAACACTTAGAGAAATTTATTTCATAATTTTACTGAAAATAATGACCTAATGGCTAACATTTACCAAAAGATATACTCTGTGTGAAAGAAGGGGTGATTAAGAGCAGACACTTTCAAAGTCTGGGCAGTCTCTTTAAAGTGAATCAATGTCTATTAATTTTTCAATGGTTCTTCTATTCCCTATTAAGTGTTATACTTTAACATATTATTTTAATTGTTTGGAAGGAAATAACTAGCAATAGGCTTGTAATTCATTTCTCTCCTCTGTTGAGTGATGTCCCAAAGGAGAAAGAATTGTTTTCTGGTCAAACCCTTTTTAAACATGCTAATATCAGACATCTGGAAAAACACATATTCCCTAGTGAGAGACTCGTTCTCTAGGGAGTCCTTTTAGTAGGATGTACTTGGTCTGCCTGGGACTGACTCTGGTGAGCAGCGCTAAAGTATTGATTTATGTGGAATGGCTTGCTGGAAAATATCACGTAAGCTATATTACAATTAGAATATAAAATGGGACTGTGTCGTGACCTAAAAAGCTCACTTTTTTGGGGGGGTGGGTAAGTTATGTTCCTGCAAGTATCACTTGGACAGCATGTGTTAAATATTAGCTATAGCGTGTCCTTATGTATGTTTATGGTCCCAGATTTCCCCTCCTGCCTGTGCCTTGTGATTGCTTGTATCCTTGAGTTATTACTACAACTTAGTATCAGGAAATATTTCTGCCTCATGTGAGTCTGATTTGACAGACATTCCAATCATTTGTTCTATTTTGAATAGTGACATAGGTTAATGCAGGTTTAGGGAAAATGTGGCTTGATTAAATTAATGACAAAATATACTCAGAACCAGGGTCACCCTGAATAATTCTATAGGTTGTTTATTTAACTCAGAGTCTATAAAATGGGAAGGTACTTTTTAGTGCTGAGAATTATTAAGTCATCAGGCACTGACCAGGAGTTTAGAGGTTGGCACAAAGCAATATTTTTGTCCTTGTTTAAGTTTAGTTCATCTGGAAGCAAGCACTGAGAGACAGTGTATACTCTATATTTTCAATAGTTCATTTGGGAGGTGAAAGGAACTCATGTAGGAAGTGGGACAGTGATATGCTAAAGCTGAAGCCATCCATGGGTGTCGTGTCATATGTAATGAAACCATCTGCAACAGTGGGTAACTGGGGTTGAATCCCAAGGAGAAAGGCTGGAAAATGATGCTAATCACACACAATATATGATCTCATCTGAGGACCAAGGGACCTGATATATTTGTCCATGGAAACCTGAGGGTCTTTGGTTGAGTACAACTCTACTGTGTCCTCTGGATGTTCTGGTCTCCTCTGCTTGGACATCTGGTCTCCTCTGCTTGGACATCAGATCTCCTATGGTTTGGATGAAAACCCCTCAGGTCTGCCTGCTGACAGTTTGTAGTTTGTGAAACAGAGGAAACTTCTGAGTGACAAGAGCACGAACAGGGTCTGTCTGACCCCTCACGTCATCTTTTTGACCATATCTGCTTCTTCTGGTTGGCCATCGCGGGCCGGTCTCTGCATTTATTGTTTTTACAGTGATTTTATTTATTTATTTATGTTGGGAGATGACAGGGATGCTGAGAGAAATACACAATAAATAATGTGATGTGGGGTAATAAAATATTTTGTTAAGAAAATAAGGAAGGATGTATTAGGTTGAAAAGTGCCCCCAAAGATTTTAGTCATAATCCCTGGAATTTGTAAGCATTACCTTATTTGGAAAAAAGGTCTTTGCAGATAAAATTGAGTGAAGGGTCTTGAGAGGAGGAGCTTACCCGGAATTTTCTGGGTGGGCCCTAAATGCCATCACAAGCATCCTTGTAAGAAAGAGGTAGAGGGGAATTTTACAGACAGAAGGTAATACGTATTGTAAACTTCCACCATTAACCTCTCTCTCTCTCTCTCTCTCTCTCTCTCTCTCTCTCTCTCTCTCTCTCTTTCTTTCTTTGGATGCTAGAGCCTGACTTAAGCTTTGGTTGCTGAAACATCATACCAAAGAGACATTACTTCAGATTCAATGTCAATCACATGCCTGCCACTCCCCACTACGGCTCTTTTGATTCATCCTGGTTCATTTATATAGCTGATAGACTGACTAGTCTTTTTCCTTTCTTGTTCTCTCTTCTAGTGCTTTAAATTTCTACTCTTGCAATTTAATTCACTGATAAAGAGTGAGCCCAGGAAACCCTGCACCTACCACTCTTAGTCTAAATAAAAACAGGACCTCAGATCCTTGCACTGTCTCTGTTTCTCTACCTGTGACTTCACTATGGCCCAGAGTGCTGTGTAATATCCTGGTTTTATAAGTAATATACCTCTTTTTTTTTTTCGCTGATGGTTCCTACTAAAGGATATCTCACATAATAAGAACCCTGTGGGGTAGTCTGTCTTACTATTGCCTTAATGGGGAGATGTCTATGGGAAATTCACCAGGTTCAGGGGAGTGCCCCCAGGCATTGCCAGTCAGCAGCCTTATTATCAGTAGACTGAGATCAAGGGTCGCAAAACACAATGTCAAAACAAAGAGGATTGGAATGATGCAGCCACAAGCCAAGGAATGCAACAGCTCTGAGAAGCTGGATGAGGTATGAAGTGAACTTTTCCCCTAATACATTTGGAGGGAGCATGACCCTAGCAACACCTGGATTTCAGCCTCTTAAAATTGTTTTCAGATTTCTGACCTCCAGAAATGTGAGCGAATAATTGCCTATTGTTTTAAAGCGAAAGATTTGTAGAATGTTATCGCAGTTGCATCAGGAAATGGAAACTGAGTACAAAAAGGGGGATGATGATGGGTAGATAAACATTTTAGAAGGAGTGTTGAGGGTCATTGGAGCAGATATTTAAATGACAGCATGTGAAAAAGTCATTTAGAGAAGGTTCTCCAGGTGGAAGGGAAGCAAATGCAGAGATCCTGAAGGGGCAGTAAGGTCCAGCATCCTGGAGTTGACAAAGTTGGGAGGGTGTCAGCAGATGAGAAAATAGAGAGTGAGGCCCAGGTCTTGAAAATTTTATTGTGAGTAAAATGGAAAATATTTGCAAGGTTTTCAAAGAGTGACTAAAACAGGCTTTGAGAGCCCTCTGCCCCAGCATAAGGCCTTCTGGCTCACTCTGTCAATCACTGAATTTTATCTAATGCTTCCCCACCACCCCAGACTGATTTGGAGGTGAGCCTGGGTGGAGTAGTGACTGGGCTCAGTCCACATACATCCCAAGGATCCTAGTTCAAATCCCAGGGCCAGCGAGAACAACTAAGATGAGCAACTAAAATAAAGTAAATAGAATGTTTCTTCCTCTTCTTTCTTCCTACCTGTCTGCCTCGGCTCACCTTCATTCCTGCCTACATGTTTCCTTTAAAAAACAAAAAAAGAACTGGAGGAAGTTCTTTAAAATACATTTCAGTGCCTGAGAAGAAGGGGGTGGGATATGGTTCCCCAATCTGGTCCAGCTCCACCACGAATAATCTATAAGCTAGACAAAATTTCCTTCCAATGAGATTACTTCCTTCCTTTAGCTTAACTGCCAGCATTTTCATCCTAACATAGACTCTCTCACTTTGTCCTGTCTTTACAGTTTATTTTATATTTTCATTGACAGGGGCCAGAAGGGATGTGTGTATGAGTCCCAGCTCCAGAGAGATTAGTGAGACTGGGGATGAGATTTGTAGGAATTAAACAACCATGCATAACAGCTTCCCTTGTTTAACCCTTGACACGAACAGCATAGGTGACTATATGTCTTTTCCTAAGTAAGTCCTGTGTCTTAAGTTGCTTCATAAAGTCAAGAACCATCTCTCTGTGCATGTTTTATTTTTCACAGGGCATAATGCATTGCCTTATATAAATTAAGTGTTTAATATATATGGATTGAATAATTTGTTGTGCTTGGACAAAAAAGACTGTGCTATAAAGTGGAATGAATAAAACCTAAGCTTCCTCTTATCTGATCCTCTTCACAAGCTCAGGTTGTAGGAGTTGACTTCATGCTGGACTTTGGAGTTGTGGGAGTTGAACATTCCCCCCTCTTCTCCTATGTGTATATTTTCAGGACTGGGTTATGTGGGTGACTTTTAGAGGCAGCTGCTGGGGCAGGTCTTTTCTCTATGAGTACCAGAGCTGACTCATTAGCACTGGAAAGTATTAGAATTATGCCACCTCCTCCCTCCACCACCTCTCCCCACCCAACACCGTTACAGAAAAGAACATTTAGATCCAGATTATTTTGAGTATTTACTTTTTATGTTATGAATACTGAAGGCTATATGTCATTGGTCAGATCATTTTATTCACTTAATCCACTATCAGCTTTATTCTATAAAGGTTGTTCAGCCATTAAATATGTACTTAAATATAGTAGTAAAAGCTAGAAGAAAAAGTTTGGTACAAATTAGAATGCACTTATAGAGATGAAAAACTGGAGAATCACAGTGGGTTTGATTAATCAGGAAGATCTTCTCAGAGGCAATTAATTCATTGTGACATTCATTTCTATTCATTCAGGTTCTTGGAGTTATTTTATTCTTTGGTTTTCTGTAGTTTTCTCTTAAACTGATTGTATAATGTGAAGGTTTATACTTAACTAATATTCAAAGCTTCTTTCTGTTTGTTTCCAAACAGGAAAAAAAAAATTTAAAAGAACCCTATAAGCTTGTTTGCTAAGAAGTCTAGACATTTCGTAAAGTACGACATTTTAGGAGATTATCATAGAAACAGAGAATAGACTTTGGGAGGAGAATCAGTTATCCAGAAGGAAAAGACAATCAGAAAAAATGAGAGAAACTTTAAGCAAAAGACAAGCTTTTTAGAGGCTCCTGCCGTGAAATAAATGACTGGTCAAACCAGTTTAGGATTTGGGTGTTTGGTTTGGAATTTTAGAATAGAAAGAGATCTGAGAGTTCATTTAGTTCAATGCTTTCATTTTACAGATGACAAAGCTGGAACCCAGAGAAGCCAAGTGGTTTGGCCGGAGTCGCAGTGAGGCTGAACCAGAACTGCCTTTCAGAGCTTCTGACTCCTGTCTCCGGGCTATTTGTACCAAGTCTCAGTGCTGCCCCCAGCGGATGTCCTGCAGGGTAGCAGGTATCCAGGGGCCTTAGCAATGTGAACAGGGAACAGGAAATCACGTAGATAAGTAGATGCAAGGGAGAGATGGGAGACACTGACCTAGCAGGCAGCCTGGAACTAGCAGGGACAAATGTAAAAACCTTGAGAAAGCTTTCCTTTCCCGTTTGTTTTTTATAAATGTAAATTCAAGATATATTTTGAGTAGATAGAATAAAATACTGTGGTTATATTCTGCAACAAACTTGGGTCCGCAATCTTGGAACTTTTAGTTCTGAACTTGTTTTTTAATATATACATAGGCATTAAAGTCACTAATTCAAAGGCAGACTTTGATATGATTCTGGTAGAAAACAAACCTGAGGACTCACTCTAGTGAACAGGGCAAGAGGAAAGCCTGAGGAATAAGTATATTATGTGATGGAGTATAAGATTTAAGATAGTCCTTTTGGGACAAGCAGGTTTCCAGTATGGTAATAGGATCTACCACAGATGAAGGATCTGGGGAGGATGAAGTTGCATATCAGAACCTCAGTCATTGAAGGCTGGCACAGAATGGAGTTTGCAAATCCAATAAGGAAAACTTTTGATCTCATATTTTATCTAAAAAAAAGATGGATGACTGAGACTTGGAGACAGAATGAATAATCAGGAATCACCTGTGTTATATAGATAACCAGGAGTTGAACTGTCTCCCCATGCTACTCTCAAAGTGTTGTCAAAGCAGATATTCTTTCTTCCTCTCATGAGGACAATTTTAGGAGAGGAGCTGATCTGCAGATCAAAGACATCTTGAATTTAGTTGATAGAGACTGTGGATGATAGATGAGTTCCTAGGTACATATATACTTGTATCAGCCAGGACACATATGACTACATGTCACAAATCACCTGATTAAAATCAGTTCAAGTTACCATATGGATGCTAATTTTTTTACTTAACAGTCATTTGGAGGTAGGCAGTCCCAGGTTGTTCTGCTTGTTCAAAATGTACTTGTTCAATTCTGTCCCCTTTATCATTCTCACAGTATTGATTCGGTATTGATGTACTGATGATAATTCTTCTCTTATTCTTAAGATGGTGGTCATAGCTGCAAACATCGTCTTTATGGGATAATCTAATACTGTCACAGTGGAAAGGACAATCTAATACTATCACAGTGGAAAGAAAAAAGACCTTCCCGCAAATTCTTCTCTCATTATCTCAGAGAAATCATGTCCCAGAAGCTTCTCTTGGGAAGATTTCTTTGCATTTCATTTTCCAGAAGTGGGTCATGCAACATACCTAATCCAATTACTGGTGGAAAATAGATTTGCTATAATTGATTAAATATAGTTGCCTTCTTCTCAACAGTAATGATTCATTTTGTAGATCTAGCCATGTTTTCACTCATCAGCATTGGTGTCACTGAGTATGGAATTCTTAGTTAACTGACTTAGCCATTTCTGTAAGATAGTGTCTGATAAACACCAAATTTTAATATTGTTTCACCTAACCATATCTTAAAATGTGAAATAAAATCTTCAAATCCTGTTACTTGAAGGCTGACCTGTAAATACGGATGTCTCCTATTTTTTTAATGTAATAATCAAACTGAACTAAGCATGTTTAAAAGCAGAAGAGAAGAAGCTAGCAAACATAGAATCTACCATGTATCTCCTTTCTTTAATATAAGTTAAATAAAGAAGTATATGAGACAAGAAATTATACTATCTTCCCTTTTGTTCTTCAGAGTTTTCATTAACTTTTTTTCTAATATTCTACCCTGATTGTAATTTGACTAAGAACATAGAGCATTTTTATTTTTATGGAAAAAAATATGGGTTATTTATCTTTACATATATAACTATTTGGTGAAATAAAAAATCGAAAACCATGTTTTGAATGTTACTTTCCACTGGGAGATTGAGATAAAACTTGGGTATAACTTGAGTTTCATGCTTACTATTTGTGGCACCGTGGCTATTATGTATTCTCTAGTTCCCCTAAATAGATTCTACTTCATGTACTCACTTTAAGAGCTGTGAGGTCATATGACAGAGTTTCAGCCAATTAAATGACTATCAGGGTAAAATATGCTACTTCCAGATCTAATCCTTATGGATTGAGTTGTGTCCCTATCCTAAAGATCTGTGCTGAAGTTCTAACTCTCAGTACCGCAGAATGTGACCTTATTTGGTTATAGAGCTATTGCATATGTAATTAATTAAGTAAAAATGAGGTCATAATGGAGTAAAGTGGACCCCTAATCTAATATAACCAATGTCTCTGTAAGAGGAGAATGCCTTATGCTACGGTTTAAATGTTTTTGTTCCCCTAAACTTCATATGTTGAAATCTTAACCCTGAAAGTTATGGTGTTAGGAATTGGAATCTTTGGGAGGTGATTTAGCTCATGAGGGCATTGCCATCACAAATGTGATTAATGTCCTTATAACAGAGGTCTCGTCTCTTCTACCCTGTGAGGCTACAACCAGAGGTTGGCATCTTGTGACCCAGAAAAGTCCTCTCAGTAGATCCTGATTATTCTAGTGCTCTAATCTTGGACTTCCAGCATCCAGAACTTTTGAGCAATAGATTTCTGCTGTTTACCAGTCACCCAGTCCATGATATTTTATTATAGTTGTCCTAACAGACCAAGATATCATGTGAAGCCATAGAGACACAAAAAGAACACCATGGACAGGAGGGAAGTTGCACTGTTGCAACTACTGGGCGAAGAAGCCCAGGGACTATCAACAGCTGGATGAGATAAAGAAGAATTTTACCCTAGTGAATTAGGAGAGACGATGGCCCACACTTAGATTGTGGACTTCTAGACTGTAGACCTGTGAGAGAACACACTTCTAGTCTTTGCAGTTACCAAGTGTGTGCTACATTATTGCAGCAACCCTAGCAAACTATACATTCTTCTCTATGTTTTTTCTCTTCTCTCACCAATTGATGAAATACAAATGTCCAGAGAAAACAGAATGACAGAACCACAAGATGGAAGGAACTTAGATCACTAAAAAAAGTACATGGGCCAGATATTATTTCCTTATCCTCATGTATTGGGCAGTGATATGGGAGAGAAATAAACTTTTTTCTATTAAAGTATAGCATATTGGGGTTATTTTTAATCATAATTGGCCTCCTCAGTTGAACATATCATTAAGTTTGGACTACTGGAAGGATTGTGAAACCAGTGGTAATCACAATGTAGAAAATTTTAGAGCTATTACTTCTATAGATGCAATTGATATAAAAATCAAATAATAAACCAACATGTCACCTGAATACTTAGAAGGCTGTGAATTAATATGGGAACATTTTCCTATTTTAGGTCCTATAGGCGGTACTTGCAGAGGCCTCACTTTTCTGTCTCAGAAACTTAAACATGTTAAGTAATACAAGTGAAAATGTGGAAAAGGGCATTGACTCTACTTAGGAATTTGAAGATACCCTTTCTTCTTTAATATTATTGTGCAAATTTCATTTGGTACCTTTCTGAAAGTACAAAGGAAATGCCATTTATTTGAATAATTATTTGTTTTTGTGAAAAACAACCCATCAGTCCAGGTCATTGCACACATCCTCTGCCTCAGAGTACCTTCTCTTCATCCTAGGGCAAACATAGGAAAGATTTTGGAATATTCACTTTGACATCTAGCTATTTTTGGTTAGAATGCCAAAAAGTAAAATATCAAAGGAATAATATGCCCATTTTAGTTAGATGCAGCCAGCAGGGAATGTAGCTTACTTGTATTTAGTTGTCTGGGATCCAGCCCTCACTTTGCATCGACAGGCTGTATGACTTGGGAATTCGCTCAGTCTCTCTGGTCTTCTTTCCAGCATATATGAAAAGTGATTTTCACAGGTGAGTATAAGAACTTCTTTAGAAGGACTGGAGAAGCTAAAACTTCCCAAGTGTTTCCTTAGAACCTCGCTCAAGAAGCTTCCCCCAGAGGCATTCTGTGAACTATATTTAATTTGGGGGAAAACAAAAAACAAATAAAACAAAACTTGTTCACACACACGCAGACGAGAGAAAGTGGTACATCCATTATGGAAAAAATTCTACAGTTTAACAAAAAGTTAAGCAAAAATTACCATTCGACTGACTTATCAATTCCACTCCCAGGTGTATACCCCACAGAATTCAAAATAGGGACTCAAACAGATGAAAGTATACCAATGTTCACTGCAGCATTATTCACAGTAATGAAATTTCTACATAGAAAGGAATACTATTCCAGCAGAAAAAAGAATAAAGATCTGATACATGCTGCAACAATGAATGACCATGCTAAGTGAAAAAGGGCAATATTGTAGGAGTCTATTGATATCAAATATCTAGAATAGATAAAGTCATAGAGACAGAAAGTAGATCAGAGATACCAAGTGTTGGAATGGGGGAGAAATGGGCAGTTATTGGGCATAGAGTATCTGTAGTGATGGAAAAGTTTTAGAAATTGGATGATTGTACCACTAGTTGTAAAAGTTTAATTACATTGTAAGTGTTACCAAATTGTATATTTTATAACAACTATAATGGTGAGTTTTATGTTGTTTTGCCATAATATTTACAAGTACATTTTGTCATGATAGAAATGATTAAAAATATTTTTTCAGTTAATAAACTAGCAAACAAAATCCTTGGACCAAGGAGTTCTTTTTAAAATTTTTTTTTAAAGGAAAGATATAGGCAGGAATGAAGGCTAGTAGGCAGGCAGGAAGAGAGAGGAGGAAGAAGCCCCTTATTCTTAGGTAGTTGTTTACACTGGTTGTTTTTCCACAAACTTGGGCCTGAAACCCAGGACCTTGGCGTGTGTGTGAGACTACTCCTAGGGCGCACCCCATGGAGTGCTTGTTGATCACGATGCAGACAGGAGTTTCTAAACCTTTCTTTCACATTCCTTTCTGCAGCGGTAAACACGATGCCTTTTTTCTTGTCGAAATGAATCACTTTAATAGGATTGCCTTACTCTTTAAGACTAAGATGCAGATAATTCTACCAAATCAAGTGAACTCTTAATTCTCATCAGTCATGACTCTCAGAAGTAAGCTGTATAGTGAGCATTTGTGGTAAATGGTGGCCACGGGGGAAGTTCTAGCAATGAGCCCAGAGAGGGTAATAACTCCATCCTTCAGATTTGTGACAGTTGCACTATGGAAAGCTTTCTAGAGAACACATGTCTCTAGGTTTAAGAAGTGAGGTTGTTGCTGTGGAATCCCTGAATATCAGAAGGTCAGCATAAGAAGTGGGAGTGCACTGGGAGAGGGCCAGGAGACACAAGAAGGGTTTCTTCCCTTTTCCTGACAAGGGGGAGTTTTGAGTGCTTATGCAATGATTGATGCCGATAAATATTTTTTAAAAATATTTTTACCTTCAATAATATCCCACAATAGTGATTATGATTTATCATCATCAAAGAAGTCCATGTGCTTTTATCTTTTTCTTGGTGTATGGGCAACATATGTGAGGGTTGCCTGAGCCTCTGAATAAGCAATCTGGAATATGTTTTCCCCTCCATATCCTTTTTCTGTGCCTTATGTTCAGAATCAGTTTAATTGACAGGCTGATGAGGAATGTTTCTTCCATGAGATTGATTGGAAGAGTGAACAGTCAGAGAAACCTTTTATTGTTTTCTTTTTGAGCTGGCTTGCTCATGTGACCCAGAACTACTATTAACCGAGTCTCTCCTCATTGTTTTGTGTCTCAGAGGAGGCACACTTTTAAAGGCATGTTTGAAAAACAACCAAATGGGTAGAGAGATTTTAAAATCCCATATTGATTCTTATATTAATTAGGAACAACAGATGCATATTAACATTTTACCATTTATCCGTTACGAAACAGCCCATAGCAAAATGGAATGAGTGTTCTTTTTTCCTTGTATCATGTGAAACAGTATGAATATGCCTTTAATGTGAGAATGTGTATTATTGATGCTAAATAAATGGCAATGGAGAAAAAGAATTATCAGTGAACTCCCTCTTTCAGGCTATGTAAATATCCTGGGAAAGATAATATTAAACCTGACATTTTATTGCTAACATTAAGTTTTTATTAAGTTATGCTGTGATTAGGGTAAGAGTGCCTATTCTTTCTCACTTTTCTAAGTTCAGCCTATGTCATTAAAAGCGTAGACTTTTCTAAATTCCCAAGAAATGCCTGACCCTATTTCTCAAAGACAGGACTTGTTTTGAAATTGTCACTATCAAAGAATTTTGTAGAAACACTAGGGTAAATTAGACTGGACAATCTTGGAAAGATGTTATTCTTTGTCTGAATAAAAACAGTTTTCCTATGCCCAAATCCTTTCAACACTGCATCACTCTTATCCCAGTTGTTGAACATAAGACTTACTGCAGGTAGAGAAGATCTGAGAATTAAAGGAGGTGGCATTTTGAGCTACACATGCATGCCAGCTGGAGTGCTTCTCTTAGGAGAGATGAAGCCAACAGCAAAAAGCAAGATCAATTTTCATTATGATGATGTTGATAAAAGTTGTTACAAAATTTTGAGTGCCTCTTGTGAGCTCCATTTAACCTTGAAAATGACTGTACAGGTAACAACTCAGAAGAAAAATGTTCCTTGTTCTGTAAGAGTATATTGGGGAAAATTATTCTTGAAATTTTTTTTTGGTAGGGGTGGGGAGCAAGAAACTTAAAGCAAGAAGCTGAGGGTGAGTATTTACTAGAATGGAGAAAGAGAAGGTCCTTGTAGATGATGGGGATCTGCAAAAGCTCTGAGGGAGGAAGTGACTGAGGCTATTTTCAAAAATCCAAGAGCAGGTTAGTGTTGTTGGAGGCATGTGAAAGACAAGGAATGATTTCAGAGAAGCGGCAAGGGGCTGGATCATGAAGAGCCTTTTTATGAACTCATCTAAGAATAGGTGATTTATATTGATCATTACATAGATGCTGTCTATATTTTCTTCCACATCTGGTCAGATCGGATGCTCAGTCACTTTTTTTTTTTTTTTTACCCCCAGCCTTTGTCTTGAACCCAGGTCCATGGACTTTACATGACCTGCACCTTAGCCACCTCAGCCATCTGAATTACTGAGATGCATCATTGGTCACTTTCCCACAACAAAACACCCAAAACCTTGGGTATGAAGTAAGCTTTGTTATATTGGGAATGCTGACAAATTGTAATGTAATTTTTATGTGAATAAATAAAAACTGAGATCAATATTAGGGATCAGTCTTTTAAAAAGAGCTTATAGCTGTATCTACCAATGTAGGAACCAATTTCCTAACAGGTGCTTCTATTCTCCTTCTCTAGACTCATCCTTCCTCTGAAACTTCCCCTTCTCGCCTGCTTTTTAACTAGCACACATCCAGTTTCTGCTCATTTTGAATGTAGATCAGTTTAGTAATCCTTTCTTTCTGTTAACTAACATCCTCAGGGTCTTACCTTACACCCCCAATGACTTGACTAAAAAATAACTTCATAAAGCAATGACAGTTCTCTTCCCATGAGGAATTCTGCGGATGAATTAAGGGAATTATTTCGAATCCTCATACTTTGAAATTGCAAAATTTCACTCTTATTAGTTCATAGACATAATAAAGAACACAAAATACTACATGTGTCATTCATTTAGTTAGGGTCTTGGCCAAAGGCCAATTTGGATAAGAATATTAACTAGATAAAGGTTTAGTTGTGTTTGTATTGAAAAACTTTTGGGATATTTCACTTTTCTGGGTCAATTACAGAGAATCTGGGGAAGTTCATTCTCTTTGTTTATGGATATGGCTTGTTGTGACAACTTTTTATCAACCATCCCTTTCCATCAAACCTGCTCTTTGAACTTTTTCTCTTGATACCGAAGCTAGGAATTTTGATTACAAACAACGGTATTCTTTCTGACTGGTTTAAGAAGCAGGTATTACAGACTCTTAGACTCTTAGAATTGCAGGAGAACCAATCTAAGAAGTCTATGCAGCCAGAAATCATGCCCAAGTTATTTTAGAATTGGGGTGGTGGTGAAGGAAGCAAACGTCATCTTGGAGACATTAAGCTTGTGAAATCAACATAATTAGAAGATTAATTAGATATGGAGATAAGAGAGAAATTAAACATGAATTGCAGATTTACGGTTTAAAAGTTAGTTATTTGATCATTTCATTTTCTGAGCATGGAGTACTTCTGGCACGTGTAGTCCCACAACATCTTTTGAATTCATTTCTCAGGCTTGAAAATATTCTTACATTGCTATACTGACAAATCGAAGTAGAAGCTATAATTTCTTTTCACATCTTTCTTTATTGCTATGTTGCATTACTGGGGATTTTTTTTCTTCAAAAAGGAGCTGCATGAGAAAATAGTCTTTGCATAGGCAATCTTTGGTTTTAGCATGGCGGCAAATCCTAGACCCTTGTTTTCCATTTTGCGGAACACCCTCACTTGAGCTGCAGTATGCTGCCAGCAGGGGGAGGCAGAGCGATTTTGCTAGAACAACCCTAATAGGATGGAATTGGATCTGATTCCTGATGGCATAACTTCGTTTTACTGCGGCAGTCTCTAGTTTCTCTTCCACTAGTCTTGATTTCCTACCAGACTGTATTTCTCCGTGTCATTATAGGCATCTTTTTCAACTGTGTATCTGACAGTTTTACCCTTCTAGTCACATCTCCCCAGTGGCATTCCTCTGGTCTGGGGAACAGCATCAAAAACCCTCAAGTATTAGTGTTCTAGGGCTGTTGCACCAGTGACAACAAACTGTGATGGTTTAAAACAAAGCAAATGTATCTCTTACAGTTCTAGAGGCTAAAATTCTAAAGTCAAGGTGTCAGCTGGGCTAGGCTGCTTCCTAAGGATCTAGGGGAGGATTCTTTCTATGTCTTCCAGCCTCAGAGTCCCTGGCTTTCCTTGATTTGCACATAACTGCAGGCTCTGTGCCTCTGTCTAAATGGACAGTCTTCCCTCTGTGTCTTAGTATTTCCACTTGGAATTCTCTTCTTTTTGTAAGAAAACCAATCAAATTGTTTTAGAACTGTTGGATCCCAGATCAGCCACCACCTCCCCAAAATGTGTCAATGCAGCATATTGAATGGTTTGAATAAAGAAAAATTTGACAAATGAATGATATCCTGAACCTTCTTTTTCTCTAAAATCAGGAATTTTCTTTGACCTTCCTTCTCTCTTCCCCCGAAAGCAGGATATAAATCTCTATGTGACAGGCCCCATCTCTGCATGAAGATAGAGAGACAGTCATCATCAGAGATAGGAAATAGAAACTATACAGCAAGCTCACTAAATCAGTTATCCAAACCAAAACTTTTCAGAATTTCTTTTTCTTATTTGTTCTTCCAGATTTATTGCTTCTCTGTCTAAAAAACTATGTCAACTGACTATTTTGGTCAGTCACTAAGTTCCATGTTTTATAGGCATTTGTGCATACATAATTATTTTGTCTTTTCTCTTGCTAATTTATTTTGTATAAATGTATTACTAGGGTAGTCAAAAGAATGGAAGAAAGTGAGGGGAAGATCCTTGGAAAATTTCTCCTGAAGGACCTATCCTAATTGAATATGGCCTTATCTTAAATGGATAATAAAGTTCTATTTTAAAATAAAATTGCATTCACAATATTGGGGATTAGGGCATTGGCATGCCGTTTTAGGGGACACAGTTCAACCCATAACAGTGACTAATGAGGTAGCCTATGATGAGGCCTCTGTGTACTTTTTAGATTGACCTGCTTCATTTTCCTTCCCTTCATTCTACTCTCTAGACACTCCTGAATGCTTTTAAATTTCTTGAAAGCTACATGCTCTCCCTAATGCCACATATCCTCAGAAATAATTTCCTCTTTCTGGAATAATATTTCTCCACCCCTCCTACTCTTCCTTTCATGCCTTCCCAATTTTCACATAGCCCCCATATCTCTTGGACACCCTGCACTAGTTAAGTGTCTCTTCTTTGCGTTCCCATAGCTAATTGGACTTTCTCCATCGTACCATGCATCACACTTTACTCTGATTACTTGCCCAATACCTTAGCTCCAAGAAGTCTGGAATGGTGTCTATTTTGTTCAGCATATGCCCAGCACTTGGCATATACTTTTCACATAGCAGACGCTCAATAAGAAAAATCAATTTGGCAACTCTTCAGGAGTTTTGAATACCTATGAGCCAATTAGTTATTGAGCTTTTGAATCTTCTTGAAAAAATCATATAACCATTCATCAGTCAATAGCCTTTAATATAGGGCCTATTAGGAGGAATAAATTGCAATTCTTTGAAGACTGTATGTTAGAGAAACTTTCTACAACCTCCTGTTTGGAAATGACCTTGGATAATAGTCCTCTGATAATCCCTTATTGGTAGGCTGACTCCTCTGGCAACTTAATGAAAATGCAATTTCACAATACCCCTTTTGACTTTGCTCATTTCTCTTTGATTTATTAAAGTTAAGTCATTTTATAACTTAATTTTACACTAGTCATTACAGTGATAATTAATCTATTACTTTCTAGTTATTATGATCATTATTAATTTCTAGCAATGTCAAGGCCTCAAACACTAAATATGAAATCAGTATTTTGTAAAACCTCTGCTGATTTACTGGTTGTTTAGATGAGCTGCTTAGCATTCAGGACCAAGATTTCTGATTTCCACTCTATATTCTGTGTCAACTCTTCTCTCAATTACACTGAAAGAATAAGGCTGGGAGTCCTCAAATGGCAGTTAATACGAAAGTATCTCATTTTCATCTTTGAATCTTTTTCTGTATGTATGAGTGAATATAAGGATGTCTGTTTTGGCAATTCAAAAATACATATGGAGCACACTAAGTTGACATTAGAATCTCATTCTCTGAATACTTCTGCCTTTTCTGCTGACTTTCTACTTCTTGAAATAAATGTATCTTAATATTTTAAACTCCTATTATTGTACTGTATGTTGCATGAAGAATTATAAAGAAGAAGTGAAGATTCATTTGAGGAAATCCTTTACCAGTTTTTTTGGTTACATTAATTCAGGGAGTACTTGAGTATAGGCATTATTTATATATTAGTATATATAGACACAGAGTCTCTTTAGTGGCATAACTTTTCTTAAGAAATTACTGCATGTCAGAGTCTCATATAATGCTTATATAATCCATTTCCATAGTGGTTTAGTCTCCCCCCCCCCACACCTCCACTCCCACACACGCTTATTGGAGTTTTATAAAAGAATAAAGGTAGGGGCAGAAATGAAGGCAGGTAGACAGACAGGAGAGAAGAGGAAGATGTGCTGTATTTACTTATTTTTTTGGTTGTCAATCTTGGTTGTTCTCCCAGCCCAGCGGTGGGAACCCAGGTCTTTGGGATGCATGTGGACTGTGTGAAGGCGAATGATAAAACTGTTGCTGCCTTAATTGGAATTTCCTCTCCAGGGATTCCATGAATCAGAGTATATATCGAAAGGTAAATTAAATGGGGAAAATTTCAACACAATTCATAAAATGCTAGGTAACATCTAGTATTTTCTTCAACTGAGTATAAGCCATAAACATTAGTATTTTATCAGTAGCTGCAATTTGTTAGCAAGTGAAACACTACATATTTTTTATGATTTTTTAATATATCTCAACGATAATTCTTTAATTGGGGTAATTATTTCAACAAGATCTTATTGTTTAGTGCCTGATGTAGAAAACGCTTGCTATCACAGAATATTTCTCATTAAAATTTGGTCATTTTCTTTCTTTGATTATCAGTTGTATTTCCTACATTTAAAAGTATTACTGTCACCAGAGTGGTGAAAGGACCCATTGTGCAAAATATTTAAGAACTCCTGTTCTAAGCCTTGTGAATTCTCATTTTTGAAATTTTAATCTTCCCGGAGAGACATTTACCTGGTATTTTGGTAGTTCTCCACACAATAATTCAAGAACTGTAGTAACATGGGCATTTGCTCTGGTCAATTACAGGTGACTCAGTCCCTTGAGGTCTACTATAAAATCTTCTGTATCCCTTGTCATTCCAGGACCTCTAACTCAAACTAGTCCTGAAATCAAGTTGCCTTTATATTTATCCCTTACTTTATTTTTATTTTTTGAAATATAGAACTTTTTAGGTGTCTTTCAAACCTTGGTTCAAGTCCTAACTCTTTCACTTATTAGCTTTGTGTCCTTAGATAATTTATGCAACTACTCTGTGATCCATTGTTGACCTGCATGATTATCTTCTCTGTAAGCGGATGGTGAAAAGAAATGACTGTGTGTAAAGCCCTTAGAATGGTGTCTGGCAAATAGAAAGTGCTACAGGAGTGTTAGCTTTTACTTTGAGATGACTAGTCCTATAGTTGTGTAATAGAGACTATAATTTAAAAAGTTAATGCACTGTTTTAAAAGGAAGCTTTACATTACATGTCACCTGAGATCATTTAGACCTCACCCTTGTCTTACTCCAGCTGCTATTAAGGTAACCACCAATTTGTTGGCTCTCTATCATCTGTGTGGATCTGGGCTGGCGTGATCCTGCAGTTTGTGTGACACATGTCTCATCTTAAACACTGGATTTGTCTGCTTATGTAGAGTTTTAGAGATGCTGTACATGCACAGCTCAGTGCCCAGCCCAGAATCATGGAGGAGTAAAGAGTAAAGAGTCATCGTGGATAAATTTTCTGTTTCCATGTTTCTGGTTCTGGTTTTTTGGAAATAGCAAAAGTTCTTCCTTTTCAGAGGGGTGCATCTTTTGGATCTGTGCTGCCTTTACTACCCTTAGTTTCTCTACCAGTGCAAACAGAATGTCTGAACTAATAACTGCATTGTCTTTGATCAAAAAACCCATTTGACAGCAAAGAAGGGTATGCTAGCTAAAGTGTACCCATCACTCAGAGATGACTTAATAGAATAATAATGGATTGTCTGTTAAAGTGTTGACTGCAGTACCAGGTCAAGGATAAAGTCCTGTGGTTTTGGGAAGCTGACTTTCAAAATGCAATATATGAATTGAATTCAGTCCAACATATACTACTGTTTCCAACAACTAGAATATACGAATCCAGAAACCAAGTGATAGAAGGCAAAATGGTCAATTTCACTCTAACTCCCAGGATATTACTACCCCACAACTTAAGCTTCCATTTCAATTGAATTTGTAGTTCCCAAAAAAGAACACTTCCTTTAGGATGCAGTACAGAATTTATCCACTGAACCTGAAGTTGTTAACATTTAATTTCTCAGGATTGCTATGCAGTGGTCAAGTAAGCAAAGAAAGAAGCTACTGAATTAATGTGGATAATCAACCTTTATTACTATGAGGAACTGTGGTGACTTCTAACCAATAGGGGTGAAGAACAAATATGTAGGAACCTGGGATTAATTTGGGCATCTCTTAGTTCTATGCCCAGTGGTAATGGGGACATGGCAATCCAAGGCTCGGCATTTCAAGAAAACTCTTATTTTAACAAAATGTAGTCCATAAGTAATTTAAAACACTGAAAAAAAAAATGGAGGAGTTGAGTAAAGGCAAAAATAAAAATAAGGCAAATCAGAAAAGCTTAGACATCTCTAAGGATACAATGGGAACATTTACCATTTGATTCTAATGATGGGCTTTGTGGCACACTACTTAATAACTATATCTTCTCACCACGTTGTAGAATGAATGTGGATTTTGTGTTAGAGGTGGTTAATGCTGGTGTCATTGTTTAATTTGCATTTCTGTGCTGGTAATCTGCAGTGATTTGTGTATGTATGTGCCCTGAACAATTGTTTCATTAATGCCTCTCCATTCTTTGTTTTATTTCCATCCATCCCAAGCAGGTTGGGAGCTTGAGAGAAAAATCAGTTGAACAATTGCTCATAGCATTATGTTAAGAAGCACCAAAAACAGTGGAATTACTTACTTTACAGACCCTAATGTCAAGCAGCTTTGGGGGGGTTCTATTGAAAGATTACATATTAGCCATTTTGTTTTCTAATAGTCATTTTCTGAAACTTGTTCATTTTAATTAAAAGACTATATTTCATGAAAAGCATATTTATGTTAGCATTTCATTATTTTAAAGTATGGAATTTTGTATATCTTATAAAATATTCATATGATTTTATGATTTCATTAGTTCATGACACATGAATAGGTAAAGAAGGTGAATATAAGTTCCAATACTATCATTTTCTAAGGAAACAATATTGACTAGTTATTTTTTTGAGCTCTGTTTCTTTACCTGCAAACAAGAGAATGGTTCTAACAAAAATAATAAATAGATGAAAATTTATCCTCTAGACACTAGAGGTAGGTACTATTATTGTAATCCCATTTTATTGATGAAGAAATAGTCCTAAGGTGATTAAGTTAATTGGTCAAGGTTGTACAGACCATAATGGATAAAATCAGGTTTTTAGCTAGACACCCTGGCCCCATTCCATTAAGCATCCTCTCTAACAATCACTTCTTAAGGTCTTGAAAATATTCTGAAAATCATAGAAGATAATGGGTGCAGAAATATTTAATTTATTAAAAGCTGTTACACAAATGCTAATATATTAAAAATCAAACATAAAGCTAAAAATAAGAGTAGTCATTTTATGCTTATGATTTCCAAATTCTCCAGTTAACTTTTTAGTGGAAATTCAATGTTTCAGGAAATTGACATAGCATTTAAAAAAATCTTGATGTTTCCTTACTTTGAACATTTGACTTACCTTTGTTGAGTGTAATTTTATTGTTTTTTATAATCTTAGGAGAGCATTCAGACAGCAATCACCAATGAGCTGTATTAGGTAGGATTTAACCTCAATAAATAAATAAGTAGTGTGAAAGGTATGGAAACTGAGGCAGCCCAGGACTAGAGATCAGGAAGTAGGTAGATTGTGTAGGTGTTCCAAGCTCTCCCCAGACAAAAAAGGGTGCCAGAGCATAAGAACCCATCTTTAGTGCTGGACAATTAAGTGCATTTATCTGTTTTGCATACGGGTTTTTACTAGGAAAATACCAAGTTGACAGATTCATTAAGTATTCCAGTATGTTAAAGATACGTTTCAGAATTCTGCTGGTTAAAAGTTTGTCTCATCTCTACTTAGTTCACAAACATCTAGGGTAGAAGTGGGATTATGGTTGTATGTAAGTGTATTCTCATGTGGCATGATTATACTAAGAGGACCATCTGTCTTATGAGTTATTGTTGGGATTGAGCAATTTGTAAAGTGTCTGATGTATAGTCATTGCTAAGAATCATCAATATCTATTTCAGTGGGGCTTCAACTTTCTGAGAAATCTTTCTGTTATTTCTGGAAGTCACCAAGACATATCACTTATTTGTTTATGAAGAAGTCTCTTTTGTTGGAATGGTCTTCAACTTCCTCTTTTGTTGAACTGAGTCTTGGATGGACTGAGCTGGGCTGTGTGAGGCTTCTCCCCACTGGGGTTGCTATGATTTCCTAGTAGCTTTATGGATGTTTGGTATGTTAATGTGACAGCACCTTTTTCTGGAGTCCCAGTGCTAGCAATATGTTTTCTGCTTCATCTCCTATCACTTCTTTCTTTCTTTCTTTCTTTCTTTCTTTCTTTCTTTCTTTCTTTCTTTCTTTCTTTCTTTCTTTCTTTCTTTCTTTCTTTCTTTCTTTCTTTCTTTCTTTCTTTCTTTCTTTCTTTCTCTCTTTTTCTTATAGGAAAGGTGCAGGCAGGGATGAAGGCAAACAGAGACAGGCAGGAAGACAGACATGGAAGAAATACCCCATTTATTTTTGTTTATTTATTCATTTTGGTTGTCTCTGCCCAGCCCCAAGTCACAATTCAAGTCCCTTGTATGCCTGTAGACTGCATCTGGTTGTCTTAACCACCAAGCCACCAGAACACACCATCTCCTAGCATTTTGAAGCAGACGCATAATGTTCTGGTTTACAATCTTCTCTTAGAGGGTACAGTCCATGGAGACTGCTCTGTAAGACAAATTTGGGTGAAAGAAAACATTCTGTTCTCAGTTTTGTTTCTCACCCTGCCTGTAGACTTTTTTCTTAAAATGAGTGCTTTTCTGAATCATCTGTCCATTCCTCCTATAAGAATACAGACATCTGGTATACTCCCACAGAGCCTCCTGATATTTCTTAATGACATTGGTAAGCAATGTTTGTATCAGACTAGACCCATCCCCCAACATACACATGGTGCATTTATACTAGTCAATAGGAAAAGAGTTCTAAGGATGACAGAAGGGATTGATATTTTCTTTCATTTGAGAGAGCAAACACTTTATGCCTTTTCAGTTCTGGTATTGACTTTATGAATTTTGATGATATTGTTCAGCATAATCTTTTTTTTCCTCCAGTAATAAAGAATTATTTTGATGAAGGTCATTATTTCTTTAGGCTTCCTGCTAAAGAACACGAGATTAGATCATACTTCTCACTCTTACTGGACTCATAGCTTCTTATTCTCTTTTGAGAGTTTAAATAATTAATGGTTAGTAATAGAAAATTGTTAGTAAATTATTTGGCAGATATTGTAACAACAGTTTCAACTAATGGATTTAAAAGAGACAGACAAGAGAACATTGACATATCTCATACTTTGTCAAGTCTTGTAGAACTAGAATCATAGTCACTCTGTAAATACATTTTTTATTAATAAAATATACACAGCAAAGAAAACTTAAATCACTAAGTCAAAAATACATTATCAGGTATTATGACTAACTTATATACCATTGATGTTGATGTCACAGAAACTTGAGACACTTTCTTGAGTGTCTGGTCAGAAGGTGACAGTGCTTTTCTTGTCCTAATTGAGTATCTTCTAACCTGTCAATCACTTTATTATTATTAACTTTGGTGTCTATATTTACCTTCACTAAAATATAAAAATATAAATAGCTTTATGGTAGGACCTTGAATTTTTATATATTTTAAAGTATGTATGCAGCAAATGAAAAAAACAAAGTCTATTTTTATAATGAAATACATGTCAGCTTAATTTGCTTACCTCTCTATGTATTTTCATTAACATTTCCCCGAGACTAAGCTCTACCTAAAGCTGCTGTTGTATTGTAATTTTTTTCTGGATAAGAAGAGATTTAAAAACTTTATCAACATAAGACTTTTAAACCCAAGATAGTTGAATTTGTACTCCCAACTTTATAAACTTTATATTCCAGTAGGTGATGCATTTTCTGTCATAAACAGGTAGTGAATTCTCTGCACCACCAAGACCAGCATGGAAACTTATTATTTTTAGAATCTGAAATATTCTTTATAATTCTAAGCTCTTTATTTGCCCTAACTAATGTCTACATATTTTTCAATTCCAGTTTAAATGATGATTCTTAAAGAGAAGCATTTCGTATCAGTCATTTATAACACCTGTACTAACCTCCTATGCAGTCCAGCTCATCTCTTATACTGTCCCTCATATAGTGAAACGTATGTCTATTTAATGTGCAAATTTGAGCATTATATTTTGTTTCTCCATTTCTTCTCAATTTAAACTTCAGATAAAATATAGACAACAACAAAAACAACAAAATTCAATGATCTGGATACCCTGGAGAGTAAAAAGAAACGAAAAAAAAAACCAGGTATATGGATGGAGGAGTTAACACTTTTAAGAAGAGACCAGAGTTATGTGAGTTTCCTGTCCCTACAGCTTTCATTGAGGACAGGTCAATGTCAGCATTGTTCAGGGTGATCAAAACTCAGATGGAAAATCTGAAATCTTTCTGGTCTGATAACCAGAGTACACACTTGGGGGACACTAGCTATGAGATAAAGAAGGGGAGTTGGGATGGAGAGGACCAGAAAGGAAGAGCCCCTAATTTTCTGTAACAGTACTACTCAAGTCTCTGTCCGGTCTCCTGCTCCATATAAGGGCAAAGAAAATTCAAATTTCATAGCTAGTGATAAAAGACTGAACTGAAATTGAGCTGCTATTCAAGAGAGACTTTGAATATTGGGTGCAACCAAGTTAATTTGCCTATAAAAACCAAAACCATCAGTTTGCTTTTGAGGGACATGATGAGATCTAGAGTCTGATGACATTATATTTATAAGGTCTGGGATATCATGCAAAATTGTTCAGTATGTGAAGAATCAATTTTAAAAGAGAGATAATTTAACAGGAGTCAATCATGAGATGATCCACAAGTTGGAATAAGCAAAGATTTAAAACCACTGTTAAAATTACACTCAATGAAGTCAAGGAGAATAAGTGAATAATAAATGGAACAGGAAATCACGGTAGAAAAATAGAAATAAATGAGAATTTTTAGCACTGAAAAATAAAATAACTGAAATGAAAATGTCTTAGATTGGCTTATCAGCAGAATAGAAATGACAGGGAAAAAAAGTCATTACTGAACAGACGATCGTTCAATTGAAGACCAGTCTTAAAACAGAATGTAGACCCAGAGACAATAACGAAATAGCAAAACCAAAGGCTTAGAATAATCAAATTGCTGAAAACCAGTGACAAAGAGGAAATTCTGAAGGAATTAGGGAACAATGCATTTTACATGCAGGGGTGTAAGCCAATTTGATCTATGATGAGAAATCAAAATCGTGGGGGCATGTGGGCAGGACTGTCTGTTGAATGTGAGAGCAATTCTTGGGTTGATAACATGACAGGGCTTCTACACTGCACAGCAACAGAAAAAATTCACTTAAGATTTGTGCATCTCCTTTTGTTAACAGTAAATTTTACATCCAAAGAATAAAAGTGACCCCCAAAATTGTAGTTTACTGCCTTTGGCTTTAGGAACTCTGAGGATAGAGATCCACTTTATTCACATCACAATGGCCCCTGTGCTAATGCAGTGCCTTTTATTGCCTATATGCTTAGCCGTTTTTTTGTTGAGTTTAATTCCACATATTCTCTTTTTATCTCCACTGATAAAATACAGATTATTAAACTATGATCAGCATCCTGGAAAGTAAATAGGAGGTGGTAAGAAATCTGTATAATCATGAGCATCATAGGTGAATGATCATTTAAATATAATACATGGCATACACCATGTAATGACCTGGCAGAGTCTGCATTTTTAGAACTTAAGTTGCTCTCTATCAAGTACCTAGTACAAGCTAAGAGTTTGGCATCTATCATCTCAAAAATATTAGCACATTATCTACAAAAACAAGGCAAAGTAAATAGACTAAAGAAAGAAAACGAACTGAGATTTTATGGCTGACAAGTGAGTCCTTATCAGTTAGAATTTTGGCAGGATAAAGTTTTTTCCAGATGACTCCAATTAAGATACTTCAATGACAACCTACGTACAGAGGTGTGGATAGCGTAAAGGGATAATGAGCTACTCAAATATAAGCAATTTAAGGAAGCCATATGACTATATGAGGTCTGGAGGGATTAAAGAAGGATACGGTATGTCTAGAACCCAGTGAGAACTGGGTTTTATAGAGGAAGGATAGCCTTCTGTGAACACTAGTAGAGGAGACTTGCAGGTATTGCCAGAGTTGTGGTGTTACAGAAGGGAAAGCTCTCAACCTCTCTTACTTCCTTGTCTTCTTGTTGTTTGCAATACTTCCTGATTGTTGAATTTAACTGATGCCAGCAGTCAAGAGAGTGGACAGGACCAGCCTCCCAAGGCATAGAGTAGGTCAGAGAAGAATGGAGACTGGAACAGGTAGGAGCAGTTGGAAATTAACCAGGACTCATAACTCAGATCTAATCCCATATTCTTTAAAAACCTTTTTTAAAGGAAAGGTGCAGACAGGAATGAAGGCAGTAGTAGGCAAGCAGGCAGGAAGAGAAATTTATTCATTTTTCATTTAGTTGTCACACTGGTTACTACCCCCAGGCCCAGGACTCTAACCCAGGAGTATGTGGCCTATAATTTTTGGCAGTAATTGACCCAACTGCTACTCCACCAGCATGCACCTGATAACATATTCTTCTATCTTCTAAGTCCTTGTTCTTTCTTATAAATCAAGTTGGCACTCATTTTAGACACAGAATTTTCTCAGCAACTCTGAGTTTTATTAAAACTAGAGACTTATTGAACTAGGCACTCTCAATTTCTCTTCTAGCATTCATAAGTTCATCACATAGTTCTTGAATTTAAATGGAGAATGGAAGATGGGAATGAACCACCATTTCCCAGCTTAGTACTTGGATCATTAGCTCAGTCATCCCCAATCATTTTTCAAATTCAGCATATAACTGTCCTCAGGTTGGTGGATTCTTTCGGAACTTTCAGATGAACAAAACCGTTACTAATTATAAATTCGGCAAGACTAACTGATAGATGGTTACTCTTTAATGTGACATTTTAGAGCACAGACAAGATATTAACTGAGATAATTACTCTTTCGCTAGCTAAATGTAATGTAGCTAAGAAAAAGGACAAGAGTGGAAATTCTGGCACCAGTTATTTCCAGCCCGACTCATCTTTTAGGAATGTTTTTTAGAATAGACATTCTATTCAATTGTCTCAGTAGTATGAAATACAGATTTGCCATGTGACATGGTTGAACATGCAGATCAAATGAATATTCTTTTCTAAGTGTAAAATTAAACAAGTTAATTAACTTCACTAAGCCTTAACTCTTTGTAAGCAAGATGAGGATAATAATAGTGTGCACTTCATAAAATGGTTGTTACATTTACTGATGTAACAAACAGAAAACTCTTATGGCAGTGCCTGAAAAATAACACAATAAATTTTAGCTATCATCATCATTGTTATTATTTACTTTGTGATGAGGAAAGAACTTTACCCTCTCTCTCCCAATTTCCTTTTTAAAGGTTGTTTTAAGAACACTTCCGAGATTTCTCACCTTATTTTTTTTTTTCTCTTAACTTTCAAGTTTGTTGTCCTGTAAGAGACTCTTACAGACTGGTATTTTCAGCTGTGGTTAACCTAAGTTGCCTTCATTATGAATTCCAGCATGGAACTACCCTGGGAAAGAAGCTATATATCCATGGGTTCCTTCTAGTATCAAGTCCTGCAAAAAGAAAAGTTGACCCATTTTTACTTATATGTGCTGAGTAGAAGCAGCAGACATTGAGATTAGAGGACCTTAGGGATCAAAACATTTTTAAGTTTCCACATCCTCTTCTTTTAACTGAATCCTGACCTTTAATTCCTTTAGTTTTCTCTTTTCTTGTCATAAGGGAACTTAGGTTCAAATTCTGATTCTGACATTTACCAATGAATGACATTGGGAAAACCACATGCATTTTTTTCTAGTCTTAATTTACACAGTTGCAAAATAAAGATGGTATAGAGCCTTCTTAATAACTATATTTGCTGGTAGAGTATCTAGCACATATAACAGGGTCTTAGTAAATGTTAATTGTCTTAAAAAAAATCTACCTTTTTTAGGGCTGAGATGGACTTTGATAGAATAACCCCTCTGTTAAAAATATGTGTGTATATGCAGGTACATATGCTTATATATACACATGCATAGATACACATGTGAACACACATGCATGTTTGTGTACATACATGCATGTATATGCCAGTAAAATCCTAAGAAGCATTAAAAAATGAAAAGCTACCACTAAGATCAATGCCAGAATACTTTAGACTCTACTGATAATTTGGTCTGATAATTTGGTGTTACCTTGGTAGTTTACTGAACTTCTCTGTTTTAGTTTTCATAATTATAAAATGAGAGATTGGACTAAAGCTGTGATTTACTGGCCTGATGACATTAGTAAGTGTTACATAGAGAGTAACCATCTTCTTCTAAATTCATAGAGCATGGCAAGGTAGTGAAAACTCTGAGAATTCTCTTAAAAAGAAAATTTATTTAACTGCTTAATTCAATGTCACTATGACATTTGACTGTAATGTTTCCAAAAATAATGAGCTAACATAGTGCTATTACTGGTGTTCTGTAAATAACAAAGGGGAGTAAATTTTAGAGTAGATAATATCCAGTTTCTGATTCCTTATGATACACTTCAATGAGTTCATGCTTATTCCAATATATATTCTATTGGTGTCCCTATTATGGTATTCTTCCCTGCACTTATGATGAAGAGTAATGTGAACTTTTCGTCTTTTTTTTCCAAGGGAAAATGAGTTAATACAACTGACCACATGGTTTGAATGGGTGCATAATTTACTAATTGGAAGTGTTACATATCGTTAAGACATAATCCCATCCTTTCTTTGCCCTTTGGAATTATTATTTTTATCTTTTACCGGCTCAAGAATTTTTATTAAGAAGTAGAAAACTTCAATATAGTCTTTACCATTAAGCCTTGCATTTGGAACACATGCTGGGCTGGCAGTAATAAATAAACATCATGACATTTAGATTTTTATTCTTTTATTGTTCATGTGTATTATACTTTAGAACTCAGTAAGACCAAGGAGAGCATGACTTGTAGATGATAGAACTTCAGAAATTTGAAGGGTTTCTGCCAAAATATACAAACTGTCAATATCTCATTTTGGCTGTTCAAAAGAGAATAGGATTTTTCATTGACCATTGTTTTGTTTTCTAATTGCTGGAGCTAAGAAAAATCTTTTTGTTTTCAGGGTTGCTGCATTAAGCCCGATGGAAGTGAAATAATTCTACTTTGGAAATAATCTTTGAGGGATGAACAATGAAAGGATATTTTCCTTGGAATGCTGTCTTAGTCAGGGTCTAGAATGAAAACAGAGGGCCCAATAAAATAAAACAATCGTGGGCAGGAAAACCCACATGCATGGTTTAATATCCTAGAGGCTCTCACAGTGAGCCTTTATCACATTTTAGACAAAAAATAAAAGAGTAGAAGTGCTAAGGGTACCTCAGAAGATCTAGGTCTACTGGGCTTCATCCAAACCCGTCCTAGAGAAAACCTCTAAGGTAGATACTACCCTCATGTACATATAAAAAAAGTGTAGCTCAAAAGTTGAAATATTGTCAAATTTCTCACAATTAGCAAAGGGTAGTGCCAGGAAGCATCGAGTATGCTGTTTTCACTGCTACGTTGCAGGGGTTTATCCGTGGGGTCGGCACACAGTAGATGAATGCTTTTCACAGTGTTTCCTGAATAAGACGCAGCCCTTCTTTTCTAGTGTCTCGATGGGGATATGTTATCATCTTTATACATACTGAATCAGAAACTGGGTATGGAACTGCAACTCTCCAGGGGAATCTGATCTACTAAATTTTGAGGCCTGCTGAGTGGACATACAGAGAAAAGAGTAACAAACAAGTGAAAATGTTGAGCACCAAGCTGGAAGTGTCAGTTAAAGGAAAAGGTTTAATCTGTGGTCTAAGGTTTCCCAAGAAACAATCTGGCTTCTAAAATCAGAGTGATAGATAATGTCTGTGGGTACTCTAAAAGTCTTCTTTATGTGATCTCAGCTCACTGCTGAGCCACTCCTGAAGGGTATGAAGTTTATGGCCCACCTATAACCTCCTACACACAACCACAGACACAAAGAAAGCAATGCCTTATTTTCTTTTAGAGAATGGAGGTTTCCATCTTTCTTCACCCATGATTCCGAGCTCTTGTCCTGATGTCTCTCAGTCTTCTCTTACAGCAAAAATGCACAGAGGGAAAAAAAAAATCTTTTCACACCCATTTAGGCCATTGCTTACCTAATGGGACATATAATGTGATGAAATTGCCACCTGGTGGTTGAGATATGGGACAGTTCTCTAGGGTATAATTACACAGGCTGTTATTTAATATTTTAACTGTACTGACTCCAAAGACATGCCTATGGAGTTAGTTAATGTTATGACAAGTTGTAGATTTGAATGGAAATTTTTGATATTTTTAAAATGGGAGAAAAACAAATGACTAACCTGGGGGCCTTGGGGTGGCGGGGGAGGGAGATCAGCTTTTTGATTTTAGAGAAAAATTTATTATAGATGCAACACACAGGCAAAAACATGACTGAAAGCTGAAAGCAAAGCAAAGCAAATGAAAACTGTTTAAAAATACATTTATTCTGAAAACAATGTTCCATTTTATGCATAAAATATCATATGTAGAAATAAAGTAATAGGGATAGAAAGTTAAATGTCTTTATAAGAAAGTTTTAATATGTTATTCTAGGAAATTCTAGGATGCATAGGTCTTTAGATGTACCCTCTCCTGTGGAATATTGTAGTGCTGCATTAGTTGGCATAGAATAGGCTTTGCTGCAAAAAAAAAAAAAAAAAAATTGAGGTATTGGTGATCTAGCGACAGTAGCACAGGCTGATTTCCATCTGATTCTGCATGTCCAACTTAGGTTATCAGGGAACCGATTTCTATATAGCTGCTCAGAGTTAAGCTAATGGGAAACTCTGACAACTTGGGGTTTCATCATCTGAATGTGAGTCTCCAGTATTATCAGAGCAAAGGGAGAGAACATGCATTGGCTCTTCTTTGCTCTGGACTGGATGTGATACACTTCCCTTCTATTTATGATCCATTGGCCAGAACTGACAGAATGGTGAGAAATTTGGAAATAGGGTCGCTATATAAGGGGATAATATACGGGTTTTTAGTGAGCAGCAAATATATGCATACAATTATCTCTTGGTCTTAATACTCAGATTTCCTTCTATGCCTCCTGTAGTTCAACTATACTTTCTGACAGCTTGTTGGGAATGCAGATCAAAACTCGCAACTCATAGTGAATATTACCTAGGTCTGTTCAGATATAGCCACTACACGCAAATCTTCTTTCCACAGATGTTATCCAGTTTTTAACTGAGATGTTAAGGAAAAATGTCCCTCAAGACCATGTGAGGGATTTTTTTTCCAATGATTTCTTCAGGACTAAGTAAATACCTGGAATCTAACTCGTCAGAAAGTACCATGTGTGGGTCTTCTTAATTTAAAAGTGTTTATAGAAATATCTTCAGTGAGCTTAATTTTTGTTACAACCTCATTGTTTAGAGAGTGTTTATACAAGTGCAACTGTTTAGCATATACTCCAGTTTCTTGAATACCCTTTGCATAAATGCCCATGAGATACCAAGGTTTTAAGCGCCATATTGACATGCAATGGCACAGATATCAACTTTTGACTTGGTTAATACTGGATTTGAACTCCAAAGCTGACTATTCTTGTCTTAGTCACCTTCGTGGAGTCACTTTATCCTCTTTCTTCTTAGTATCCCACAATAAAGGACTAAGTTGAATTCTAGTACATTCTTGTGGTTAAGACTTTGAATCCTAAAACCAAGCTTCGGATTGAGTCCCATTTCTAACACTTGTTAGTAATATAGCCTTTGACAAATAATTCAATATCCTGTACTTTATTTACTCATCTTAAAATAAGGATTATACTAGTACCTATATCCAAAGTTAAGTGAAAATTAAATTGCTTAATATGTTTAAGTTCCTTAGAAAAGTGCCTGACACAAAATAGGTTTTATATTAGTATTGGATATTATGATTAAATTAGGTAATGTATTTTTGAAAATCTTTCAAACAGTAAGTGTCTTATTATCTAGAAGTCTCAAAAGATGCTTCAAGTGGTCCAAAACTATTGGCTCCTTAACTAATAGATGATAACAGCATGTCTTCTCTTTTTTCCTTTTCTTTAGCTACTAGGATAGTCAGAGTCAAATTTATTGCTCACACAATAAATATTCCCATCCTTACATTGCTGGATTTATACATACATGAAATCCTCATTTTAAGGAAGTCAGGGAATAAGTAAAAGCTTTTAACTGTAGAAATGTATTAAGATTTGTATTTTATTATAATAAGATTTTCTTCTTTTTTTATAAGACAGTGGGACTGGAGATATTTTATTTTTACTCTGTGAGCTGTGTTAGAGCAAATACTTGTGTAGTAAGAGACTAGATGTTCTGCTAACCAACTAACTGCAATACTTTAAACAATTTCCATGATTTAAATAATCGAAGGGCTTCATACATTCCCTACAGGTTACTGTCAAATTTCAGTGATGGCACTGTCCAAAATGGAGCCTTTAGTAAATCTATTTCCCTCCTACCAAGCTTTGTACCTGTCATTGATTAACACTTTTCTTACACATTTCAAGCTCTGCTCTTCCTGAGAGTTATTTGCAATTAACTCTTCTACTCATAGTAGGGTAGACCAAGGGAGGAGAATTTGGGGTGCTTATTATAAGATGACTCTTGGTTTCTTTTGAACTAGTTTGATCTTGTACTTGATGAGGAGGCACAGTTCTACAAAGATATAAGATTGTTGGAAAGAGTTCAGTGACATGAAAGAAAATATGGTCTGTGGCAGCTTGGAAGTATTGAGTTCTTTGGAACTGTCAGAGGCCAAGTATATGATAAACTTGAGTAAATGACAAGATGATGGGGAAGAATGATTGCCCAGAGGTTAGTGGTGGTCAGAAACACTCAAGGAGAAGAGAAAATGTAGAAGAGGATAGTATGGCTGTGAACATGTAAGAAAGGAAGTTCTCTCTGCTGGACTGAAGTACTTACTATTTACACTGTTCTTTTGAAATTAGTCATTTTTAACACCAAAGACCTTCCTATATAGTTCTGTATTATCATCCAGCCTTTTACTGTGGGTGTCTTATTTCCACAATATTACTAACTTACTGGATGGTAGGAAGCACAACTACCTTTCTTTGCTTACCTGTCAATGAATAAATAACATGGTTCTAATCCCAACTCTGCTATTTACTAGTGGCACAAACTAGGACAAATTGCTTGACTTCTCTAAATTTTTGTTGCATCTTCAAAATGGGGCCAAAGATACTTACATTGCACAGTTTTAGGGGAGCTTAATGATATATGTGATTCTTGGGCATATTAGATAAGATGAAAATGTCAGTGATTATTTTTCCTTCTTACAGTGGCTGATCCAATGTCTGATGTCTAGTAGGTATACAATTACATTGCTATGGAGCAGAGATCAGTACGACATATAGTATGCCATATGATATAAATGTATAGTATACATATGTAGTCTATATATATGGCTATACAATCTATAAATGAAGAAAAAAATACAGCCTCACATAAGCTTTTACAGCTTGCTATATCTTTGTAAACCTAGTTCTAGCATTTATGTATGCACACATTATTAATGTATTAGGTATTCTCTATCTATGGATGTATTTAATCTATGCCTGGGCCCTCAGAAATGAATTAGTTTGAATGTTTCCCATATTGGGGAGAGCCTGAATGAATTCACCGGAACTACACTCCAAGGTCATGTTCCAGGATTTGTCTGTATGGAAAGCTCTATGATGCTCATCTGTCTGTGACTATAGGTCTCTGGTATGAGGAAAGCATCAGGATTGTCCTATGCTGTACTGGGCATGGTGTCACAAAGAGAACATTGGGGGCCTTGCTCTTGTGAATGAAGAAGACCACAAATTGCTCCTTTGATGTGACTTAATGAGGATTTCTAATTTCCAAAGGCCATTTCTTTGCACTCTCTCTTTATTGCTTACAGAATCTGAATTCAAGAAAAATCAGGAATTCTTTTAGGCTCTCCGCAGATCTGAGCACCACTTTTTTCTTGAAGCCTCTCTGTTCTGTACTGTGAAAGGAACCAAGCAGCACAGAGAGGGAGGGCGGGTAGCTGGTCTGCATGCAGTGAGGACAGGCAGATCAATCAGCTCGTGCCAGTGTCTTAATCAGAGGCCTGCGGTTCACTGCGGTGGCTGAGTGCTACCTCTGAGCCAAGACATCTTCTCTTTAGAGACGCTATTGATTGCCTCTCTCCCCTTCTCTTCTGGGAGATTTTCCTGCTGCAAGGCGGTAACAGGAGGAGAAAGGCAAGGGGAGAGGTGTTTTGTTAATAGGGCATGGGATTTGGAGCTCAGCTCTAATTTTGGAAGCAGCAGATTCAGTGCCACCCAAGACATACTTTTTAGGGTGGTGGTGAGTGGTAATCTCTGAGACAGAGTGAGTGATGAATCAATCATGCCCTAGACGGAGAGGGATAGTACCTCTATGAGTGGGGATGAAGTAGATACAGTTTAGACAAAAAGAGAGCAGTGTTTGGCTGCCCTTCATGCCAAGAGCATTAACTGTACCTGGAAGAGATGAAAGAGAGAGAGAGAGAGAGAGAGAGAGAGAGAGAGAGAGAGAGAGAGAGAGAGAGAGAGAGAGAGTTGTTTCCAGAGAAACGTAAAATGTGGAAATCAAGCAGGAACTAAGAGTACAATGGATCTACTTGTAGATTCTTCAAATAAATCAGTATTTGGACATCAGTGAGAATAGAAGGACATCCTTAGAAACTGAAATTAATTACAGAAGAAACTTAAAAAATTTATAACATATCATCAGGGGTAGGACATGCAGGAATTAATTACTCTTTAAAGTTTGTTGTGAGGATGAATAATTGAACACAATCAAGGATACTTTGTCAAGTTAGAGAAGGAATGCTAAGGGAAGGGAGAGTGGGATGTACTTACCACACCAATTTGAGATTATAAATGCGAAAATAATATAATATAATTTTGCATATTGAATGGCTATGAAAATCAGACATGATTTCTTTACCATTTGAGCATTGCTAAACTATTCCAAGGCAAACATAGAAAGTGAGGCAAACTTGAACTCTAAATGCTATAAAGCAGCAAGCTTTGAGAGAAATAAAAGGAGTTTTAAATCTCAGACAGATATGGGTTCCACATTTAACTATGTTACTTTGGTTGAATTCCCCATTTTTCTGAAATTCATAGGTAACGTTGGGATAATACTGGGGAATACTGCTATTCCTCACACCTTCCAAATCTGCATCAGGGTTCAACCTTTTTTGCCCTACTCTGTGTTGGAGACACGGAGCTGTTTGCCCTGGACTCCCTGTCAGCTGACTCTTGGCTGCGATTGACCAATGAGAGACAACAGGGAGAGTGGTTTGGGTTTTTTTCCTCACAGACTCCCTACATCTTCTTTTTGGCACTGGGTCTCTGGCGGTGGCCTTGTTCTATCGTGACTACATTTCTTTTTCAAAGGTTCCTCTGCATGGTTTCTATTCTCAATGGGCTCCAGTAATGCTGTTTTCTTTTCATATCCATCAACCTGAGAAGTCAGGTAAAGACTCCCCACTGTTGCTAATCTCTGAGTTCCTCACTCACAATTATGTGTCCTGTCCCCCACACATTGACTTGACCCATACGGGGTGAATCCTGTTTTCTGATGGGACCTTGACTGATACTTAGCACTTATAGAATTTTGAAGAAAATGCTAACATACCTGTCCAATAATTTCAGAATGGTGTATATACTCACTCTTGGAATAGTTCTCAGTGATAGAGTGACACCTGAATAATGGTCCCTAAAGAGGTCCAAGTCAGAACACATTTGTTTCTTTATGTCACAGAAGAGATCTGGCAGATGTTATTGAACTTTATATTTTAAGATGAGATTGCCTCAGGTCATCTGAGTGGGACCTAAATGTCATCACAAGTGTCCTTATAAGAGAGACGCAGAGTAAACCCTTGTGGATCTGATGGCTGAATCCTCAAAGGTTCAGATTTTGTAAGCCCAAGTGTCTGGGTTTGAGACCCAGGACTGGAGGTTAAAATAATAAAAGGAATATAGAGGGATATTTGACACAAATGAATAAGGTAATGTGACCACTGAGTCAGGATGCTGCACTGCTGGCTTTGAAGATGGAGGAAGGGGCCAAGACTTAACAATGGAATACAGTTCTAGAATCTAAGGGTGAGGAAGCACCTTCTTCCTAGATTCTCCTGAAGGATCATGACTTATGACACCTTGAGTTTGGTCTAGTAAAATTGACTTTCTGACCTCCAGAACGGCAAGAAAACAAATGCATCTTCCTTTAAACCACCATATTTGTGGTAATTTGTCTCAACAGTCAAAGGAAATACTCAGTGAATATTCCAAGGTATAGTGTTTATAACTTGTAGGTTGCACACTCATAATGTTCTTAGTTACCATATCTCTTCTAGGCATGCACTCACATGGACCAAGATGTGAGATTAATGCATGAGGTCACAGTGGTGACTCATCAACTTCCCATGAGTGATCTGACTCTCCTGTTTACTAGAAGACATGCCAAACTGACCAGTCCATGCAATTAGGGTGCCAGTATACTTATTTACAATTCAAAAATAAAATTCTATCACATAAATGGAAATCTTCAATATTCCCCAAACAGCCCATTTGAAAACTAGCAGATGAATCTTGAAAGACAAATCATAACTGAAGGTTGTTTGTGGAACAATGATTGTGAACAAGGACAGTTAGATTAATTACTTGCTGAATGGCAATGATACAGCATCCTGTACCACGCCTTTAAGAGGATTTGAATTCCTTTGGCTGCAATCTTATTATCCACCTTCCTTGTAGGGAAGAGCTTTGTGACAATGGGACCAGGATAGTTGTGTTTGTTTTGTAAGGACCTCTCCTGTCCCTATAAAGGAAGATCACTACCAAATAACCCATGAGATCCTTCTTTCCTGCATGGGTGACAAACCCACAATCATTTTAAGGGAATATGTGGATGCTTTTATTTTAGCCTGAATTGAATCTTCCTGACATAGGACACACACAAGTTCTTTAAGGTTGCATTTGCATAATCTCATTCTGTACTGATATAACCATGTATAGACAAACTTATTTTCCTCCTTCTTAAGTTGTAGTAGAGAGTGTTTCAATGTTTTTCCATGAAAGGATTAAAAATCTTACGAGAATCATACAAAATACTGTATATGAAGTGCTTACCTCTGTTCCATGTAGAGGAAAATCAATAAATGTTATTTCTCATGCCTATATTCACGGGATGTCTGGTGTGTGGTATAGTGTAAAATATGTCAGAAGGTTAACATTCAGAATGAGAACATCAGAATCTGTCATTCTCTAACAATCTTGAACATCTCAGGGAAGCAGAAAAAGCCAGTGTTTAGAGCTTTATTTCTATGTTCTTTTGATGAAATATATAATGTTCATGAAAGAAATCTGTTTTTTTTCTATTTCACTCTGATCTGACTACAAAGACACTCTCAGAGAGGGGAAATATTTCACTATTACACAGACTTATGTAATTCATTAGGCAAACATGTTTGAAAGATTATGTCTTATTTTGTAATTTGATATATAGTAGAAAAACAAAATTCAGTGATTAATGTATTTCACTTAGCTCAAAATATTTGTAAATTAGTTTATAGATAAGTACCCATCTATGTTAAAATTTCTGAAATAGGTTTTCCTTCAAAATTGAACCCTAGAGAATTAAAATATTCATGGTCTTTTATGTCACAAATGTAATTATATAATTAACCAAATACTAATAATTTTATTTTAAAATGATTTTCTGTCCACACTTGGACAGTGGGATCCTTTCCTACTTATTGTTGTGACCTAGAGTGTTGGGGATCCTTGTTGGTCCTGTTTGCATTTCCCATCCAAAGAGAGGATTTCTTGAAAACTTTTATTATAAAATGTTTGTATAGTACTATGCTTAGGACTAGAAAAAAGAAATGATACTGAATTTCAGAATCAGACAGAATAAATTTTAAATGCTGATTTGGCATACAAATTTCATATTTAAAATGAGGTTAATAAATAAAATCATAGAGGTATATTGCCTGGTTCATAATTGGGTATTTGTCAATAATAATGAAACTAACTACTGATTCAATGATCCTAAAATAAAAAATAGAAAAGTTAATAAGGTAACATGTTGCATAGAAAATGGGCACAAAAATGAGTTTGCTTCCATTCTGTATAATTTTACTGTTTTATACATTTACTTAAGTTCCTACAAAAAGGCTTTAAAAAATAATCTCCTTTCAATCCTCTAGCAGTTCAAGTTCCCTTTTCCTGTTTCTTTTTCTTCAGCTCCAGGAATCTTCTATGAAACTTGAAGGGGTCACAGGGATTGAAATTCTACAGAGATTGAGAGCTCAGATCTGGAATTCATTGATTTGGTTCTGAATCTTACTCTGGCTTTTTCTGATCTGTGTAAAGCTTGCATATTGACTAAGCCTATTTTTTTTAAATCTATAAAGTAGGTATTATAAAGAGACACATCTCAAGCAGTTGCTTGAGATGAATATTCAGTTTCAGTGATGAATATTCATAAATGAAGTACAAAAGTCTAAGCACCATACTTGGCCTATAGTAAACTCTCAAATATAATGGATGCACTGCTGCTGCTGTTGTTGTCAATGGCAATTAAATTTGCTTTTGGTAAACGTGTATTTCCGGTTGAATTGTGTTCATGATCTTATTTCTGATTTACCTACGTATTTGTTTATTCAATGAATACTTTTGATATTTATTGTTTCAGAAGGTCCCATGTAACATTAGGAGACCAATTACAGGAGAATTATCAGAAAGAGAACTAGAAAGGCTAAGAACCAAAAGATAAACGATGTTCATGTACTCCCTGTTTCCTCAGAAGGTGACTGCTGATTGAACCACAAATTCACCTGCCACGAAATATATTTTATGCTCCTAAAAATATGAGGCAGTCAAAGATATTGCAGTGTGATCTGTGTCACAGGAATTCTTTTTGGTTAATAGGAAGCTTTCTAATTCTTCTTGATTCTCTGTGTGCCTACATGAAGAGAAAACTGATTTTAGTTGGGGCTCCAATGTCTTACCTCTGATGATAGAGAGCCAGGCGTTGTGTTTTTATAGTTTTTAGACATGTTTATTATTTCTTTAGTTCACAATGCTAAATTTCATTTGGATTATTGAAATTGCAGCTCCGTCTGTATTTCACACCACGACCACCACCAGAGTTCCAGTGCTACTATGTAAATTGAAATTGTGCCCTTAGTTACAATCCTGATGGAACTGGAGGGGATCATGTTGAGTGAAATAAGTCAGAAAGGAAAGGAGAAATATAGGATAGCTTCACTCATCTGTGTAGTATAGTAAATGAAACAAATGAGTACACAAATTCCAATGAAAACAATAGGACTCACGACTGGTTATAGGTGCAAAGGGGAGATGACGGGAGAAGGAACACAGAATTTGTGTTTTAATAAGCTAGAATTTGAGTTAGACCTCATAAGTGTGAACAGACCTGAGACAGAAATTGAAAAGGAAAGGAAAAAGGAATTGGGCCCTCGAGAGTGTATCCCTAAACAAAGCCCCTTTACATTCCGAGATTCCTTAAAGAGGACATAAAATTTGGAGACAAATCTCATTACTCCATACCTAAAGGGACACATGCATTTAGAAAATATTATTTCATCAGTTTAATTTTTTTGTTAACTTTTTAAATTAACACTTTACCACCATGAGCAAGAGGTAAAAGACAAGAGAACCAACCATAACACACTAAGAAGAGCATTAAGCCAAGGCAATTTCAATGTGACCTCGTTTCCCCTAATTGCCTTTCTCTTATTAATCCTGATCTGCCTATTATTGATTGTTCCATCATGTTATGCTTCTAATGCCTTGGAGGATCATAAATTCATTTAATATTTGGAGCATTACTTTGAAAAACTTGGTAAAAAAAACCCAATGTTAATTAAAAATGTTATATTCTCATAGTTTCCCTACATTGCTTCTACCCAAATTGTAACAGTCTTTTAAAGTATATCTTGACTTATACATCAAATTTCTTGGACTACTTCAATCCAATTGTTAATTTTTTTCTCTTATTATTCATTTGGCTCAATTACATTTTATTAGTTTACTGAATTAATGATAAATTATTTTTATTGATCATCATAGGTCCTTTCCTGAGTTGTAAACTCTTGAAAATCCCACATGACGTTATCAGGGTATTCTCATAGTCTTAAGCAGTTTTCTCTTTGCCAACAATAAATTCTAATCATAATCATATTGATAATAGTGATGCCATTTTTTATTTGTGTCATTTGTAGGGATATATTATCTCTTTAGAATCTCCCAACTGTCCTGGGAGTGAATTGTCTACTGTATTTTAAAGGCATGAAAAGGGAATCAAATAAAAATATAAGTTACTTATCAAAAGTTATGCCATCCATATAATTTATGATTAAGTAGGGTTATTTGCTTTTGTTATTATCTACTTTGATCTTAATTTAAGAGACTCGGGCTTCTAAAATACCCCAAATATTTTAGTTTATGAATTGTTTTCATCTATGTGTCTGTACCATTTTTACAGATGCTTTTGAGAATGTAAAAATGAGAAGATGCTTCCTTTCCCAAAAAACCCAAAATACATGCACACATGTATTTCACAGTTTCAATGGCTGCATGAATCCACTCTTAAACTTGGTGGATTTTCCTTGAACCTGGCTAATCGTTACCATTATTTGAGTTTCTCTTAAAGCATGCAATACCTAATTCGATTATAGAAGATCAGTAAGTGTGGAAACAAGCCTAATATATGAAAATCGCTTTCTTGTATATAAGATGAGATCAAAGGAATAATGTCAACAGATATGACAAGAAAAGAAGTTAAAAGCTATTTTTGCACTGTCAAGCATAAATCATTAGATGATTGTACACACAAATCAATTGGTCATTAAAAATGCATTTCTAGAGTGACTATCATAATTATAAAAACATTACTTTCATTTTGTCCATGACAGTCATATAGAAATAGATAATAGAAGCAATGGGCAGAGGAGTGCTGCAGAATAAGACATAGAGAGGAAGGGTTTGTAGGATGGAGGAATTTCTTTTTTTTGTAATTGACCACACCTGGGAGTCCAAACACCTTGGGGCCACAAACACTTCTATGGGATGACACTATGCTGTCACTTTGTTAGATTTTGGATAGTTTGAATGGTTGAGTAAAAATATTCAGTTCATTTTGATTAGGAAACTAATGAGTCATGAAGGATGACTGGGATAGTGAAATAAGCAACATTCTCTGATAAAACAACAAAATCTCTTTAAAAAAGCTAACAGATTTGCAAAAAGATGTTCTCAAGTAGTAAACACATTTCCTTCATGGATTTTCATTAGGAAAACAAAGTACACTGATTTCATCTTTGCAGCCTTACCCAGAGAAACGATTTAGACCTAAAGTATTGGACTAGATGTTAGAGATAAAAGGGTCCTTTGAGATCTATCTATCCACCATGAGGTTTTAATTCCTTTTTTTCCTCTTCTGATTTTTCCAAATATTGATTCCACTTCCAGGGTTAGTATCAATTAATATTCTAGATGCAGAGAATTTACATGCGCTGGCAAAAATACAAGGATGTTGATGCAAGGATTTTTTCTATTAGCAGCAAATTTCTCTCTACAACTTGTTCTTCTTAAATATAACATGTGAAGAGCTGTAGAAATGTTTGATACCCAGAGCTAGATAAGAAAATTCATTAAACATTTACATAAAAAACCCCAAAGAAGCAGAGTATTAAACATCATTTGATATGAAAATATAAAGCTCCTGGATTATTGTTCTGTGGTTCTAAGGCTTGTTACTTTTTCTTAGAATCTTAGTTTTTATAAACTTGCACATGAAGAAATGTGTGTGTGTGTGTATTTGCATCCATGCATGTACACTCAGAGGGTTGTCATATACTGAAAAATCACATATTTATCAAAAGACATTTATTGGGTACTTACTTTGCTAAATTATGTTGGCAGACCCAGAGTGATAATGATATTTCTCTCTACTATCATCTGAAGCCAATGGGGCAGTGAGATTATAATTAAAGAGATTATAGGACAAGTGTGAAAAGGGGAAGGAAGCAGAAGCAAAAGGTAGAGGATTTAGTGAGAAGGAGGACTTTCTTCACATCATGCATGACTTCTAAGTTACCTTCAATTACTTTTTTTAAGATGACTCTTAGATGTTGGATTGCAAAGGATCCAAAAATAGGGAAAAAACCTGGAGCCAAGCCTGGTGGGAATGATTGCATATCTTTGGAAAACATGGACACCCAACATTTGTTCCATTGTTGTGGTCCAAACCCCTTACTTCCCCAATCACTTAGTAGGGTCTCCTCTGTGCACAGAGGTCTTACACAAGTGATTGTTTTGTAGCCATCAAAGGTAAACAGCCAAGTTCCAAATCTGAGAGAACATGAAACAGAGATAACAACATTCGTAGACTCAGTGAGCATTAGATTTACACTCAAACAGGATATTAAATCCAGATGTGATGAGGAGAATTAAGTCAGTGGTTATCTGCAAAAACCTCATGTTGGGCTGCTATTGATTTCTACAGAAGCTATCATGGGAATTGTGCTGGAAAATCTTTCCAGTGTGTTCCCTCTAGAATCATTCCTCATCCTTTCTCACTATGCTCTGTGCTCCAGGATGTGAATTTTTGTAGATTTTATCAAAGTGTTCTCTTGTCCTCATACTTGGTATTTGGCTTGAACAATGGGAAGCAGTAGCAGGTGAGTAAAAGGAGGGAGGAAAAGGAGATGAAAATCAGTTCTCTGATTTCCTTTCTGCAAAGTTAGGATGGACTGGTTTTGTCTGTCCCCCAAAGGTCACAGGTGCCAGCTAATGTCCTGTAGACCCCCTAATCAGTCCTACATACAACAACGACTCTTAAACTTTCCAGCACCATGGTACTACTTTACTCTTGTGATTTCCTTACAAATGTCCTCACCTTTAAAGTAACTTATCTATTAAACTTTCCTCAAGTTACACATTTTGAGTTGTTAAATAAAAAAATCCCAACCAAGTTCATTTTAAAGATCTAATTGTATTCATTAAACAATTCCTGAATTGGGCAGTGATAAATTTAGCAAGCAGAAGAGTGCTCTGAAAATCTATTCACAATAAAAGGATTTTATGGGCAGAAAGAGGGCAAGATAAGGGAAGAGGGAATTATTTCAGGCTTAAGTAACCTACCTATGGGGAATGAGAACAGGTCTTGTGACTGATGATCTCAGCTTCCTTTGAAAAAAGTTACTTCATTGCTGCTGATCAGAAAATTTCATACTAACCCATGTAGGATAGCCTCCCCCTCACCCCCCAGCATATGCTCAGGCATTTTCCAAAATGTCTAGAAGCTGTTTTTTTTTCCCCCAATGCTGACACCTTGGTATGTGAATGTAAAGGTAAATGAGACCCAGGGCTGCTCTTTTTACCATATATAGTTAGGAGGTCATCTTCAGAGACAATATTTTTATCAGAGAAACCTGTCCTAAGGCAGGGAATAAGTATAGAGATGAGTTTTGTCAGATGAAGTCAATCCCTCCTTGAAATGTGAAGAACTCCCCTTTGCTACTTGATGTTTTAGGTGCTCTTCCCTTTCCCTTAGCACAGGATATGTCTCTGTTCTATCCCATTTACCTCAGAATCAACGCCGATGTAAATTCTCTATACAAATGTCATCAAAATCTATCTTGTCTCCTACTAATCCTGTCTACTATTCATTTGTTCATTCAGTTCAAGAACATCAAAGGGATGGGGGAATGTTGCTGTACCCTGACACCCATTAAAGCTACATTTCTGGGGGCACGTTGAAACCACCTTTAACTAGGTATTATGTCTTGAGCTTAGCATAAGCACCTACATTTTGAACCTATTGTTTTCTTTTTAAGAAACCATGTAAGCAAGAATAAAGGTGAGTAGTCAGCCAGGCAGGAAGGGAGATGAAGAAGAAGCATTTATTGGTTTAGTTGCTCATTTTGGTTGCTACCTCTGGCTCCGGTCCCCAAACATGGGTCGTTGGGCTTTTTGTAGATTCTGTTTCTGAAGACACAGACTTTACACCTGAATCACAAGGGCACACCTATTGTTTTCTTTTGAATGGAGTGTGCCAATTCTTCATTTATGGGAGATTACTGATATAGGTCTATAAGACATGCGTAAGTGACTAAATACTGATGGGCAATTTAGAAATACAAAAATAAAAAAAATAATTTTAGAAAGAGATCACTCAAATAAAAAGACAGTTGATGCTTCAGTATTAAGGTAAAGCAAATAACACAATTCTGTGAATCCACCAGAGTTTTCGGCAAATGCAGTCATAGATAATTGTGTCTAATGACTTTATTTTGTAATTTTTTGAGAAACTAAGGCCTTCCAAGATAATGACTTTCCTTGGCTTTTAGTGGCAGAATATGTGTGTTTAATGTGATGAGTGTGTATGTATATGTGTTTACATAGTCCCTATTCTTATTTATCACTGACTAATATCTGAGAGTTCTACAGAAGTGACTCTGAATTTATCTCCATTACTCTGTGTTGTTCTTCCATCAAGTTGTTATACATGTCTGCATTTTTAATTTTCTCTAATGTTTTCTCTTTCATTTGATAACATTTTCTTTTCCAATGAAGATTCCCCCCCCCCCCGCTCTTTTTGGTGGGGAAAGGGAAAAGCCATTTTTGTGGATCATTGCTAAAAGATGGGGCAGACCCCAACAATGCTATGTTGTGGAGGATACTAGTTAATTGGTTTGCTCCTGCAAACGAACTTTTCATATACTCTTTGTGGGTTTCTCTTTGGTGCCTCAGATATGTTACATGGACACTCATGATTGAGCTTCAGTAAAAATGAGTCAAAACTGAGAAAGGTTAGACAATGGATACTAAATGTGTGAATGACAATTTTGTATTCCTTAGTGTTTCTTGAAGTCTAGGAATTTCCTGTAGAAGCTCTTTTAAGAGAACTTTAGCTCTTTTTGATGATAATACAGATTTTTTAGCCCCACCTAAGAGTGTTTTAATTGAAACTTTTAGGAATGGGATCCAGGAGTTCCATTTTTAATAATCCTTCTGAAGCAACTTCTACGTGCACCTAAATTTGAAATCATGATACTGGGTTTGGTAGAAGAACTTTGAAAATACATCTAAACCAGCAAGAACACTCAATCTGTTATTTGCTCAGTCATTTGAGAAAAGTGACCTTTGAAATATTTCTCCCTGAAGACAATGTCTGTCTTGTTTGGATTTGGCTGAATTGATAGATCAGATCCTTGTGTATATTGAGTTCTGTATTTTTGGTAAGAGACTTGGTTCTTCAGCAGCAATATTTTCTAGCCACAGTGAGGATGAGTGTAAAAAGAAAAAAATACACATGATCGCTGATTGATGGCTAGACCCCTATGGAGCTTTGAACTTTTAAAGAAACTAAGCCTGGGTGCCTGGTTTGGGTTGAAAGGGGCTAAGTGTTCTCTCCTGTAGTTCAGGGAACCATCTGCTTCCTGAGCTGACAGTAGGGAGAAAGGCTTAAGGCAGAGTAGCTTCAATTTGCATGAGGTGTGCTAAGCAATCTTCCCATTAGCTGGCTGTTGCCTCTCTTGATGACTACCTTGGGGAGGAGATGGGTGTTATGAACTTTGAAGTGGATTATTAATTATTCATGCCTCCTTTGCTTGGATGGAGGTAACCTGCATCTCAGGAGTCAGGCCCAGAATTCATTATCTTCCTGTCCATGTTTGCAGTAAAAATAACACTGAATATTAATCCTTTCACCTTCCTTCTTAGCTCCCTCTTCCCCCTCCTCCATTCTCTAGAAAGGCTGTGCAAAATCATGCCTCTCTGGTAATTCTCCCTATCCCAGATACTTCTGAGTCATTTCTTGTTTATTCACTTATTCGGAGACCCATTAAACTGCGAATTAAGTTCAAGGGCTAGCTGCTTACTTAAAACTCCCCAGATTGTAATATTTCCCTACTCAGATTTTAAATTTCTTTTTCAGCATGTCTGTGACAATTTTGTCATGAGGAGGCCTTATCTGTGGTTTTTAATTTTTATTTCAATATTTAGAAATTATAGAAAATGGATCTTTTCCTTTTCCTGGAGAATTTGCAATCAGGTTTAGTCAGGGATTTCTAGTAAAAAGCAGATTTTTTCTTGTAAAGCATGTGTGTTTGTGTGTGCCGTGTGCTATTGTAACAGTATTTGCATTATTTTTTAAGGAACCTAATGGATAATTCATTCTTTCTGAAAAAATATAAGTTCATTAAGTGCGAGATCATTAAGATTTTATAAAAAATAGAATAATCTGTTTCATCATCTGATTTATTAAGACAAGGATTGATTCAGAGAGGGATTAAAATTAGCTTGTAGAAGACTTGGTTAGAAGATTTATAAATAAGAAAGGGAAAATACAACAAAAATATTGCACAACAAGAGTTAAAGGGAAAAAACATAATGACAGGCCACTAAGTTACTGCCAAGACATTTTTGTGGTCAGAGCTGATGCTTCTAGTCAAGGCCTTATTGGCTTTGTTTCAACAATTTTTTTTTCTTAGTCTCTCTCTGCATTCTTTTTCTTTTATATTTCCCTCTTTTTATTAACTACAGCACATATTTTACACTATGGTTCACTCTTGATGTTGTTCTAGATGTTGTACATTCTATGAGTTATGGCCACCAGATAGGGTCAGGTATCCATCATTACAGTGGTACAGAAAACAATTACATCACCCTGTAAGTCCCAAGGTTCCACCTAGTCCCCCTTCCTGACGTGGCCCCGGAACTTCTGGCAACCACAGAACTTTTTACTGTCTCTAGTTTTAACTTTCCCAAATTATCCTGTACACGGACTCATATAGTAAATAGTCTTTGCAGGTTGACTATTTTATTTAGAAATGTTGCTTTTTCTCCATGTTTTTATAACTCACTATATCGTATCTTTTTTTGGGCTGAATATGGATGCACTGTATTTGTAAAGTTACACGACACTTTATCTTCTCACCCACTGCAGGATACCTTGGTTAATTTCACGTTTTAACAAATTTGAATGAAGTATCTATAAACATCCCTGTATGAGATTTCGTGTGCATAAGTTTTCAATTTCATTTCAGTAAATATTGTGAGGGTGCAGTACAAATTCCCCCAGCCCTCTGAGGATGTCTAGGGCTGATCAGGTCCAAAAAAAACACAAAAAAACGAGCATTTGACAGTTTAGTAAGAGAAAAATAGCAAAATTAAGTTCTAGATTAAATGGGTCAAACTAAGGATTTAATCTGAACTAAGGAATGGGGTAGGGGCCTACAGTGACAAGAAGAGAGGAGGGGAAAAAATGAAAAAAAAAAAAAGAAGAGAGGAGCGATCTCATATGACTTAATAATGCACAATCTTGCCTTTAAATATTTTCCCTGTGTTAAGCTAGGTTTCTCTGATAAAAAGATAACATAAAGATGATCCTGTATCTAAGAAATTTTTATTCTTTAAGATTATGCTAGTAATTTTTCAGAAGACCTAGAGGACTTCATTAACTTTATCTCCACAAACCAAAGAGACACTGGAAAAAGCCTGCTCTGGACAGCCTACGAAAAACCTATCTGAAACTTTTTTTTTAATGGAGGTTAGTCCTAAAATAATAAGAAGGGTGACTGCTGTATCTAATTCTAGGACAATGCTTCACTTTGCAGGAAATTATTAAATGGTCTTCCAAGCTTTTTTTTTTTTTTCATGAGTAATGAACAATGGGTAAGTGCTTCTATTGCTCCACATCCTTGCTGGCTTTGGTGTTGTCTGTCTGCCCTTTGGATTATGGACATTCCAACTGGTGTGTAGTGGTATTTCACAGTTATCATTTGTAATTTGCTAATGGCGTATAATATTGAGGATATTGTCATCTGCTTACTTGCCACATTCTGTGCTGAGGTACCTGCTCAGATGTTTTGCCTGTGATTGAATTGAGTTGCTCATTTCCTCTAAAGAGATATTTGTATATTTTGTATGCAAGTCCTTTGTCACCTATGCATTTGGCAAATATTTTACCCCAGTCTCTGGTTTTACTTTTCATTCTTTTAATTGGTTTCAACAGATCACAAGAGTTTAATTTTAATGAAGTCTTATTTTTGAATTTCCCTTTTATGAATCATGCTTTCTACATATCTCTGCTCTTCAATCACCCAACCCCCATTCTTCCTTTCTCCCTTTTCTATTTCACAACTAAAAGTGAAGTTTTGAGTGAGTCATGACCCTGTCACTTTCTATTCATGTGAGCTTGGAAAAATTCATTTTTCTCCCTAAACTTTAGTTTTCAGGTTCTTTGTCTATGAAATGGAGACATGAATGTTATTTATTCCCTAAGTATAATAGAAAAGTTATATCAGATTGAGCATTGAAAAGTCACCATTTAAACAGTTAAATTTCTATAAAACGTTACTTGTTTTATTTTTCCTTATCTTTTTCATTGGTTTTTCTCACTGTTTTCTCTTACCTAGCCTCTTCAGTCATCATGGAAATGAATAATTAATTTCTTATGGAACTCTAAGTAGTTTGTGGAATGTTGCATGCATGTGAGTTTGACCTGAATTTAGATTCCAAAACAATGTAAAACTAACTGTTTGCCTTATGACAATTAAAGTGAGAGGGTGTGTGATTTTTTTTCTTTTTCCTTTTTCATTAAGTCTTTTGGTGCCTAGTGAATTCAGATGTGCATTTTTATAAAATGAGTCGAGCATTATGTTTAAACCTTAAAATTGGTTTCGTAGAGAGATCAATTCTATTTTAGAAACTTATCTACAACCTTGTCATAAATATATTTCAAATTCATTGAGACAATGATTTTCAATCTATATTCTTTGAAACCTTTGGAGATTTATAATATATCTATTATGCATTTTGAGGGGATGGGGGAATATTACCAACAGGATAATGAGAGCTTCTCCTTATTTTACTATAACAGCTTTTTATTACTTTCATGTGAAATTATGCTTGAAGAAATGTTTTCTTCTGCAACAAAATGTTTTTATTTTTTAGCAAAATTATCTATAGAGTCCAAAATTCTAAATGAATTTATTGGTACTCTATCTTAGAAAAATGAATTCCATATTTTAAGCCCATTTCTTAATATAAATATATTGAATACATTAGCTGCTATTATTATTTTTTTAATTAGAAGGTCATTAGGACAGGGTCACCTAACCCATTGCATTAGGTAGGGAGGTGGAACAGTGAACTATTCTTATCTTAAAACCTTTGGTTTTTATAACTGCTTATGCCAGAACCACTGTATTTTGTCACTGATTCAACTCAACTTGAAAAACACTATGCCCATTCTCTAATACGTTTCTTATTAGTTTCCACTTATATGTTTAATACATTTTAACTCTCAATTGATTTATAAACCTGGATTTTATATTTTGAGAGACATATATATTGCTCATATGGACCAATCTATATGAATAAAGTTTGGTGGTTTAAATGATGGGGTTCTTTATTTTTCTCTTCTTTCTCCAAAGGGACAGATCAAGTAAAGCTTAGAAAAAAGAGTTTTATAAATTAAAATGTAAAGGAGGAAACCTCACTGGAAATATTTAATCATTAATTTAAAGATATTCAATTCAGTAATTTCTATCCATTTGTCTTTTGAAGTATCTTGTGCTTGTACTTCTGGTCTTTCCTTTTGAAAACTGAAGATTAATTTTTCTAATATTCCTCAGTTTATGTCATTCTCTTTATTCCCTCTCACCTTTAAATTCATTCTACACATGGCCTTTAGAATTAAATTCCTGTAATGCTAGTCCTTATTATTGCTCCTAGGATTACAAAATTCTGAACTCAAGATCTAACTCAAAGGCATGCCATTTAAGTTGCTATTAGCTCAATTTGTCTTTAAAAAAATCAAATTCTACCTTGTAGTATTTCACAGTCTTTTAGTCAAGCTTTTGCTCATGCTTTGTTCCCTGTAATTCCATCTGTTTTTCAAATAACTTGTCTTTCAAGGTAGAGCATGATCCTTCACTCCATCTTTGACCATCCTGGATCACTCTGTTCTCCTATTTGATTTTTGCTAGATACATAGTATGAGAAGTGTATTGCAAATAATATTCCCTTTTTACTGGTTGCATTATATTTGCAACTAGGTTGTCATTTATTGAAAAATAGGAAACAATTTAGATATCCTGAAATGAATTTAACATTGTAAAGTAAATATATCTAAAATAAAAAAAATAGTGTTTATATATCATGATGAAAGTTTAAGGATGTAATATAAATGATGAAATGTTAAAAAAATGTAAATATTCACTCACCTGTTTCCCTGTGCTGAATTAAGATGACCTTATCTTGGGAAGTGAATATATGTAATATCCTTTTCAACATTTTTCTTTGGAAATTTTCATCTCGGCCCTTGTTTCAGGATTGTGTGTAGAAATCTGTTTTATGGGAAGAACTCAAAAAAAAAAAAAAGGAATCAAGTTTTGCCTCAGAACTACAACTACTGACAATAATAGAAACAATTGCGATCAGATAATATGATGAGCATTTCATTCCCATCGTCTTTTAACTCTTAGAATCACTGCAACTAGCTATTGTTTTCCACTGCATCAGAAAACAAAAGATTTTATATGTTAAATAGCTTTTCTAGATTATCTAGATAATATTTGACAGAAACAGGATTAAAACCTAATTCGTTCTAAGGGAAAGAAAGTCCTTTGCAATTTATGTATTATACAATACCACTAGGGTAGTGATTTCAGCACCCAGGACAGCTCTCTCAGAAAGGAAATTTTGAACTGAGTTTTTGAAAACCAGGCTTAAGAGAGAAATATGAATCACATAAGGAAACAGCGTAAAATATTTCAGGCTGTTTTAAAATATAAAATTCGTGATATTGAATTCCTTTGTCTTGCTGGCTTCATGTTATGCTTTGACATGGAATGGTCCTGTATTAAGCAAATCTTATAAAAGCAGTGAGCAAGGATGATGAGGGTATGATGGTCTTTGGAGTAAACCCTGTAAGTGTAAGTTTTAGATTTTCCTTACTGAAAACAGAATAAGCATGCTAAATATCATCTAATTCTTTTCCTAGATAAGCGTACTTGTGAGGTCAGACTTATTTTGGTGAAATAAATACCATTACCATCCTGAAATGACCTCTGAATTTCTTTGGGAATACAGGTGTGTGGAAAGAATACTCACCATTTTGTCTTTGGTAAATTTTTCTAAGAGAAGTGTAAGGCTTTTTTAAGCTCCCTGGTCTGTAAATATTTTTTTCTTCCTTGTTTAGAACATTGAAGAAAGACATCATTGATAATGTTTTTTTTTGGATTTTTTAAAAAAATATTGATTATATTTTTGTGATCTCTTCTGTATTTATTATAATCTTTTAATTTTCTTTATATTATGCCTTTAGATATTATTAATGCATATCATAAGTATCATCCAATTTTGAAAGAAGGGTTCAATTAGAAATCATATATATGGTAAAAGTCATTGAACCCTCCGTTTGTCCTCTCACAATTTCTTTCCTCTTTACTAAGTCATTAATTTTGATCAATGAGTTAGACAGTTATACTCTCCCCTGAGATCTGTCCATATTCTATGAAGCAGTTCTCCTGTCTCCTGGGACAGATACTTTGTGACTCTGCTTTGTATCAGATTCTGCATTTTGAAAACAAGAATTTAGAGAGATATTGAATAAAGTTCAAAACAAACAAATAAGGAAGCCTAGAAAATCAATAGTAGCCTCTTCTAAAAGAAAAGAAAATAGAATACATGTGAATTAAATAAACTATTACTTCCTCAAATTTTTATTTAAACATATTTGGGCCAGGTAATTGAGAGGTATAATATCCATTGATAATTTCTGAAATAAAATTTAAAAAATACAGTCGCATTTTTTATTTACAGTAGATTAAAATCCATGTGTTCTATAACTTTAACTTTCTTTTCTTCCCCTTTACATAGGTCAAGCATGAAGGTTAGATAGGTTTAATTTAAGATTTAAGAAGTTAGTTATGAAAACTTATGGAGAGGAACAAAATGTTTGCGTAGGAAACAAATGTTAAACACAAGAGAATATCATGGGAATTAAAATTGTTCAGATGATATGCTCCTTAAATTTTTATATGGTTTCAGTAATTGTCACTAAAATTTTACAGAGGAGAAGCAAGTACATTTTGAATTTAATCAGGCTCAAAACTATAGCAATGCCACTTGAGAGCCTTGAAGGACACAGCAGGATTTGTCTGTGCTTATTAATTAGACAATGTTGGCAAGCACTCTAAAGATGAAGAGTTATTTAAAGACCAGTTTTGTTATTGGGGTCATTAAGCACAAGTTCATGTATACTTACAGAACTGATCAATCTTTTTTAATCTTAATGGACTGAATTTTCCCACTATACATATCCTTTGTGTTTTTGGAACTCCTATTGACTTTTGAGTTGTGAATTTTAAAAAATTGCACAAATATGGGTACATTGTAAATCTATTGTTGCACCACTATTATACTCTAGTTCTAGAAGATTTACATTCCTTCTTTGATATAAAATATAATATTTTACTAATTTTTTTGGAAATGAAAAATTATTATTGTCATATATCTTATTCTCTCTTATTAGTTTGTGTAAAACAAGGAGTGTAATAACAACTGAATTATCTGCTTCATTAAGAAATAGCTGGATACCTAAATATGATGAGAGAATTTAATATTATTTTAAATAAAGTGTTTCAAATTTTCCTTTTACTGAACAACAGACAAAATGGGAAGCATATTTATATGCAAGTACTAAGAGCTAAATACTTAGAGATATTTAAATATTGGGAATATGGACTTTTAAACTCCTTTATTCTAAAATTTTTCATTGAAAATATTCATATCACCTGTTAAGAGAAGTTTTTGTTGATCTGAAACAAACTCCCAATTTGACGATGAGCTTTATTTCTAAAAAGACATTCTGTTTTCATTATTCATTTTATTTGTTTTATGATATTTTTACCTGTACATTAAATAATATCTATAATAAAAGCTTTTAACTCTAATAATACATTCCTCTTTAATTAACAAAATGTTTTCCTTGATTGAAAAATCAAAATTCATGAAGTGTTGAAAAGAAAAATATTTGTCAAAGAGTATAAAACCCACTCATCAAATTAAATTGTTTTCATTCAGTATTTATTGATTAGTTGCATGCTATTAATTTGAAGAAAGGTAGTTTGTTCTAAGTAGGTGTTTCTTAACTGATGGCCTTTCTGTTGAGAAAATTTTTTATTTCCTAAATTTAGTGTAGTAATTGTGTTAAGTAATTATTCAGCTAAATAATTCTACAGAATTGTCATTATAGAAAATTTGTCCAATCAACTTAATTCTATCTTTATTCAATTTATTCACACTTTTTCAAATTTTTGGAAGTTTTCTAGCACTCAAATGCTAGGAAAAAAACCAACTTTTCATCTTGGTTGGATTTATGTGTTAATGTGACTAAGTTATAGTGCCCAGTTATTCCATAAAACACTACTCTAGTTGTGACTTTGAAGGTGTTTTGTTGGTGGGATAAATACCTACAACTAGTTGAATTTATAGAAAGAAGATTATTTTTATGATCTGAATGGACCTGATTCAATTAGTTGAAAGGCCCAGAAAAGGGAACTGAGGTTTTTTAGAAGGATTGAAATTCTACTGTGGACTGCTATGATAGCTTCTACTGGTGAGTTTTTTGGCTGGATTTTCCTTATGATATGCCACATGGATTTTTGACTTGGTTAGCCTGTAACTATATGTGCATAAGCCCATTCCTTAGAATCTCTCTATAGATGACAGATGATAGATAGATAGATAGATAGATAGACAGATCCACTTACTTTCTATTTCTTTTGTTTCCCTGGTGGAACCCTGACTGATACAAATCATTATGCTTTTCCACTGTAATTATTACCAAAACAATCTTAACTGCTTCATACAACTTCATGTGATTTTTGTGAGGTCGGGTGTATTAACCATCTGTTTCTCATGTATGGACATTCCGGGTCTTTGATGATCCTGGAAAGATTGCCCCTTCCAGATCTAGATAGTTTCTTACAGATTGTAAAGACTTGCCTACAGGGGTGTATTTCACATGCAAATAATGCAATCTAATTGCTACCACAGTTAGGCTCTGACACACAGTGCTACTCCCCATTTGCCCTCATCATCCCTGTACCAGGTACCAGACAACTAGGGACAGTTCCTGTTCCCCAGACCCCACTGAAATGTTTTATATTCATTAATTCAAAGCGTGCTGACTTGGCTTTATTCTTCCATCCTATGGAGATTGTAATAAAGGCTCTTGCCCTCATTTTCCCCTCCTCCCTCCACCTCTTGTAGACTTTGATTCTTCTCTGTGTGGGTCCCTTATGGAATAGCCTGCACCTTTTCTTTGGGTTCTGTGAGTACAACCAACTATTTTTTTGATAATAATCATCTTCTGACTGTTGGCCCACCATATCTGGATAATAAATAACATGCACATTTTAAAACAAGAAAGCATTCTATTTTAAAGATAAAACACAGCAATTGTTTATCAAATTTTATTTTTAATCGATCTTATTGAAGGAATATTGCGTTATAACATAATCTAGGTTTAAGGCATATATGATGGTAAATCTGCTTCTGTATGTAATACAGTAAGTTGTAATGTAAATGTATTTTGCTTAAGAATGTTTAAATGATTTGTCACATATCCATATACCCAAGATTATTTATTTTGAATGTAAGGTATACCTTTTCATTATTTTGTTAGATCCCCATTGTCCATTTTATAGTCATAAAAGACTGTGAAATATATTCTCAGGGTAATTAATTAGTACTTAGCTGACTTTGTTTTCAATATCCACTTCTAGATTGACAAATAAGTTAGTATATGAAAAATTTTCCATGTCTGTTGCTGCCGTGTGTGTGTGTGTGTTTTCACACATATGTAGGACTCTGCCATATTATTTCTTTCATTATTTATTTGTTTTTAGTTAATGCTAGTTTGATTAACTTCTTTCACTTACCTGTTTAATAGGCAGTTTGGTCGCAGGTAAACATAGCTATAAAATGCTTCTGAAATAAAAGACATAAATTCACAGCTGTAAAAAGTTGAAAACATGCATAAAAGTTTAAGTTTTTTAATTTACATCATGTTTCTAATTAGTATAGTTCTTAAAATAATCAATACTACCCCTCAACTGTCCTCTTCAAACTGAGTCTGTTTTGTAACAGAAGTCAAGCTTACTTTGGCCATCAGAGGCAGCTCTTCCCCACCTGTCCAGTTGGTTGTGTTTTTGTTTTTTTTTTTCCCCAGAAACATAACACTTCTTTTCTCTTTCACTTCCTTCTCCTTTGTTCTCATAAGAACCATGGAGAGTTTAAAACAACATTCCTCCCATCTGCAGCTGGATGCATCTCAATTTTGAAAGAATGCACATCAACCAGACTTATAAGTTATTTACTGGGTGACCCACAAGACTGGGTAGTTGACACTCATAAGTCACCATCTGGCTATGAATCATGCTGTCCTGCACTTAGACACAGAGACCAGTTCCTAGACCTCCCTCTAAAAACCCCTGCTTGCTTTTGCTCAGAGAGAGTATAGATTTGAACTTGGGTCTCCCCTGTTTCCATTTACTCAGTAAATAAGTTAACCCTTTCCCCTTTCTCAAAAACTGGAGGTTTACTAACACTACCAGTTTGAATCAGTTGGAAAATATTTGCCACTATCTCAAGTGTGGGATATCTGTCAACTGTGTGTAATTTGGGCAATATTAAAATCTTTGAATATCAGTGCTTGTGCAACTCTTTACTTATTGTTATAATATCTTGTCTTTTGAAATGAGTAGAAATTGAAAAAGGTAAAAAGATGGAAATGTTAAGAACATAAAGTAAAACTTTAAATCCAATTTGAATGCTCATTAAATTTAATTGTTATGTAGGAAAATGAAAACCTATGAATCCTAGAAATTTGTAATCAAAAATGATTTTTGAAAAGTGGGACTTAATGATAAACTTATAGGACAAGTTATTAAAACATGGTTTGGGTAATAATTAATAATGTAATAGCTAAAGACTCTGAATACTTCTTTGCCCATACACAGAGCTGGGGTTTAAAAAATCATTGTATAGTTTGACCTCCACTACAACCAAATAAAATAAATATCAGAAGTTGTGTAGGGACTGAGATTTTATTTTACTTGGGAGCTAACAGCTATTGCATGACAGAGATTCATGGATACAGGTCGAAGACACAGTCTTAGACCAAAGAACTGGTTATTATGGAATGAGCAGAAGTCAGAGTAGCAACATACATACCACTTCCCTAAGTCTAAATTCTTAAGGGACAATGCACTGAGGACCAAGTGACTCTGGGTTTCATTTTAGGAGAGTAATCCAAATTTAAGAACTCCAATCTTTGAAAGGGATTCTAAGTGACCTGCTAAATTTTACCTTGGAGGGTAATTTTATCATTATTATTCAGGACAGCGAAAGGTAACGTTTCTACCCTGACACTATGTTTGCCATGCAAACTTTCTTAAAAAGACAGTCTAAAACAAAATATGGTCAGAATCTTAATTCATTAGATGTTCAGAAATGTGAAAGACCCATAGGAAATTCTCTCCCACCAACAGGTTTCCTTTTTTTTAAGTTGAGGTAAGTTTCACTTACAAAAATATATAAGTTTAGATGTGCCCATTTACTATTCATCAATATATGATAACATATCATGCCTATCACCAAATTACTAAGTCCTCCACTACTGTCCATTGTAGCCTCACAACCCCTTACTCCCATCCTTCAGACTCCTCCTCGCTGGTAACATCAGTTCTGTTGTCAATGTCCACAGGTTAGTGTTTGTTTTACCTGTTCATCTTTTTTTTTTTTTTTTTTGTATTCCACATATGAATGAGATCATCTGGTATATGTCTTTCTCTCTCTGACTTTTTTCACTTAGCCTATTTCTCTCTAGTTTCATCCCTGTTATTGCAAATGACAAGATTTCATCTTTTTCAGGGTGGTGAAGTACGTATATCTCATCTTCTTTATATATTAATCTATTAATGGCCAGTTTGTTTCTCTTTCTTGATTATTACATATAATGTTGCAATAAGGATGAAGGTTTATATATCTCTTTGAATTGTTTTTTTTTTTGTTTTGTTTTGTTTTGGGGTTAAAGACCCATTAGTGGGATAGTAGGATCATTCTAATTATTTGAGAAATGTCCATACTTCTTTCTAAAATTAGCTGCAAAATTTACGCTCCTGCCAGCAGTATACAAGTGTTCAGTTTCCAGTCTTTGTATAATAGCCATTCTCACAGGTGTGAGGTGATATCTCATTGTGCTTTGATTTGCATTTCCCCAATTATAAGAGATGAAATACATCTTTTCATGTGCCTGTTGACTGTATGTCTCTTTTAGATAAATATCTGTTCAGATCTTTTAACTGACCATATATGTGAGTTTATTTCTGGAAACTCAGTTTCCATTGATTTAGTGTTTGTGTTTATTCTAGTACCATACACATTTTGATTACTATAGATTTGTTTGAAATCAGAAGGTGTGTCAACTCCACTTCTATTTATTTTTTTTCATGCTTGCTCTGGATGTTCAATGTCATTTGTGATTCCACATAAATTACAAAAAAAATCTTATTCTTTCTCCTTTAAAGATGCCAATCCAATTTTGATGATTGCATAAATCTCTATATAGTTTTAGTTAAGGTGACCATTTTAACAATGCTAATTCTTCTGAACAATGAGCATATTTCTTATATCCATTTCTTGTATCTTCTTTTATTCTAACAATGGCTGGTAACTTTCATTGGACAGGTCTTTCAATTCCTTAGTTAAGTTTATTTCAAAATATTTAATTGGTTTTGTTTTACTGTAAATGAGAATGTTTTCTTCTTTTCAGTATCATTGTTTTCATAAATATATAACAAATTTTTATGTAATTTTTAGCCAGCCACCTACAGTATTCATTTAATCATTCTAACAGATTTTTGGTGTAGGTTTTAGAGCTTTGTTCATGTAATGACATGTCATATTTAGATAGTAATCATTCTGCTTCTTTTATTTTCTCTTCTTACTAAATTGCTCTGATTAGGTTCTCCAATACGATGTTGAATAGTACTGATGAGAGTGCACATATTTGCTGTGCTTCTGATCTTATTTTCTGTTTTTTACCTTTGAGAATGCTGTTGACTATGGGTCTTTATTACGTTGAGGTATGTTCCCTCTATCCCTACTTTATGGAGAATTTTTTTTATCATAAATGGGTGCTGAATCTTGTTAAATACTTTCTCTGCATGTATTGTTGTGATCATATGATTCCCCCCCCTTTTTTTTTTTTTTTTGATGTGGTTAATCGATTTGTTGAACCATCAGAGGAATAAATCCCACTTGAACGTGATAGATTATTGTCTTGATTTATTGTAATATTAGGTTGGCTAATATTTTTTGAGCATTATTACATCTATGTTCATCAGAGATTTTGGTCTGTAATTTAATTTTTTGTGATATCCTTCTTTGTTCTTTGTTGTATTAGAGTAATTTTGGCTTATAGAAAGTGCTTGGATGCATCCTCTGTTCTTCAATTATTTTGGAAAAGTTTGAGAAGAAGATTTGGTAAAACTCACTAGTAAATCATCTAACCTTGGCAACTAGCAGAAGAATAATTGAAGTCAAAAATAAGTAGGCAAAGCAAGTAATAAAAAAGGGCACAAATAAATGAAATTGAAATAAAAAGACAGTTATGAAGATAAATAAAATCAAGGCTGTTGTTTCCCTGTTAATATTCTGCTTGGATAATGTGTCCATAGTTTTAAATGGGATATTGAAATTCACTGCTTTTGCTGTATTGCTGTCAAGATCTCTCTTTAGTTCTGTTAATAATTGCTTTGTACATTTTGATGCTCCTCCTTGGTTCATCTACATTAATACACATTATGTCTTCTTGCTGAATTGACTCCTTAATTATTATGTAATGTCCATGTATGCCTTTTGTTATCTGCTTTATTTGGAAGTCAATTTTTCAGACTTAAGTAAAGTTGTCCCTATTTTTTATAATTTACAATTTGATTATAAGATTGTCTTCAACTTTGAGCCTTTGATTGTTTTTAGAACTTAGATGGATTTTGTGTATGCAACAGAAAGTTGGGTTTTCTTCTTTAATACATTTGGCCACTTGGTGCCTTTTAATTGGTGAGTTCAATCTTGAGAACATGGGTGATTATCGATGTTTAACTATTGCCATTTTGGTACAATTTTTCTTGGGTGTTGCTGGAGACTATTATTCTACCTTTTAAAAAATTCTCTTCTACTGTGATTTGAAAACTAATGCTCTGTTTTTCCCCTTTTAATTTCATTGTTTTCATATGGTTTTATGTTTTGAGATTATCATGGGGTTTACACATATGCTTCTATATTTATATCACTTTTAATCTTGAGCTCATTCTCATAGTCCACATTCTTACTCTCCTCACATTTTATGTTTTGGTATCTTGCTCCTTCTAAGAGTTGTTTCTTTTAATTTTATAGGAATTTCTTTTCTTACAAGCTAGGTTAGTTGTCATTAATTTAACTGTTTTTATATGTAAAGCTCTTTATCACTCCTATTCTAAATGATAATCTAGCAGGGCAGAGTATTCTTGATTGGAGATCCTTGTCTTTCAGTACTTTGAATATATCATGCTAGTACCTTCTAACCTATAAAGTTTTTGCTGAGAAATCTATATCCAGTCTTATGAGGGGTTCCCTTATATGTTACTTGTTTTCCCTTTGACTGTTTTTTCCCTCTTTATCATTTATTTTTCTCACTTTACCGATTTGTCTTGCTCTATGTCTACTTTGTGGCGCACCATAAATGAGCTAATGACAGAGGGAGTGGGAGCATTTATCCTTTGAAAGCTTACAGTAATATGGAGACATTCAAGTGTCTCCACTTGGAGATACTAGGCCAAGCAGAGAAGTGTTCTCGGGAGAAACCACCCAGAGTTGTCTTGGTTCACAGGGAGATCATCTTTCTCATTTCTATTTCTATTTGTTGGTTTCGGTTCAACAAACAAAAGTCCTGTAGTCAGGTCTGTGTGTGCCTTATCTACTTATCTGCATGTTCTCTGGCCTGTGTTCTTTGCTTCCCAGGATCTTAATGTTTTACAAAGAAAAGTTCCACACTAGGTTGTAGATATTGGCAGGTCAGTTCCCTGGTGGGGGACACCTGATGAGGAGGGAAGCCTTTTAGCCCTGGGAAAAGTATCTGTATCCCTGGTCCCTCCCTATGGACCCCAGAGTTATGGGACTCAGTGGTATTTACACTGAGATCCTACTGTTTATAAGACAAGTGTCCCTTCTCTTGTGGAGATGATAGTCCCCATTCTTTTTCAAAGGCTGTAGTTGTTAAATGGGCAGCATGTTAAGACCTCGAACTCATGGGCCATTTTGGAACAATCTTTCCCCAACAATATATGCTTTATTATTTTCAGTTTAATGATGAGAAAACTGAGATTTTGAAATCTCAGCCTATTTAATCAAAGTCATACAAATTTGTATCGAAACATCATTCTAGTTATCTAAATGCAAAGAGCAAACACATAGTTCTATCTAGCTGTTGATAGGATCAGAATTGCCATAACATCCTTTGTTTAGAAAAGGGTGCCATTCAAATTCTCTTTATAATTACGTTTTTTTATCTGGACACAAAACAAAACAATCCAAAATCCCAGTCTCACAACTCCAGATGAAATTCAAGCTCAATTTCTTATTTTTATTCATAAGGCCTTCACAGTTTTGAACCAATTTTTTCTTTCAGTTCAATGTTATCCCCATTAACCTAAAATGGTAACTTTATAAAGTACTTAAAATTAATATACATGGTCTATAGCAAATGGAAATCCATATAATTAACATTTAAAATAATTGTATGTATTAGATAACTTAAAGAAAAACAATAGGCAATAACACCAATAGACTCGTATATTTTCAATAAACCATTTAGAAGAGTTTTGATTCTGAAAATGGAAACTTCAGTTAAAATCTACACATTTATTGCCTTTGCTCTTAGACATTTTATCATCCAGTACTATTTCAGGAATGCAGTAGATAGTAAAATATAAGACGTTCTCCATATATGCATCCTTGTCAGGAATATTGCAGAAGGCAATGCCTTACTCCCTTTTATTTGAGAAAGTAGCAATGGAAGATTAACCTTGTGCTTAACTTGTGTTGAACAACAAAGGGGTGTCCCTTAGGACTGAAATAATAGAATCCACAGGTCTTGAATGAGACTTCTTAAGTAATTGAGTGAGTAGATTTATAAATAGAAGAAAGAAAGGAAGTTTTCTCTCTATTCTTATTTATGTGTTGTTTACATAGACTGTGCTTGGGATTTAATTTTTGCTCTAAATTACATATTAACCATTCTTACTGTAATGTGTTAATACTGGGTAAACCTAGCTTATTCCAGGGAAGAATATCAATTGCCTCTATTTAGACAGTACTCTGAGTAATCCATAATTGAATTTTGTAGGATTTTATATTGTGTTTATACAATTGCTTTTGGATTTAGTTCATTTTATGTGGCACAATTTATTTTTTTTCCCCTTCAAGATACTATCCTCATTCTAGAGTAAGAGGATAGATTATGCTATATATTCTTGTGAAATGGTACATTTCAGATTACAGAGTAACCAGTGTGTATATGGGTGGCCTTTGGGAGTTTTGTACTTGAACGAATCTACAAGTATATGCATATGTAATGAGAGAGTGCTTATCTTATTTATTCAAACACACACAGAATCACCTATCCACCAGAATTCTCTATTAATTCTGCATGAACTGAGACATGCCCCATTCTATACAAGGGAGATTCACAAACTTAATTGAACTTTGCATTAAATTCTACACTGTTCTGGGGATTTATTGGCTACAATTAACTAGTTGTGTTCTTTGAATTATAAATACTGCTTCTACAGTAGGTATTAAAATATCCACAAACAATTTGTTCATCTGGACAACAGTTTGTAAATTGTCTAACCCTCTGTACCAAGTGATACTTATTCTCTAAATTCTCTTCTTTTTTCCCTCAGGTGAAAAGACTGAATACAATGTCTTGAATTTCTATAATGTAGTTCAGAGCAGTGTTTTCCACACGTGGACAATATACAATACAGAAACTGAGTTAGAGTGTGTTTTGCATCAATTGTATATTCTTTATAAGAACAAACTAGGAAGATACAACACATGCAATTTGACTCATAAGTCTCTAACTGCATATATACAATTTCGATTTTTCATGCATGTATAATACTGTGATACTCTACTTCTTTGTATTTCATTTAAAAAAAAACTGTGAGGCATTTCAAGGAGAGAAGGCATAAAATGTTTAGAGATTTCATATCGAGAATCAGTGATTATTGCTGTCCTTTTTCCATTTCCAGGGGTGAAGAACATTATCTTAAGAGTTTTAACAGATTTCAGCTGTGAAGAAACAGCCATGGGGTGGGGGAGGAGGGGACAGCAGGAAAGAATTTTGAGGAAGTTGTTAACCAAGTCATGCTGGAGATGTTGAGGTAAAGAATGAAGAAGAAAGATGTTGCATAATGAGAACTGGTGAATGAAGGGGCGTTGGACTCACACATGGGTAGATAAAATGTGATAAGAAAGTGGTAATCTTTAGAATCATTGAACTCCAGGAGAGTTCTGACTCCACACGTAGCAAAACAGGGCTAAGGAAGCCCAGCACTCACTTTGGAAAATGTGTATGCCTCTGAAAAATGGTGATTGGGGGACCCCCTTTTTGTTTCACTCCTGCTGCTGTGGTTTGTCATTTTCAATAAAAATGTAATGCTTCTCCCAGAGAATGAATGTGTGCCCTGGGTTATAAAGGGGTAATGCACTGGCCTTATTTCCAGTGTCTGACAGATCAGCAAATACATGTAGGCACAACTGCCTATTTGCTATTTACTGCTCCGGTAAATGGCAAACTATAAAATGAGATCTGTTTAAATTGCATTTTGCAAACAATCCTTACTCGGAGCCATACACTCTGTGAAACATTATTATTATTATTTATGAAGCACAGTTAAGGGTGCCTGGTACTGGGTGAATTGTAGATTCCTTTTACATTTAATTTTGAAATGGAAGGAACTGGGAGATTATTTTGTTGGGTAGGGATTTTCATTTTAAGGTGGAGAAAACTGGAGTGTTATAATTTGACTATGGCTGTAAATGACTAGAGATGGAGACTGACTACAAATATGTTTCCATCATCTTTGTCTTGTAAGTTGCACTAAAATAGTTGTTTCTCTATTTAAAAACTGTTGATGGGAGAAAGTATATAAGAGTCATTGACACCATGGTTGAGAATTTTGAATATACTATTGAGAAAAGGAAGTGTGTGTGTGCGTGTGTGTGTGTGTGTGTGTATGATTCACTGGTTGTTGACTAATGATTGTCACTGTTTAGGTATTTCACCTTGGAGAAGATTGTCAGTGAAGAATAGGTTTTCAAATTTCTTTATGTGCATTGATTGTGGAGATTACATTCCTGTGTTTCTATTAAGGGACTAATATGAAGAATTTCTTAAAACTAAGAAGGTAAATGAGATCTATCTGTTTTCTGGTAATTAACAATTAAAATTTAAATATAATAGATGGGAGCAAGGAGAGAGAAAACATTTCAAAAGGGAAAATATTTCCTAGATCTTTGAAATCCGACTATACTCTTATTTCCATATATTTCAGACCAATTGGTGTCATGACATCTTCACTTGAATGTTTTCCAGGCTTTTCAGACTGAAAGTAACTCTTGGTTTGTCCACTCCAACCATCTTCTCCTTCCCGTTTCTCCTGTCTTTCTGTAAAGAACCCTGCAGTCTTTCAGGCTAAGAGACCAAAATCAAGGTGTTAGGTTTATTTTTCTCCTCATCCTCCACTTCAAAGCCATCAATATATTCTGCTTACACTTGTTTCCAAGCACCCAAACCATCTGCTTTTCTCCATTTCTGCCACTGCCACCCTGGTGTCACCCTGTGACCTAAGCACCACTTTCTCTGACCTTGGCAAATAAAGTACCTCCTGACTGATGCCCCTGCTTCTGCTGGAACTCTTCCACAAATCAATGTGTACACAACAAACATGATTCTTACACAATATAAATAAGATTACCTCACATTTTTGATGAAAAATAATACAGGTCTTCTCTTTGCATTTAATCCAAAGCAAACAAATGAATGCCTTTCCCAGCTTTTATAAAACCTTATAAAATCAAACTATTCCTTAGTCCTTTGAACTCAATACCGTATTTTCTCTCAGCTTCCAGTTTCCTATTCGACCGTGCTTTTTAAGTTCCTGAAACAAGTCAAGTTCAGTCACAGTATAAGTCTTTCCTATGAACTGTCCCCACTGGCTGGGAATTGTCTTTCTCAATGAATGATTCTAATGGTCATTTGGCTTAAATGTCATCCCTTTGTCAGTCTTCCTGACCCTACAGTTTGAAGAAACCATGTAACCCTCTCACTGGAATCTTTTCCTTTTCCCAGGGACTTCAGGGCAGACGCAGTGTTATTTACTAACATCCACTAACTTCTTCCACATTTTCTTTCTCTCAGCTGTGGAAGAAACAAGAAAAGCACCACTTAGTGAAATGGCTGTGCAGTAGATTAAGAAGGGACTAACATATGATCTTACTATTACAGGAGCAAACCAGATATCTATGTAATTAAAATGCCAGTGTTCTGATGAGAATTATGAAGGATTATGAAGGGACTCTAGTGTGTGTACATTCTCTGTTAGTCCTGTGACCAATGAGATCACCTACACTTCTGTGGTGATATTGACTGAAATGGGTTAGGTGCTTTTGAGTGGCCAGGAACAGTCTGAAACAGTCACACAGATTTATAAACTATATTTGCATTTTAATCGTCTGGTGCTTTTATCTATTGTTTATTGTTAATGAGCTACGAAGGACAGTTACCTCATTATTTATTCACCTAAGCTGTGAATTAAAGCAGGCCTCCATTTTGAGTATTTAGAGGCTGGATGTTATTAACACACAATGGATTAGATTGTCCCAATATCTAGATGGAAACTGGTTTCATTATTCCATAATTTTATTATTCTTTTTAATTATTTAGGAAATTGTAATGAGGATATTCTGAATTCCTTTGGAAAATAATATGATTCCTGGAAAGAGAAGCAAATCGAGCATTAGAAAGAGAGGAAGAAAAGTCAACATATAGATGGATTGAGGATATTCTGTGTGCTAACTTGTTATGTTCTTGTTACATGCTGCCATATCCTGAAAATGACTCATATACTCATTGTGGATAATTTATGTAGTAATTCAATTAATGTCTGATTCATCAGGTAACCAACCTATATTTTTTCTTTAACTTACTCTCTGGTATTGTATCTGATAAGTAGAAAGTGATACAATGAAATTACTGAAAGTAAAGGATGAACATCCATTAATTCATTAATTAATCTCATCAAGAGATTTAACAGATATACTGCCACTCAGAGATAAAAAAAAAAAAAAAAGGTTAACAGTTGCTGCTTAATTCTTATAAAAGGCTTAAGGACAAATAAAATAGATATCACATACATTGGCCACTAATTACATAATATTTTCATATAAAATATCAAAAGTCACTTCTCTTATGCTAGAAATTTAGATGGTTTCATTACTTCTATCATTGTAAATAATTCTCTAAAATCCAGACATATATTTTTGCATGATTTAAAATTCTGTTAGTCATTTTAAACCCTTTATGATGTCTAATATTTTGTTGTCAAATCTTTGTGTTTTTTCTCTTCTATCTTGATAAGTTATTTAATGGTTTATCTTTGCTTTTCTTCAAGGAAACAATATCGGATAAAAATGTTGGCTCTACTGTTCGTAGCTTCCTAATTCATTTTTTATACACTGATATTTCATTCCTTTCTTCTCTTATTGATAGATTTTATTATTTATTTTTATAAATGCCTAGATGACTTAGTTTCTTGATTCTTATTTAAAAATGAAAGCATTTACAGTTGTGCATTTACCTCTAAATACAGCCAAGTCAAATTTTAAGCTGTTATAATTAATTTACTGAATTTTGAATTTTGGTATATACTTTAAGTTTTAATTAACATCACACTTACCTATGGAAAAGTGTTCAAGTCATGACTGCACAGATAAATTTTCACAAAGTGAACACACCCATTACCATTTATGTTGTTTCTTTTTTCAGGAAAAGAGGGAAGCACCTGACTTCTGTAGTTATCTCATTCTCAAAAGTCAAAGAATTGACATGCCATATGCTTCATCCTTTACAAATGCACCAATCAATTAAGTTTCTTTCTTGCTTGGGAAGAAATGGCCAAAGCTGGCTATGCTAATGGAGTGGCCAACCAATGAAAGGAAATCAGGAGTGGGAAAGATATGGGGCCATCAGGAATGTTTGCTATTTCTGTTGACTGATTTTCACTCATTAATTTTTTATTTAGAATTAAATGACTACATACTTTATGATACTACATTATTAATTCAGGTGCATTTGGGAAGGAACAAGGGAAGCTTTTATTATCTTTATAAGCTAATTTCATCTCTCTGGCTTCTTGTCTGTATTTTGAGACACCACTGAAGCAGTGATATGTTTTCTGCCTTACTTGCCCTTTACTGAAAATACCTAGCATTCCTGTGTCGCTGTTCTTTCTTGTGTTGTCAGCTACCAATTTTAGTCAGCATCTGTCACATCCAGATGCCACAAGAGGCATGGCATGTCTTATGACTCAACACATATTGATCCTGTTTTAATCCATTCTGGGTGCTAGAACATAATACCATAAACTGGTTGGCCTATAAATAGATATTTATTTCTGTGGAGGCAGGAGTCCAAGATTAGGGTATACACATCGTCATACCTTGTGCCTGTGAGGACTTGCTTCCTGGTTCATAAATGCCGTGTTCTCACTGTCACTTTAGACCCTTGAAGGACTAAGGAACGCTATAGGCTCTCTCTCTCTCTCTCTCTCTCTCTCTCTCTCTCTCTCTCTCTCTCTCTTTCTCTCTGTGTGCGTGTGCATGTGTGTGTGTCAAGGAAAGATGTAGCCAGGAATGAAATTGAATAGGCAGGAAGGTAGGAAGAGGCAGGAGAGACAGGAGGAAGGATCAGTTATTTATTTAGTTGCTCATCATCTTTGTGTGTCCCCCAACCTGGTTCTTGGACTATGCCTCAAAGCTGTAGACTTAACCGGCTGAGCCACCAGGGTGTACCATGTGTCGCCTTTAAAAATGAATTAATACTGTTCATGAGGGCTCCACCCATCATGATCTTAGCACCCCCCCCACCTCCTAAAATCATGACACTGAGCATTAAGATTTCAAAGTATGAATTTTGGGGAAACACATAGCAAGTCCAATTGGTACTAATATCTGGCCAAGAAAATTCAGATTTTCTAGCGAAGATTATATTTGTTCCTAATTTCCAACACTTTGATCTTTTTATAACATTTTATTTATTTTAATTGGACTTCAATGCAGTGGGATAATATAGTTATACACACTCAGATAATATGTAATCTGGAAATGCCCCTTCTTCCTCTTTTTCCAAAAATAGGCCTTCAAACTTTATTCATTTATACATTGTAATATTATAAGTATAAATGCACTTATCATGGTCTGAGTTCTCAGAGTGAAAATTATTTTCCTTTGGACTGTTTATAGAATCATATCTAAAAAGGACACATGGTTTCGTGTTGGTGTTGCAATTTATCATCATTTTAATTATAATTTGCTTAAATTTTTTACTTATAACTTTCCCCTGACATATTCTAGATTACTTATGCTCTTCTTGTACTTTCATATCTCAACATGAACAGCCACCCCTCATCATCACTTAAATTCCTTTCTTTTCAGAAAAACTTAAAGCCGTTCAATTGACACATGCAATTCATAGGCATGAAAGTTTATCAGAGGTATTACTGAGAAGCCAATATTTTCCTGGCTGGCATTTATTTCCCTCTTCCACTAAGCTATTAAAGATTGTCATGTTTAAATATTTCTTCTCTCATGAAAAATAAAAACTTGAAAAATATGTGTGTTTTATTTTTCTTAGATTTAGCTCTCCTCTAGATGGAGATTAAAAGTTGAGGAAATTTTTAAGATAAACATGAATTTTTTTAGTTTTTAAACATGGAGAGATGATAGAGAAAAGGAACGAGTTACATTGTATTGAGTTTTGTCTAGTTTCATTTTTGTGATAGTTGATACACAAACTGAATACCTAAATTTCATCATGTGGCTCCATGTGTAGGTTTGCAATTTTACTGTCATTTATGAACTATTTTGAGGGTAGTTATGATTATTACAGTTAATTGCATCAATCCAGTGTAATTCTTATTTTGAAAGTCTCAAATGCAATTATTCAAAGATAGACATCTCAACCTTGAAAATATCCTTTGCTCTTTATAGAGCAAATTCTATTCTGGTCACTAATCTGGGACTAACTTAAGAATATTTTAAATGTTCCCTAGTCTGACTTCATCTTTGACACGTCACCTCTTGACCTGTTCATATTTAAAATTAAGAAACTATGTAGGGGAGGTACTTTCTTGACAAGTATTGCTGTATGTATCTAGACCAACAGAGTGAGAGATCAATCTAATATCCTCTCCAAAGATGGAAGAGTTTGGTAAACTTGGAGAGAAAGAGGAATACTAGCTGAGGATAAATTAATGAATAAATGGAATAAATAATGAGAGAAATCCAATATTACATAACATTTTGAAAATTGATGAGAGTAAGAAATATATTGTCTCTTAAGTCAATTGTACTCAGTACCTAAAAGGGAGATGTCTATATGTTATTTATTATATGTTATTTCTTGCTTTTGTAGCCTGGTACGTTCAAATGGAAGCCTACAAACCATAGTCATGACACCCTTAAAGATATTTATATATCATATGATGATTGACTAGACAATTCATGACTCTATGGTATTCTAGTCATATGAAGGTAGCTTTTAAATTTTATGTCATTTTGCTGTTACAGACTCATGAATAGCGGTCCAAAGTGTGTGTGTGGCTGGGGAGTATTATGGCTAATAAGAAATATGCATTTGGTTTCAGACCCTAGTTTCTAACACAGAGCTCCTAAAACTCTTGTGATTATATGAATGAGGGAGGTGATCTCACATGCCATGCCTAAATACCATAGAATTTCTTGGCTGATAGAACTTATTTTCTCATGACGTGCAACTTGCTGGGTTCCAGGAAATTGCCTGCTCACTAGAAACAACAAACCCTGGTTAAACTCTTGAAAGGCATAGCCCTTCTTCCTTTCCTCAAAGGAGGGGAGTGGGGCTGGGTATTGAGTTAATGACTAAGTAATTTTTGAAGAAGCTGAATCATAGATCCTGAAATTCACAATGACCTGGCCCGCTGAAGGAAAGACCTGGGTAGGGTAAGGAGAGAGAGGCTAGAGTTCTTAGGAATGAGATTGCAGTGAGAAATAAGTAGACTAAGAGTGTGAACTAAGGGGTGGCGGGAACGGAGATTTTGGGGTGGGGATGGGAGTTTCAACTTCATTAAACCATTGAATGAAGCAGGGGTTGATGTATAGGATTACTTACCAATTAGTGCTGGGTTTAGGAAAACAGAGGGTAGAGAATGGGTAGGAAGAATTGCAGTTTACTAAAAAAAACTAATACAGAGATTCATGTAGAACATACATACACTCATATACTTTTTATATCCCCTGCATCTTATTTCCCAGGGACTTCATGCTTAAATAGAATTTATACTTAAAAATAGTTGAGCTACTGCAGTTAAATTCATGGAATATGGAAGAGAGGTCATGACAGCATAGGTTGCTGCTCTCCTGGCCCCAGAATTTGGGCATAATTGTAAAATAGAGGAGATGTTATGGAAATGTGGGACAGATACATATTCATCTGGTTTTATAGATCCAGTTTCAGTTTCTTTTACAACTTTGAGGGGTTCATGATTCATATTTAATTCCTTGTTTACACAACTAGGGTCATGTGCACAAAAGAAGTTCCAGCAATTTTGTTACTAGCTTTATGTAGCCCCCATAGACATACCTAAGAGAATCCCAGTGACTCTCTGCACTCCTGATACTTGACATGGTACCCGACACATAATAGATCTCTAAATATATTTTGGTTAAAATAATGAATATATTGGGTCCTGTCAATAAGTTGAGATGACTAATTTAAGAATATAGTATTATAGAACTGGGAACTGTTTTTTCTTTTGAAATTCCTTTAATACCAGAAGTTCTCAGTGAAGTTTTTGGGTGGAACATAAACGTCACCTAATGAATGGCTAAACTACATTTCTACTATTGCTGTCTTACTTTGTTGTTTTAGCTGAACTCTGAGATAATTTGGGATCTCGTCCTGGCTGATAAATAATCTGCAAGCAGCTGGGTGGTTTGACTTAACAGCATGAAGCTGGTCAGACTCAGTCTATCTATGTCTTTTCCTCTGCAGACTATTGACATAAGGAGCCTCTCATGGTAGCATTTATTCTAGGACAGAATGCTAGAATGAGAAAATTAAATTATTTATAAGAAAGCCCTAGAGGGGAAAAAAAATTCTTGATGGAAATGATAGGAAGCTCATTTAGATAATCAAGAACTCTAATCAATTGATAGTTTTTTTTGTAGAAAAGACCCCATGTGTTTTATTCATAGGATAAGTATTTTTCTTTAATTTTTAAAAATTGTGAGCAGATGACAAATTACTGCATGAGTAACACATTATGAGGACTAAGCATGCATGTTTATATTTCATTGCTTTAATCTAATCTAATACAACACACACCAAAGACCCTCATACTCACATTTAATGGCATGCATAATCATGATTGTGCTGCATAATAATTAGGCATTAGTGATAAGCAGTTCCCATAAATTATTGTAATTAGTATTACTTTTACAGCATCACAGCCATTTTTTAGGTTTTCTCTTCTAATTTTGCTAATTCTTTAGTATCTATCATCCACACAAATGTCAGCAGTTTCCCTAATGCCATGTGTGACTTAATTACCATTAGTTTTTGCCCAGAGAGAGGTCTCAATCAATGTTGGCTGGATTGAATTGAATAAAATCATCTCATAGTGGTTAACATTCACTATGTTATAAGGCAGAAAACTTGGGTTGAATCTTCTGATTTGACAGTCTTTCTATGCATTTTCTAGGGGCAAATGTTAACTTCCCTCACCACTATCTTACTCTCCTTTGAAAAAACTTTACGTTTTAGGACATGATGAAATGCAGGTCATCAAGTTCTTGGCTAGAGTAAAAGTTGGTGTTTATTATTTACTGACCTGTTGTGTAGCCCAGAGATCAGGCAATATAAAGCTATACATAAAGGAAAGGGGACGAGAATCTATCATTGGTATCTAGACCATGGTTATTTTGGGGTGAGATATGACCCAAGAAATTAATTTGGTTCATCAAACTTTTGGAACAAGATAGACAGAGGTGTGGGAAGAAAGCTGGCAATTTAAATATTCTCAACACCACCTGAATCAGTCATCATGATACCTAATATGAACAATTTGTCTTCTGGCAATCTTGGTCTTGAATGAGTATAGTTAAGGAAATAACTCCTTTCATTTCAGGATATTTTTCTTCTTTTACTGGCAGGAGGCAGAACTTTTCTTCTACAATTTGAGAAAGATAATTAGATATCTTACAGAAAACAATTTGTACAAATAAATTTCAACCAAATACTGAAAATGAGACCAAATCTATTCTTGGATTATTTAGGAGAGGGGACTAAAATGCAGATGGATAAAATTGGCAGATAAGCAATCTGGACAAATGTTGATGTCATATTTCTCAGTGTCTTCAGAGTAGCCATAGATAATGATAATGCTTAACTGCATTTCTTGGAGGAACAAAAGATAATGGAACATAGAAGTACTGGGAGACTGGGTTAGTTTCCAGTGGGCACTATAACAAATCTGTGACTTAAAACATTACAGATTTATTACTTTATATTTCAGTAGGTCAGAAAGTCCTACATATGGCTCAGAAGGCAAAAATTAAGATATTGGAAGGACTGCATTCTTTTAGGAAGGTACTAGGGGTGAATCCATTTTCTTAACGTTTCTAGTTTCTAAGATTACCCACATTCCTTAGCTTGTGGCTTCTTTCCTTTCTCTTCAAAATCAGAAGCATAGCATCTCCCTTTTTCACTTACGAGAATACTTGTGATTATAGTTGTATCACCCAGTTACTCCAGGGTAATCTTCCCATCCTCAAATTTTAAATTTATTCACTCTGCAAAATTCCTTTTGCCATGTAAGTTAAGATATTTACATATCTGGGGGATAGGGTGTAGAAATTTGGGGGTAGCTATTATTCTGTGACTACAGAAACTGCTCTCCATCTGATGCACAAACATTGAAGTTGAGTTCCATGACTTGAAAACCCCTGACAGGTCACTCTCTTCCTCTCTCTGGAGTGACTTCATGATTCCTTAGTCTCTTCATGTCCCTTTTCACATTAAGGGGCCACATTCTAATGGGAATCATCCCCTTATATTTTCTCCAGTGCAAATATGGATTTTGGTCATTAAATTCCTAAGAGTCACATGCTTTTCCATTTTCACACCCCATGGATTAGACATCCTGTCTGATTGTTATGGTACCTGGCAAAGGCAATTCAGGTTTAGGAAGCTGCTAATAAGACTAAACATGTCTGTTGAGATTACCGTGTTTTAGGGATTGTTTAAAATGCTTTATTGGTATTAACACACTTAATTTTCACACAATCCTATGGGGAAAGTGCTAATATAGTTATTGCCATTTTGCAGATGAGGAAACTGAGATCTAGAGAGGTGAAATAGATTGCCCAATCCACACCTAGGTCGTGGCTGCAAACGCAGGCTGCCAAGCTCTGGAGTTCATGCTTTAAATCATGATAGGACATGTCTCTCTCAGCATATGTAAAAAAAGTTTAATTTAAAAGCATGAACACAACTATTCTAAACTAAATGTGACACTGAGAAGATGGCAAGTGGGAAGAGGATTTGGGGGGGGATTTGAGGAAATGGTAAGTATGTATATACTCACACAGAAGAGGAGTGTGGGAGAGGGAGAAGGACTAAAAAGAGACAGACACATTGGTTATACTTCCAGTGTCGAAGCACTCACAAGGATGGAAGACAATCTCATGGTCATCTCTCTGGCTATTAGACCAACTCATTGCCATGAGGAACAAGTTTCTCTTGTAAAAAACTCTCACCTTCTCCTGAGATCCTGTGCACATAGGGAAGACATAACTCAGTATTTCCCTCAGATTCATTTGTCCCAAAGAAACAAAGCCTTAACAATCTCCCTCTTATAAAGATAGTTAATGCATAATTTAAATACCTATCATGAATCAATAAATGGTTTTACTAGTCAGGTAGGAAAGAAAGTTCAGTATGACCAATAAGCCTTGTTATTTTCTTTTTTGGCCATATATAAATCTTACTATACTTTGCATGCAAGGAGTTGATCATAATTTTTTAGAAAGTTCTCAGATTTTAACCTTCTATTAAAAATATCTGACAGATTTTTAAAAATCATGACTTATAGAAGTCTTTGCTTATTTGTCTTCAATTTCATCTATGTTTTTTTTTAGCATATTTATTCATATTTATTCATCAGTATTTTATTGTTTTTGATGCTGTCGTAAATGGGATAATTTGTTTATTTTTCAGACACTTCCTTGGCAGTGTACAGAAACTTCATAATTTTTGTATGTTGATTTTTTTTATACTTTAACTTTTTTATACTTTTATACTGTAACTTTACTGAATTCATTGATTAATCTACAATATTTTGGTTGAGTCTTTATACTTTTCTATATTTAATGCCATGTCATCGGCAAAGAGACAATTTTCCTTACTCCTTTCCAATTCTGATAGCTTTTCTTTCTTTTTCTTGCTCAATTGATATAGTTTGGACTTTCTGAACTATGTTTAAGAGTGGTGAGAGTGGGCACTCCTGTCTGTTTCCTGATTTTAGAGGAAAAGCTTTCAAACTTTTGCCGTAAGTGTGATGTTAGCTGTGGGCTTATCATATATGGCCTTTATTATATTGATGTATGTTTCTTTTGTGCCAAGTTGTTAGTATTTTTGAACTGGGGGAAAGAAGTTAACAAGACTAAAGTGTCCCTCACATTGCGTCAGGTCAGAAGGTACCACTTCAACATGGCATATCACTCACTTGGCTAAGGTGGTGCTCCCAAGCTTTCCTTACTATAAAGATATTATTTCTCTTTTTCACATTCTATTTGTGGGAAGTGAGTTACTAAATCCACTCCTTATTAAGGAAGGGGATAGGGAATAAGTCCCACCTCCCAAGGGAGAATCTTTATATGTAATTTAGAGATTTTCTATACTTATTAGAACATACACATACTTTTAATCCCTGAACTCATAGTCTGTAGACTTTCTCCAAAGACAGCACATTCTTTCATCCCTGGGCTATAATTTTTGGCAATTTTCAAGGGTAAGGTCTAGGTCTGTCTCACTTGTTGCTATTCTTATTATTTAAAAATGTTACATCCACAATCACATTTATTACTAGCTACCTATGAATGACTCATATTACAAAATCCTTTCTAAACCCGTTTTTTGAAGCCAGAGCCAAAGATCCTATCATCTGCTTGGTAACTTTTCCTTGTAAATGCATAGTCACTCAAACTTACCATGTCCTAAACTGAGTTCATTTTTGTTTCCTTTAAATATCTGGCTCTTTCAGTGGTCTGTAATCCATAGATGGCATTCCTATCTGTAAAACAATTTCCAAACAAATAAACAGTTTCCAAAAAAAAACTAGAAATCATCTTTAGCATGGCTTCAATTGACTTTATTCTTTCAAGCCATCGAATCTCTAATTTACGTTGATTTTATTATATCTTAATTGTCTAATCTACCCACTTTTTATTTCCATTTTCATTATTATCATTGCACTTGCCCAAATGGTTATCATTTCATATCTAGACAACAAGCACAGCTTCTTTTCCAGTTCTCTATACTCATTCTATTATCTCTGCACTCTCCAATCTATTCTTTATACTACAGCCAAAGAGATCTTCTCGATTCTAAAAGATTCTAAAATTTAGGGGTTGCATTGAATTATACAACCGACTTCTCATTACTCTTCAACTATGGACTACAAGTCTAAAAAGGATACACAAAGTTTCAAGTGCTCTAGTATCTAGGTAGTAGATCTCTACCTCATCTCTACCTATCTGGCTAACCTCACCCTGTTGACTCATTCCTTGTTCTTTATGGTCTAGGCATGATGACCTCTTTCAGAATTTCAAAGAAGCCAGATTCTCTAATGATTAAGACCTTTCACCAAAGTTTCCTCTTATGGGAATGTCTTTTTTTTTTTTTTTTCATTTCTTTTCTGCCACTTCACAGTTATTTTAGTTCTTAATTGTTAATACCTTGCTTAAACATTACTTACTCAAGGACACATTTTTGTTTTCTGGATTGGATAACTCTCCTTCCGCTCACAAAAGTGTCTGAAATACTCAGAGATGTGTAGAATTGTGTATTCTTCAACTCCACTTCTCCCCTACTCTTTAACTTGAAGCATTAGGTTTTCTTATCCTCTAAGCCACTGGATAAGAAAAAACACTGTTCCCAGTACACAAAGTAATTTCACTGAGGAGGTCTGGGGAGTAAATGGGGTTTTTAATGTGGCTCATGTATATTCTCTGCATCCACCTAGAGAGAGTGTCTTTTTTAACTTGCACAAAGGTGTCATATAGGCAGCTGTGACCAAGCTAGTGAATATATATGAGCAAATCATTTTTTTTAAGGAAATGTGAAGGTAGGAATGAAGGTGAGCAGACAGGTAGGCAGGAAAAGAGAGGAGGAAGAAGTACTTTATTTTTATTTAGTAGTTCTTCCTGGTTGTTTCCTGGGCCCTGGGTCTTGAACCAGTGACCTTCTGATGTATGTGGACTATGCCTAATGCACCAGGTCACCAGGTTGCACCAATAAGCATTTTATTTATTTATTTTATTTTAGTTGTGCATCTTGGTTGCTTTTTCCTGACCCCAGGACATGAATTGGGATCCTTGGGATATATGTGGACTGTTCCAGCCAGAGATGGTGGAACAAATCACTGATTTATCAGGGCACATTGTAAATACTTGGACTGGAAAAATGGATTTATCTAATGACATTATATTAAAAGATTTGAATAAAATGTTTTCTATCATTAAGACCATTTACTTCTCATAGATCTGGTGTCCACTTACTGCCAGCACTCTTGCTCATAAGCTGCTGGATTCTTAACTCCTGTGAATTATTTTCTTTTTTATAATTAAGAGGTTTAAAATCAAACCTTCAGGACTACTTAGGTCTAAAATTTTGTGATTTTATTGCCACATAAATAACTCTTCAATGAAGAGATGCTGTCTTCCTTCAAAGCCATATTGAAATGCTGTGGTATTTCTAACTGGTATTTATGCCCTGCTTAGGCTGTTTGATTTATCAGCTTCTTAACCAAAAGATGTTCCGTGGGACTCCCATTAATCATTGATTTATAATGACTAGATAGCAGAAGTCCAATAATCAATGAATTTTAATCCTAAAATATTAATTCTTAGTCACTCACTCAGTAGTTAAAATATTTAACAACCTCATATTAGTTGTGCATGAAAACTGCTCTTAAACACAATGGCTGTTTCTGAAAATGCTTGCATGTGGGAAATAATTGCATTTCTATTGGAGCTATTAGAATGAATCACAATTGGATTTCACATAAAAGTCTTTAATGCACAGATATTTCACATATGTTCCTAGGCAAGGGCTCTTCAAATAAAACTGTTTGGTCTTCAAGAAATTTTATCTTTGAGTCAGCTTTACCTCCAGTTAAATCAGATATCCTTGCCTTTTTCTTTGTGTTTCTTCTTTCATTTTTACTTTAGTTATGTACAGGGATGTTGAATACTGCTATAGGCTAAATGTTGGGTACTCCTCAAATACATATATCAAAGTCTTAATCTCCAAGGTCATGGTATTTAGATGTGGGGGACTTGGGGGAGGCAATTAGGTAATGAGAGTGGTCCTTTCTGAATGGGATTTATGTTTTAATAAAGACACAAGAGAGATGATCTCTTGCTCAATCTGTCCTATGAGGGCATGGTAAGTAGGTGTCAACCTGTAAACCAGAAAGACAGCTCTCACCAGAAACTGAATAGACTGGAACTTTGATCTTGGAGTTTCCAGAGACTGTGGTATTCTGTTACAGCAAGCTGAATGAAGTCAAGCATCATTAGAGTCACTCCAAACAGTCTGGACTTCTGCCCCAAATTTTGTTTGATTGTCCAGGTTTTGAGGTAACGTGTATAGCAAGAGGCTATGAAAAGGTTTATTGCTGACATAAATGGGACTTTCTGGAAAGTTCTGAAGAAGACCCAGGATGGTATTAACCTGACTCAGAAGAACTAGGATAAAGAGGGTAATTAGAAGGGTTGTGCTAGGGTGAGACTCCTGCTGATGATTTGAATTTCCCGACAGAGCCAAAGGAGAGAGTATTTGGGGCATTAGTTTCAGCTGTACCAGATAGGAGCAGAAGGGAAAAGAAAGACAGAGAGGCTTTAAAGTTATCAGCAACCAAACTTTAAAAACTGAAGTCGGACTCTTTATTGCATTTCTTATTAGTAACTGTCTGTAGAGTCACCTTTCCCATAAATTGTTATGTAGAAACAGACAAATTAAGTTGCTTTTTAAGATTTAATAAAAACTATGCAGAGTATGGCCAAGCGAGACTTTGAACCAAATAGTACAGCAATCAAATGTTAGGTCGCTGGTTGCATATGGTACCAGCCAGGATTTAGCACAACTAGAAAAACCAACCATAGAGGTGTAAAGCAGAAGGGAGTTTAATGGAGGGAATTGGGTACTTGTAAGATTGTTAGAGGGGCTAGAGAAAGAGGTTCTAGGCTGCACATCCAGTGTAACTTCAAGAGTTGAAAGTGCTACATTTGAGGTGTTCCCTGGAGCTGTTTTGGAAGCATCTTGTCTTTGAGAGATGCTGTTGCAATTACTTTCCAACATCCAAGAGCCCTGGCAATGTCACTGATGTCTACTGGACTAAAGCCACATATTTTTATGGTCTTGTTTGCCAGCAACACAAATCAAGTGCTACTCTGCTTCATTGTCATTGTCTCAATCTTGCAGAAGTATCTGCAATTGATAGAAGCTACTTCACACCCAGAACAGCAGCTGCAGGGAATCTGAGAAATGTTCCCATTTGATTTTACAATGGGGATTAACTACAGCAATCCAGAGTCACTTTCCTTTCTCTGTGTGATCTGGGACAAGTGTTTTGAATTTTCATTTTCCTTTGCATCAAATGAATCAAATACTTATATCGAAGGGCTATCCAAGGACAAGAGGTCATATAATTAATGTATCCATATTATGATAGCTGGTCAAGTAACTATAGCTATTATTATGACAATTTCTATTTTGAGACTTCAGAAATCACTATACTAAATGTCGTAATGAGCAGTTACTTTATTGAAAGCATGCAATCAAAGAATTTTCACTTAAAGATAATCCATGGAATTATATAATCCAAGCACTAATTTTAGAGATAAATAACAATGAGTAACATTGTTATATATATATGTACACACACATATATATATTCCTGTTCATGCCTCCCTCCATTTATGTATCTATGCATTTATCAATTCTCTTGTTCCATATCATTTTTACTGCCTCTTGTGCTATATACTATGCTTTTTGCTAGGTGTGTAGGAGAGAAATAAACAGACAGATTCATCTACTAGAGTCATACAGTCCTGTAGAACATAGTTATGTTAAGCAAATAGAATTTTAGTGCACTTGCTATGAAGGAAAACTACAGATTGTGAAGGAAGATGATAATAAGGAAAAATAGGATTGCTAGATTTAGCAAATAAAATAAATAAATAAACTTGAACTCAATATAAACATAAAATAGTCCTTTAGTATTGCCTGAAGCAATGAAAATCACTTCAGGTTCATCTAAAATCCAACTTTAACTAGGTTACTATATTTTGTCAGCTCCCAGGGAAAGATTAATTTAGATGAGGTGATGGTATAAGAAAGGCCTCTTAAGATCTGATTAATAAGCAGAAACACAAAGAATGGTCAGCAGTTGTTAGTCCATTTAGAAGTGGCAGAAAGAGATTTCCAAGCAGAAGAAACAGCATGTGCAAAGTCCCTGAGGTATGAAAGAGTTTGACACATTTAAGACATAGAAAGACTGTTTGGCCAAGTGAGTATGAAGAAGAATGACCTGGAAGAAACCTGAAAGGTTGGAGATAAGAGAGTCTGTTCACTTAAAGCAGTGATTTAAATTTGTTTTTCCTTTATAAAACTCACTATTCTATGTAGAATCATCACAGGCTACTCTACTTGATAAGAGGTGTTTACAGACTCCCTCTATGTACTTAGTAGTTTTAACCCCTTTTATTGCAGCTCTTCATGGTCTTAGGGCTTCCCTAACCCCTTTTTGGAGAAACTAGCTATATAACTTGTAGGAAGTAGGGAATTTGAGACAGGTTGCAATTGTCCCTATAGGAGAGTAAGCAATCAGCACAGAGTAGAGACCTCAGGTGGAGATCCAGTGCCAGCTGGATCACTGAGCTTGAGCACTAGTAACACACGTGTCCCTACAGAGACCTTTGCTTCATTAGCATGGTAAAATTCACACCCAGGGGTGGAGATTTAGCATATATATTGAGACATATCACACATGAAGCAGTATAAAGAAGCATGACGAGCTACCAGGAAAGGACCATCCAGCACATGCGAAGTTTGTAGAATGAATTAAGGCATAAGTTCCCCTCTTTCCTAGTGTGGAATCCATTATAAAGTTCTTACTCGGAGAAATAGTCTCAGGTCTTTTCTCTTGAAAGAGTCAGGCGAGAACCCTATTTGGTTTGGTAATAATGGGACTAAGTGGTGTAAGTGATCAGACCCAGGTTTCCTCACAATGGATACGGAGAGGTGGCAGTCACTTGTCCAGTTTAGTGCTCATTTTAAAATCATCAGTCTTAGCAATAGTTACTGGCTAGAAAAAGTTTCTATATTTACCTCTACAATTAGGTAGTTTGAACCACAAGCTTTTAGCACTTTGCATTTGCAGTCATCAGAGTACATAGAAATTCATTTAACATTTTGAAAATTAGCACCTCCTAGTCATCTCTGTTAAGAAATCAATACTTGGCCACTTCAAAAATTTGAGTCCTTGGCACACTCTGGCAACCTTGTGGTTTAGATCATTGCTCATAGTTCACATACATCCCAGTGTCCCTGGTTCAATATCTGGGGCCCAGGAAAACAGCCAAAGTGAAAACTAAGTGAAATGAAGTGCTTCTTTCTCTTCTCTCTTCCGGCCTCCCTGCCTACTCACCTTCATTCAAGCTTGTACTTTTCCTTTAGAAAAAAAGAATTTGAGCATCTGGATTCCAGAAAGTCTCCTCCCAACTCAGGATAAGTCATCTCCAAGGAGGGAGGAAGCTACCATTTAGTGAGTGTGTACTAGGTCATAAAGTCCTTGCTATGAGTTACCCAGAGTTACATGTTTCCCTCTTACAAATAAGGAGAGATAGAAGGTCAAAGAGAGGCAAAGAGACTTGTTCAGGATTACCAACTAATTAGCCTTGAAGATGGCATTTGAGAACAGACCTGTTTGACTGCAAAGTTTGTCATTATTTGTCTTTGGTATATGGCTACTGCTTACCAAGAGAGTCTTCTAGAAGTGATTTTGGTTTGTGTTTTATATATAATATTGCATTTGTTGTCACTTGCAAATTTTTTGTCAGTTTTCTTATGATGCACTTACAAGGGAATTAACAATTATGTTCTAAAACAAGTTGTCAGTTCTATCTGTGAAGTTTTTAATTTCCTATACTTCTCTGACATGTCAATCACCTGCCTTCCCGTAGGAGAGTTTTGTCTTTCTCCTCAAGATCTATTGGATTTTGTGTAGTGATGAGATAAGCAATATCATTAATTCATGACTATTAAGAACTTCAAAACACATTTTCACTTTTAAATAGGCTTAGAAAACCTCAGAGTGTTGCATAGAGAATATTAATGTTATATGTTCTTTTAAAATAATGAATGTTTATTGTTATTATCACTTTGCTCATAAAGAAAGAGAAATAAAATGGCAGAGAGTAGAACAGAAAGAATATATAACAAAAAGGAAACTGAGCATGAATTTTTTCCTTCCTCTGATTTCTGTGTTATAATCCTTAAAAGGCAATCAGGAAAAGTAACTTGCTGAATGGAATCTAACATGTTTCCAAAAAAGTTATGCTTAGAAACATGGGTTCCTTATGAAATTGCCATATAGGAATATAGTGCCGATGGCTTCTACAAATTAAATTTGTGACTACATTTCAAATGCAGAATAAAGCCAAGAAGATTGAATCTATAGAGGGACGGAGAAGGGGCTAACACAGAACACCCCAAATCTCTCAGAATTGCTCTTTTAAGGATGTCCTACTCTGACAAGAGCAGCTGGGACAGTTCTGGAGAAAAAGGAGAAGCTCTTATTCTACTGAACCTTAGCTCTTCCCTTAATCAAAGCAGCCCTCCACTGTCCTGGGCCTCCACCCTTCTCCTAATCCAGAAATGGACTTTTGTCTTTATTCTCCGGAAGAACGTAGTTTGGGGACGTCTTAATCCCAAAGATCATTTATCTGTAAATAGATCTGAGGAATCTTGCCTAGATACTGACATCTCCCTCCACTCCACTGAGATCCCAGGTCCCCTTTTTATGTCTCAGCTCAGGATTTAAATGTGGATTTGCCTCAGATGCCTAGAATTTTTTGCCATGTAAATTATTCATGTGTATGCTATTAAATTTGGGTTTTTCACTTACTAAGCCCACCTGATGTTATTTATTCATTGTCCAGTCTCTAAAGAGCTTGAGAAACATGGGGGAGCTTTTCCTTTGACCCCCACATTGGTGATGAGGTTCGCCCTCAGGAGCCAGCTTTGAAATACAAGTGATTGCTGCAATGTCCCATTCAGAAGGACTCTGAAACCAAGTCTCAGCTAAAAAGAACACTTCAATGATTGATTAATAATGTCAGTCATGGCTAAATGATGGATTGTTTCTTGTCAAATGTAAATGTCATCTAGAAACTGGATATTATAAGAGATTGGAGAGATCAGTACCAACTCAAAAGTTGCACACGCACACACATGTAAAATGTTTAATAAATTATTTCAAACTTTGTACTAAGTACTTGATGAGAATAAGTTTGGGGATAATGTTATCTTTCTCTTTAACATAAAAGGTAGAAAAACAAATTTTGATCATTCTAGAGCTCTGAATAATTGACTTAGTACATGCGAATTTATAATATTTAAAGTACGTATCTCTATATATAAACAAATAAGCAAATAATTAGCGTCCTCATTCAACACAGCTTGCGTGCCAGACAAAGTGCAAATGATCATTAGCTCTTGGGACAATGCTGGAAGTGAAATGATCAGCTGAGGAAAATAAACGACTGAAAAGGGGGAACCAAATGGGAACAGACAATAGAAAATTATTTTTTAAACTGTGAGGAGAAAGTAGTGCATACTGATACTTAGAGCTCAAACTATCACAAGAAAAATTGACTTAACTCGGAGCACCCAATCATTCAGAGCTCCGAATGGACCGGAGGTACAGAAGAGCCGAGTTTCTTAATCTGTTACGATTTGTATAAAAATGTGTGTATGTATATGTGTGTGTATATATATATATATATATATATATATATATATTTGCCCCCAACATTCAAGTTGTGTTTATATATACATACATACACACATCTATATATATAATAATATATATATATATATACATACGCTTTGCAAATATAACTTTTTTCCAAGGAGAGGTACAGGCAGCAATGAAGGTGAGCAGAGGCAGGCAGGAAGAGAGAGGAGGAAGGATTTCATTTCTTTTATTTAGTTGTTCATCTTGACTGTTCCCGCCATGGCCCCAGGGCATGAACCTGGGTCCTTGGACTGTGCTGACCAGAGGCAGAGAACCAAATCCCTATCTACCAGAGAATGCCAAAAATGCCGAAAATAGTATCTCATTTATCTAACATATAACAGCACAACCCCTGGGAGGTTAGATAATGTTTCAAAATCATAAGATCAGAGCTTAGCGTAACTGAAAGAATACTCAGAGCTGAACTCCATCCAAGCGATCTGGATCAAGTCCTCAGGCTCTTTCTTAGGCATTGCATATATTTTTCCAAAACTAGTGGTAGGGTTTTTGTTAACATGTTCTCATCAAAAACAGCATTTTCTGAATATGAACTTAATGTAAAATTAAAGTGATTAAATTAGTGTGGTAAGCTGAATGATATCCTTTCCCTTTCTCCGTGCTCCCCATGATATCCGTGTTCTAATGCCTGGAACTTGTGAATATTACATACCATGCAAAGTTTTCAATGTTTTGATGAGGTTAAGTAGAAATTTGTGAATGAGGAGATTATCCTGAATTATAACTTGTGGCCCTTAAATACAATTTTATGTATTTCTATGAAGCAGAGGCAGAGGGAAATTTCACATTACAGAAGTGGACAGAGACACAGATGGGAGTGGTGCAGTTACAAGTCAAGGAATGTCAGGAGCCATCAGGAATGTGAGGAAGCAAGGATCAGATTCTCCCCTAAAGGCTCTGCAGCCCTGTGAAGCTAATTTTAGGTTCTGGTCTCCAGACTGTGAGGGAATAAGTCTCTACTGCTTTAAGTGACCACTTATGTGGTTGTTTGTTATGCAGCCAACATTAGTCCTTTCTTTTCTAAAGTTTAAAGAAGAAAAAAGTTGAGTATTTCTTCCCCTAGTCTCCTTAGACTAAGAGACTGTTCCCTAATACCTGCTTCTCAGCACCTCAAACAAGCTTTTCAAGTTGCTTCCAGTTATTTTGCTTACCTCTGTGGCCCCAGATGCTGAGCAAAGTGACGGCCACATAGTAGGGACTCAATAAATATCTCTTGAAATTGAATGAAATTCAAGCCAAGGGCCAATGCAGTGGTAAAAGCTGGACTGTGACTCATGTAAATCCTGGTTGGATAAAGTCTTTGGAGAAGGGTGGGGCTAGGAATAGGGCATAGCTATTAACATTGTGTAGCCCATAGGTACCTGTGAGGATTCGTGGAAAACAAAATGTGAATTGCTTAATATTTTTGGAAAAGAAACTTCCTACATCTATTAAAATTATAAAGACATATAATGTTCGAGTGAACAGACCCATTCTTGGAAATGCCAGTATATATGGACAGGAGTTTTTATTGCAGTGTTGTTCTTGACCTAAAATCTGGAAAAATAAATACCTAGTATTAGAGAAATAATTGAAGTGATAAAGGTATAGCTATGCCCTAGAATGTTTTACAACCATTAAAGAAATTAAATAAATCTATGATAATTATCTTAGAGGACTGTTCATGAAATGTGTTAATTAAGATGAGTAAGATATGGGAAGTGTTTATGCTTCTATTTATGTAAACATTTTTTCTCCCTTTCTATCTGTATACTCTCGCATATACACATATGACTATTAGCAGATTAAAAATATAGTTGTATATAGATGCATACAGAATACCAGCTGAAGAGTTAGTAAAAGAAGTGCTAATGGGCAGTGATGTGGTTGGGAAAGATAGAATGGCAAAATGAAAGAACACACAAACAAAAACTAATATGAATATTGATGCATTTATGTAAATTTGTATTTAGACCTCACTTAAGTCACAGACATCTGAAATTAAATATACAAAGTATAGCATAGAAACCAAGTATTATTTAGGAAAGGGGACTTGAGAGACTATGATAGAGAGCGAAAGTTAGAAAAAAAAATAATGCAAGCTGTATTTTATAGCACACTGAGATTTTACAGTAAATAGGTTCTAAAGGAGGAAGAAAAGGTCATCTGTATGGTATATGCAGACTTTGACAGAATCAGTAGAAGTACCAGAGTGCTTTGGTAAGAATATGGGCACTGAATAGAGAAACAATCGGTGCCCAAGCAGCATCTGATCACATGACCCAAGGTGAGAGTCACCAGCTCTCATCCATCTTGGCCAAGTATGAGGAGACTGAGTTTCTCTCAGCCCCAAACCAGAGAGCCAAGTCTACACATGTGTTTCACTTGAGTGAGTTTCATCTAAAAAATAATTTAGGTTAATACTCTACTGTATGTGACCTCATCTTTATTTTAATTTTATATATGTATGTATGTATACACGTATGTATATGTATAAGCACATATGCATACACATAAACATTATATATATATGTTTATATATATCGATTTATTTTTGGATGGATTGTTGTTGTCTGTTCTGCCCCCCACACTTACCTCTCTAAGGGAAGACATTCAGATTTACTTTTGCTTACTTAGTATGGCTCCTGGTACTTAGCAAAACTTCAAGACTATTTTGTTGAAGGTCCATACCTACTTATTCTCTACTGGAAAATATACAAAATCTCTTTTCTTTGTTCTGAGCCCATTTGAGACTTTAATGAAAGTTATGAAACTTCTTCCCTTTAAAATTCAGAATTTTGTCACATTTTCTGGAGATTCATTGATCCCCTTAAGCCCACCCATGTGGGGCTCATCATTTCCAAATTATGTTAATTCCCCATTGTAAACAGCAGATGTTAACTTTTATTGAGTACTTACTATTTGTCAGACTTTGAGCTATTTTACATGTAATATTTCAATTAATCCTTATAACTCTAGGAGGTAAGTCCTATTTTTGTTTTCTAAACAAATGAAGTATCAATTTAGGAGAGAACTATTTCCTTACCCAATCTCGCAGGATTAATTAGAAGCAGAACCAGGACTCAACTGAGATCTTTATTTTAGTCTGACTTTGCACTCTTTACCATCGAAAGTCATCTGCCTGCTCTGTACCCACTCAACCCCGCCAGCTCCCATGGTGAGCTCAGGAGTTATCCAGGGAAGACCTTTAATCTCCTATAAGAAGAGTCTGAAATGATGATTTTAGCTCCTTGAGCTCTTGACGTGATGTGAACAAGGTTTCCTTGATCGAACAGGACAGGCTGTTCCCTCAGCAGTCCTCTTGATGCTTAGAGAGTCTACATTCCTGTTTCACTGTTTAGCAATTGGCAGAGCTGTGACTCCAAATTATCTTGTGCATGTTTCAAGCTATTTAAATTGTCATTGTAGGATTTTGCCTATTAGCAAAATGCTATCCCCCGAATACTGATTATGTAAAATAGCACAATTGTCTGTTGATAGGAAAGCAATGGCTTCTTGAATGTGGTCCAGCAGTATGATTGCTCTTTTTTAGAGAAATGTAAGGAAATTGCTTGTGCGATATTCTTTATGTAATTAGATTCAGGATGTATTCATATTTTGCCACATGTTGATAGAAAATAAAAGGGCATAGTATTTTAAAAATGTTTCATTGCACATATAGATGTCCCTTACCACAGGTGAGGCTAAGGAGAGTGAAGCATACCTTCTTTTACATTTTTGCTGCCTGCTTCTTTGGTGGTGACAGCATTCCATCAGAGACTGAATAAACCCAAGAACACTAAAAGCACTCTTGGCATGGGACTTGGCTCTTAGCTAGCTGGTCCCCAGGGAAAATACCCCTGAGTAAATTGGGGGCCATTAGCATGCTGATGATTGATCAGCTGAGTTATTCACTTTTAAGCTTCATCATTTTCACATTTAAAGTAATTTTGGTCAGTAAGAGCAAATTACACTCATTATATCCAAATGCAGATGCATAGTTAGAAAGCATGTGATTTAGAAAACAAATGGAATACAATCCCAATACTAAAGTCTTGTGAAGGGTATTTGTACTCCTCTTTTTCTATCTCCTAGCTCTCTCTACTCTTTGTATTGGCAGGCCTCATTGTATGAAATCAGGAGATATATTTGTTTGTGTCATGATAATTGCTGGCATATGACAAAGTGTATCTTATGAAGTAGGACTCTTCCACACCCATTATTTCATTTCTTGTTTTCTGCACCAGTGACTATATCATTTAGATAAAACTGGGCCTGAAATGATGCAGAAATCCTAGCTAACACACCTGGAGAAGACTGTCTAATCTCCCGGAGACCACACAATTAAGAAATGACTTTAGAATTCTTTTAGAATCATCTTTAATTTAGGATCTGTAAGGGCTTGATTTAAGTGAGTTTACTTGCAAGAGATTAAAGATGGTTGCAAATTATTTACTACCCTTCCAATTGAGAATCTAATTCATCTCCATTGAACCTGGGTTTACTTAGTCATCTATTTGATGAATTCAAAAACTTCAAGATAAGTCCTAAGAAGCATTGTAGCTTCTACAAAGTTTTCTTGGAATGCTCTATCTGGAAGCCTGGAGCTGCCGTGTTAGATGTCCAACTACTTTGTGATTACGTATAGGTGCTCTGCATGAGAGTTCCAACAGAACCCAGCCTTCCACCCATTCCTGTCAAACCGCTTGTTTTTGTTTGTATTTGGGTATAGTGAGGTCATTGGAAAGATAGTTTGTTAGTTAGTTCTGGAAAGTAAGGGGCATGCCACACTTCACAGAGTCACATGGGAAGCCCTACGGTTAGTAGTAAAAAGGCCGAAGATATGAGAAAAAGCACATACCAGGACCTTCATTTTGGTTTCTGCAGGAAGGAATGAGAAAGCCAGGAAAAACATGAAAATTGATTATTTTGAGTAATATCACTGAGCTTTGATTTGTCAGGACTGATACCAGTGGTCTGGTACCAAGTTGTGGGGTGATTAGGACAGAGAATATTGGCCTGGAATGTAGCCCAAGAAGGCATGAATAAGGAATACAGACTTTGGATCATTTGCTTTGCTTATGAAAGGTACGTGTGTGTGTGTGTGTGTGTGTGTGTGTGTATGCGTGTGCTTGTGCACACATGTATGTGTGTGTGTAGGGGATGGATAGCTTGCTATCACTATGAACTGGCTAATCATGCGAAGGGACATCTCTTCCAGGTCAGCAAAGCCCCAGATGCCAGAGCATTAAAACATACAGAACGTAAGATAATATACATAATACAACCAGAAGTGTTAGTGAAGGCCCTCCAGACTAGGCTATCTGCCAGCAGGAAACTATTGAAATAACTCTCAGTGTCTCGTGTAACAGAAGAATCACCCAGCTGAGCCTTGCCCCAAATGCACAAATTTTTAAACCACAGTTTCATGTGAAAAACTAGCTGTTTTTTTCTTTTTTCTTTTTCATCCACTGAACTTGAGATAGTTTGTTATATAGCAATAGTTAATAGGGACATGGCATCACAACTTTAGAGTTCTTTTCACTTTTAATCCTATGTACTAGAAATCCACTTAAATAGCTATTCATTCTTGTCTAATGGTGAAACAGCATTTTAACGAATAGCGATTTCTTGGTATCTTTTGAATTATACTTGGATAATATAATTAACGAGATTTTTTGTAGTGATACGGCTCAACAGAATAATACAAAATATAAAATAATTGCAAATTAATAATAAAATGATAGCTGAGTTTCTATATTGTAAAACCACAACATTTTCTAATTAGAATTAATGGAACCAATATTTTCTTTTCAAACTGACTCTGTCAAAGGTTAATGGGTGGGACTTCCAGCTGATATCACCCTAAATGGCTGAGAGGATAATAGTAATGCTGAAAACGATGAAGTTGTGAGAGAGACGACAAGGAAAACTAATGCCATCTCTGTTTCTGTACAAATTTATTTCAGTGGGTTTTAGGATTCTTCCAAATACTCATTGCACTGCTGTCTGTATTTCCTTGTCCCATAGCTGCCTCCATCTGGAGTTTAATAAGCACTCATTTCTTTTTCCATTCCAGGAGGGATATGTAATGAAAATCTTCATATTAGTCATCGGCTGTCAACATTGACAAATTTCAATTACCATCCTTCGGAAGCAGTTCACACTAGAGAAGGAAAATGGGATGGCACGCTGGGATAGCATACTTGTGACAGATCTATTTTAATTGCCTTTCTTATCCACATTTAACCTCTATCATTCTGACAGGAGACAGAAACTCACAGAGGAGGTAACATTTCCTGCCAGTGATACAGGGAGATGAGGTGAGGAAATGGGCTGCTGGGAAGAGATGGGGTAACACCCATCAATATATGGACTGGCATGATTGCTGAGGATGTGTTCCTTCCCCCACTGTGGCCTGTGGAGGTAACTTTCTGTATCAAAATACTTTACATTTAATCAGCTGCCTAGATGGATGTTCCTGCTGATCATTCATAAATTATTCATCAATTAAAAAGACTTGGCACACAATTTTTTTTTTTTTTGCTTCATTTTCTGAGAGAGAAATTTCAAGAGCCCATAACAGGAGCCTCCCTTAGTGAATTCTCATTTTCTTCTCATTCCTTCCAACAATACTGCTTATTTAGCCTTTTGATTACAACTTGATGGTTGCTTCAGAGGGTACCTCTGCAGATGGATCATCTTAGAATTGTGCTATTTTTCTCTTGCATCTTTCTTTTTTCCCCCCTTAATCTGGAGGAATCTAAGTGCATTTCTTAAAATAAAAAAAAAAATGTTTTTCTTTAATGAGACTTGTTAGAAATACATTTATGACCTTTATTTTTTCACAGGCTCATTTCTCAAAGAATTTTCACTGTGGATTCTATTTCCTTGGATAATCTGACTTCTGCTATCTCTAGACAAGATTAAATCATTGCATCTTTCTGGAAAAATAATTTGCTAATGTTTACTGCTCCCAACTATGATTCAAATTGTGGTTATTTATTTTTATCATTAAGTAGTGCCTGATATAGGTAAATGCTATGATGATCCACTAATTACAAATGAGAAAGAAACTCAGAGATTTGTACATATCTTGATACGAGGCTTACAAAGTTAGAAAGCAATAAACCTAGGATTCATACTCAGTGATTCTGACTTCAGAATCTGATTCTCAATTTCTTTGGTGTCCTATTCATTGACAGTCTATGTCTACATTGTCATTATTATTTGGTTGTTGTTATTCATGAGTCCTGCCCCACAGAGAAATATGATCCTCTTGGAGTCCTACAAATTCATTATTGCTTTGAAAACTCAGAAGAAAAAATAAAGTGGTTTCACCTATTTCAGAAAAAGACCAAAGGAATTCAGAAAATTCCCAGAGAATTGAGATCCAGAGACAAAGACAGTAGTTAGATTTGAGAAAATTACTAAAGTTGCTGACTAAGGCATTAACAATTTTAGGAAAGAGTAAAACATGGAGTAAAAATGGATCCAGATGGACCTGAGTTGGACAGAGACACCAGTATCCATGAATTCTCTCTTTAGCGTGGATCATTTCTTTCCCATATCTGCATCTTCCCATTTAGATCATGTTCACACTGGGTCAGAGGATTGTAAGAGCTGTACTCACACAAATATATCACACCACATGCTGTCTCTCAGAATCCTAAACAAATGCAGCAAAACTTGACATTCAACAATATTTGCTCTCTACTATGTTAGGTAATTAAGAAAATGTGCAGAATAGTAGAGTAGTAGAGTCCTCCTAGAACTTCTGCCTGTCAAACAGATATTCTTTTAGCTAGGTGACTGAGAAACGTGTTAGAAGTCAGCTGTTAACAAACGCCCGATTTTGAGAAATGAGTTAAGACAGGAGAGAAAGCATGTAGCACCAGGGATGCCCAGTAAAAATGACCCAGAAGGGGGCACATTCCATTCAGTTACCCTTCAGAGTAGAATTGAGAAGGGTTAAGAAGGTAATTAAAACCTTTCTTCTGAATAGAGATCACAACCTTTCAGTTGAAAGCATGGCCTCTGTGGAATTTATTAGAACTCTTCCTAATTATTAAAAGGATAAACTCCATCATTTGATAGAGTGTTCCTTTGAAAATGCAGGCAAATCAAAACCACCCAGGGGTATGCGAATTAACCGTGCTCATTTATAAAGTGCTTTATGTGTTAGAGAATGCATAAGACAAGCTGAAGACAAATCTGTGAATGTCTAGATTTGCCAGTGCCAAGATTGCTTACACTTATTTAAGAACTATTCCAAATAGGATATAATACAGCTGAGGAAATAGCAGGTCTCATTTAGTCCTGCTTGGTAGAACTGAGGAGCCTGTATAATTCAGGAATGCCTTTAGATTGATTAATATGTTAGCACAGTTTTGAGTTATAAATATAATAGTCATCCCTGCCCCTGGGAGTATGACACATTTATCATGCAGCTCTCCAGCACCTGACAGCTAGGGCTTAGGGAGGGGCTCACATTTATCGAATATATATTATGTATTAGGAAATGTCTGGGTTCTGCATATTATTTTATTGAACTCTCAAAGTGACACTGTCCATAAGGTACTATTATGCATAGAAAGCAAAAGAGGCACAGGGTGCTGAGATAAAATGGCCTCAGGTCATAGTTGTAATTATAGAAGCTGAGTTTAAATTCAAGTTCATTGACCTTTAAAGTTTCCACTTTCTATTACTTTTACATTGGCCTCTATTGTGGTTATTAAAGGTGTTTTACAGGTACTTCCCTCACATACTAGGTACTTCATACATGTTTATGTTATGAAGTATGAGGAATCAATCCATCTGTGCTCAATGAATTTGAAATTTTATTTTGAAAAAGAAGTAACAGTGACATAAAGTTCAATGAAAAGGAACCCATGGATATTATTAAAGTGATAGAAATAATCATATATAAGTATAACATTAATAGAAACAATGGAAAATGCCTGTATGGAAGGGACACTTTCTCAGCGAAGCGAAAACTTTGCTTTTTAAGATGTGTAAATTTGTTTAAAATCTCCCCTCCAATCTCTTCAGAAAAATATATTACAGTATTTCAGTTTTATATACTGAAATGTATCCAAAAGAACATTTATTCTGCAGTAATTTGAATGCAATACTGAGGCATACTTTCTTTACAGTAATAAGGTAAATTAAGCACATTTGCCAGTGACTTTTCCTGAAAGGAAACACCAGCAACCCGGAAGTTTCTTCACTGAAAATGGCCTAAGGTAATACTCTAGCTTGGTCCTCAAGAAACTTTCAGCACTCGCTTCATGGTCTCAGGAATAAATATCTCATTCAGTCAGGCATGTGTGACCTTGAGAGTAGCAGAGGATTCTGTACCTCATGCCACCTAACTTCCCAAAGGCCACAGTCAATCTAATGCTGACTGCGATGTTGACTTGATGTGAGTCTCAGGGAACGAAAGGGCAGAAGTAGCTTTTGACTTAGTTGATTTAGTTAGAAGAGTCCCTGAAGACCCCTTTGGATGACAGAAAGTCAACCCAAGCCCTCTGCTTGGGGTGATTTAATTAAGTCTCTTCAGTTGGTATCTACATAATGTAAAGTGAATTGCATCAAATTGCAAGGAAGCAAGTTACATTCAAATATGCCCCTTACTCTTCATTTCCACATGAAAAGTTTCTATTAATCTCATTTTGGATTACTTCCAAATCATTTTCTAGTGCTCTCACTTTCTTACTTAGTCCTTCAATGTTTTGTATATTTTTTTGTTTTATTTGCTAATTGGAGGTTTTGAGACAGCTAAAAAATAAATAAAAAGTTATACCATGCAAAATATTCAATATTTAGTTAATATATGTAAGATACAAAGACTTTACATATACGTATATATAATTTCACTTAATTATTTTTCAGTCACATGTTATTCTATCACCCATATTTTTATTTTTGCATAATAATTTTATTATTTCTTTGGTTTAAAAAACCATGCTCATTTTAAGATATTGAACTCAGTCTGTGGGTATCTCTGTACCCACAACCAGAGTTTTAATGTCCTTTACCATCACCTTATTCATCCATATTTTACAGATGAGGAAATCAAGTCTCAGAAGCTTGATGGAAATTTTCTAATGCTATATATATAAAATACAAGGTGTGTTCAGGTTTCAAACCCAGACTGGTATTGCTTCAAAATCCATGCTTATCTCATGACTCCATGCTATTATGCATCAGTTTAGTTTGGAAAGCTGTAACTTCATATAAAGTCTCTCCTTTTATCATGTTTCACTTATTTATGCTCCCTCACACAACCATTTAGTGAGAGACTAATGTTTGACAGCTTCCAGAGACTGATAAAAGACAGTCTTCTCTCTTGCTCAATATTTTTTCTGAAAGCCAAAATTTTGTGTGAAATTTCAGATGGTCGTTTTTTAAATAATTTATTCAGCTATATATTGTTTCATGTATTGATCCATGTCAAGCCAATATTGCTTCTCATCTAGTAATAAGAACTTAGTTAAAAGTATGAAAATCCTTGCTTTTGTCTATTAGATCAGAATTTCCCATTCTGCTACTTATTTTCTTGGAATCTATTTTTTGTCCCCAATTTGTTCTATTCTGTGACTCCCTTCACTTTTTTTTCTTGGCTTGATGTTCCTTGGACTGATACTCAACATAAGGAAACTTCTCTACTTTTGAATATAGGAAACCACTATAATCAGAATGATTATTCTTGTTTTTACCTCATACAAAGATGAACAACAAAAATAACAGATCAGTGTTTCATAGCCTGGCCTTTAAGTGAAAAATTTGTATTTTAAAGGAATTTCTGGATTCAATATCTCCTTATTTCAACAGCCAAAACTCAGGTTTTTTGATACTACATTTTTTATTTCAACAATTTTTATTGCATTTATATTGTCTTGCATAATAATTAAACTTCTACAGCTCTAATTTTGCCATGCTGTCATAAACTCTCCATAATCAGGAACAATGCCTAGGTTATCATGTTCATAGCCTCATCCAAACCTGACACAAATTAAAAAAAAATGACACTCAATAAAGATTATTGATCTAAATCCTTTCTTTAACTAATATATGTATTAAACCACACTTTGGAGACAAAACGTCAACTAATTCAAACAAGATCCCTATCCTTGTGAAATTTATACCTTTCAAGATTTTATACTCTTTAAGCAAATGGTAAACAGAAAGAAGGGGGAAATGCAGTGAATCTAATATTACATGTTTACAATGTGTGAAATGAAGTTAGGTATCTTATGTCTCCTATTCAATTTAATCTTTTAGTTATACTCCATAACAAGAGAAGTAAATGAAACTTCAGCATTTCCATTTCTTTCTTATATGAAGCTAAACCTAAGTCATCAGTCATTCTGGAGCATTGTCATGGTCATTTGGTGGCTGTTAACGCTTGGTTGTTTTGTTTTTTTTCTTGAGCAAAGTTAAACCTGTATTTCCTTTTGCTATTACATTTGCATTCACTATTGCCTCTAATAAGCATACCACTTCTTTCTCCTCTACTTTTCTCATCTTTGGGGCATTTACTGGTAATAACTCACTACTCTGGTGTATTTAACTTAAAAATATGAACTAATAACCAAGGATAAATCTGCATTATCATCCCTCCGTATCCTAAAGAGACACCAGATAGGGGAAATAAGTAGGCTTAAAGCAGCTATCCAAATGAGAATTTAGTTCTTGTCACTTTCTTGAACTGAAAGATTATTCTGTTATCTTTCTTTTCTAAAAATTGTATATTTTAGAAACAAATGTCAGTGGACACTGATTTTAGAGGAAGACTATCTCCAGAATGCTATATGTAAATATTAATTTGATTTAAGGAATTACAATAGATTTTTTTCCGCTTGCATGAATTAAGGCTTTTATTTTCAGGTTAGAAGCATAGCTGAATGTCATTAAAAGTTGCTTTTCCTTGTAAATAAGGCAGACTTATTTTAAAGACTGGAGCAACTATATCAGTTAACCCAAATGACAGCAATATGATTAAATCTGGGAGATGGGAGCCTCAACGCAGGCCTGATGGTAAGTATAATGCCTTGTTATAGTAAAGGTCTCTCAGCAATTAGAGAGACATGATGACCAGGGTCTGTTGATAGATAAAAGAGATTAACATGGAATCTTAGGACTTTGATCACAGAATGTTAAGAAGCCATTTATTGATTTAGTTTACAAGTAATCACAAGAGCCCAAACTGTGCTTAAGTAGACTGGATAAAGAGGGATGAATAAGCTACCCGTTTGATTCAAAAGGTAAAATCAAGACTATATGTTTAACTAGAAGCTTTAAAATGTAAATTATAAGCTTCATTGCAAGAGTAAGAAATGAAGAAGAGGAATAGTTTTAAAGCCAGTTCTGCCTTCTTATTGGTGATTTTAGCATTAGATATCAAATGGAAGATTTAGTATGACTGAATTCATTTATATTTATGATTTAACTCATTGAGACTATTGAAATGTGAAATGTACTTGCAATTTTTATAGCATAGGGTTGGGATATTTTGTGTATTGCCTTCAAATTTTAGTGATTTTTTTTTCAGTGGAACACAAAGAATCACTTTCAAAGATCATCAAAGAATTAAAGAGTTCTTATAAATAGGTTTTAGTTTTTCTTAATGAAAGAAAATTTTTTTCTACATACTATCTTTGATAGATTCAGAATTCTATGTATATATATATATATATATATATATATATATACAACAATGGTGGGTTATTTATGATTTAAAGCATTTAATTTGAAAAAGATGTTCAGAAATACAAGAATCAAATGCATATAAATTAGTAGATCATAGAAAGAATTAGCATGGTTAGGTTGTAGGAGACTAAAGCAGGAACAGATATCAATAGTATAAATAATTTTATGTCACCAATAAGAAAAAAATCCTGAACTATCAAAGTTATGTCAAAAGAATACTTAGGCATATGATACATTCTATACTGATTTTAAGCATCCTTTTGGCTTTGGGATAGAGAGGGTGGTATTATTCATAATTTGAACAATACTTGACAATATGTTTTGGTCACAGACTCATTTAAAGATGATGAACCTGATAGATAGTCTTGTGAAAAAGTGATAGTTGCACAACAGTTTTCAGTAGGTTATTTTGTTAGTCTGGACCCTCTAGAAGCAAGTGATAAATTAAAATTCAAGAGATTTATTAGAGGTGAGATCTGTGATCAATAATGGAAAAGGAACTGGAGTTGACTAGGGTAATGTATGTCTGCCTTAGAAGAAGGAGAGAGGGAAGAAAGGAAGGTTGAGTGAGATCATCTTGAAATGTGTTTTACTTCCAAGAGGGTTTATCAAGGCTGTTGTGGAATCTTCAAGCCAAATTTGCCCATCAGAAGAATCTGTCATCTCTCAGGAAGATGCATGCCTTAATATTCTCGTCATGCTCAGTTCTTGGATTGGAGTTGTAGTGGCATGTGAGGACTCCTTGACAAAAATCTCAGTGGATATCAGCTACAACTACCAGAAGCTGGTGATTAGAGAGACACATTACCATAGTCCCTACATAAGTCTCAGGGTGAACTTTGACTTTAAGGAAAAGTAACAGTTATGATTATACATATGATTTTTTAAATAAAATCATTATCAAATATGTACACATGTTTTAATCTGCATATAATGACTTAAATGAGTCAGATCTCAGGTATAAGCCTAGAAATTAATTTAAAGCCAAATGTAATGAGTATTCATCAAAGATATGGGTCTGTAATTTTCTTTTTGGTCATGTCTTTGCCCGAGTTTGATATCAGAGCGATGGTGGCATCATAAAAAGTGAAGTTTTCTATCTTTAATTCTTGTGAGCAGTTTGAGAAGAATTGTCACCAATTTTTCTTTGAATGTTTGATTGAATTCACAGTAAAACCATCTGGCCTGGGGCTTTTGTCTTTTGAGAGATTTTTTAATTACTGTTTTAGTTTCCTTGCTTGTGATCAGTCTGTTTAGGTTTTCAATTTATTCCTGATTTAGTATTGGAATATTACATGTTTCCAATAATTTGTCCATTTCTTCTAGGCTATATAATTTGTTGCCATAAAGGTGTCCATAGTAATCTGCTATGACCTGTATTTCTGTTGTATCTGTGGTGATTACTCCTTCATTTATTTCCTTGTCTTTTTTTCACTCATCTTCTTTATGAGTCTAGCTAGCCACGTGTGTGTTTTGTTTATCATTAAAAAAAAAAAGCTCTTGGTTTCATTGATATTTTAAAGCTTTTAAATTTCTATTTCACTAATTTCTGCTATAAGGTTTAGTATTTCCTTCCTTCAACAGAAAAACCATTTGAAAAGATTCAATGCCCTTTTATGTTAAAAATTCTCCAAAGATGAGTGTAGATGGAATTTACTTCAATGTAGTGAAAGCTATATATGGCAAACCCACAGTCAACATGTAGAACTCAATGGAGAAAAGCTGAAAGCTTTTCTTTTAAAATCTGGAACAAGGAAAGGATATCCAGTCTCACTACTACCTTTTAATGTACTTCTGAAAGCCGTAGTACTTGAAAGTATTCAAATTGGAAAAGCAGAAGTTAAGCTATCACTATTTGCAGATGACATGATAATTTATACAGAAACCCTAAAGACTTCAGTAGAAAGTTGCTAGAAACAATAAGTAGATACAGTAAAGGACAGGCTACAAAATTAATAGTCAACTATCTTTTGTATTTCTATATGTAAGAAATAACCTTGTAGAAAGAGAACTCAGAAAAAATTCTAATTTACAATTGCATCAAAAAGAGTGAATGAAGTACATTGTAATAAACTTAACAAAAGACTTGAAGGACCTATACTCTGAAAATTATAAGACGTTGTTAAAAGAAATAGGTGATGACATAATAAAATGGAAAGATATTCCATGCTCGTGGTCTGGAAGAATTAAAATAATTAAAATGGTTGTATTACCTAAAGTAATAAACAGATTTAATGCAATCTCTATCAAAATTCCAAAGGCATTTTTCATAGAAATAGAACTAAAAATCATGAAATTCATTTGGAACAAGAAAAACTGAAGATAGTCAAAAAAAAAAAAAAAATCCATGGAAAAGAACAAAAATGGAGGTGTTTGCACTCCTTGACTTCATATTACATTACAAAACAATAGCAGATCAATAGGAATACAGACACACATATCAATGGAATAGAATTGAGAGCCTGGAAATATATTCACAGATACATGGATAAATTATGACAAAGGAGCCAGAGGCTTACAATGGGGTAAGGACAGTTTCTTCAACTAATAGTATTGGGGAAACTGGACAGTTTACATGAAAAAGCTTGAAACTAGATTACCAACACTATCCAAAAAAGTAATTCAAAATGGATTAAATGTTTAGATGTAAGACTTTAAACCATGAAATGCATAAAAGAAAAGATAGGCAAAGCCATACTTAACATTGACCAAAGATATGTCTTTGGGAACTAGACTCCAATGACAAGGGAAAAATATCCAAAATAAACAAATGAGGTTGCATCATACTGAACAGTTTCAGCATAGTAAAGGAAACTCTCACTAAAATAAAAAGATATCCTATTGAATGGGAGAGGAAATTTCCACATGGTACATTAGACATGTGGTTAATATCCAAAATATATAAAGAAGTCATAAAACTCAACAAAAAAAATATCAAATAATTCGTTTAAAAATGGGCCAATGATCTTAATAGATACCTTTTTAAATAAAATACACAGATGGCCAACAGGCACAAGAAAAGATATTCTGCTCTTGTTATGAAGGCAGTGCAAATCAAAACAACAATGAGCTATCACCTCACACCTGTGAGAATGGCTATTATCTAAAAGACTGGAAACAAGTTCTGGCTAGGATGGAAAGAAAATGAAACTCTTATAAACTCTTGTTGGGATTGTAAAATGTACAGTCATTATGGAAAGCAGTATGGAGTTTCCTCAACAAATTGAGAATGGAGCATTTACCCTAAAAGCACAACAACACTAGTTCTCAGAGATATATGTACCCCCGTCTTCACTGAAGCATTATTTACAGTAAGGAAGAGTTGAAAACAACGTAAGTGTCCACTGAAAGACAGATGGAAAAAGAAGATGTGGTGTATATACACAAAGGAATACTACTTGGTTATCAAAAAGATGAAATCTGTCATTTGCAGCAACAGGGATGGACCTAGAGGAAATTATACTTAGTGGAATAAATCAGAAGGAGAGAGACATACACTGTAGTATCTATCTACATAGTATCACATGTAGTATCTAGAGGTACCTAGCAACCACATATACTAAATTAAACAAAAATAGACTTTTAACACATGAACTAAATCAAAAAGCAATAAACTTTCAATTAATAAAAGCAAATCAGTGCTTGCAGAAAAAGAAGGGGGTGGGCAGGTAAAGTGGATAAAAGAAATTGATTTTACAGTGAAGAAAAAACAAATAGTGAACTTAATGTGTTATATACAATGTGGATTTACTGTGGTGCATACCTTAAAACTATATGTGTTATGATGCAATATTCCTTCAATACAATTAATTTAAATTAAAACATCCCAATGTACTCTATCAAAAATTAAAACACTCTATATAAAGTGTATGTATAATCAATGATATCGTTCATTTTTCAGCACCTACTCTGAGTTAGATAAGACATTAAGCAGTTTATGTTAATTAATTCAGTATGTTTTGACATAATACTCTATTAAATAGTTTAGGAAACTGAATAACTTGCTTTATAAACACTAACATAACTTCTAATGCTTTTGTATTTACTTAGCATATGTATTTCTACATATAAATCTCTACAATATCAGCAGCCACAATCAATTATCTTGGAATCACAATACTTCCAGAGAAGGGAAGATGGATGTTGGGCATAAGCTCTACCTCCTCATGAATGAGTGCTTTCCCCTACTCAATAAGAGGTTATTATGTGTCACTTGATATCTTGTTTTCCAGAAAACAAGGATGGGAGAAAAAAGAAGACAAAAATGAGGTCAGAAATAAACCTGCAATAAGTTTTAAAGAGATTGAAGCAAATAGTTGAATGCTCAAACTTACCTTCAACATATTTTAAGGAGAATTGTATTGAAAATTCTAGTATACTAATAACAGTACAATAAGAAAAAACTGTTTGCAGCAGGAATATTTAGGATAATTATACAGAAAAGCTCCTTTTCAATGTTATTAATCAAATGAATTATGTATCATTGAATGCATATATATACATGGAGAGAAAATATTTAGACAGATATATTCTTGAGACATCTGTTTCAGAAGGATGGGTGAGGGTAAATGATTCTTTTGTGATATAAATGCTTTCATATAAAAATATCTATGTAATATAGCAGCTTTTAAACAGCTTTATAGTATAGCATATAGTAAAAAGAAATACATTTTATGTCACATGTACACATACCACAAATACACACACACAAATAGATACATAATGACCACAGTTACCTTGCTATTTGCAACACACTTCAATTGCTTTGTCCTTTTCTATTCAACTCATTTTTATCGTATCAAATCCTATCTTATCTCTTGAAAGAATGCTAGTCATGGTCAACTTAACTGATTTTACTACTTTCTTAATGACTCACAATTTGAAAATTGAACTGATCTGTATCACAGCCTCCCAAAGATAATTGACTCAATTTCAAGATTCATGACAACAGTGAAGAAGGAGGGTATAAATGAGAAAAGATTTTGTGAAACTTTGCATATCACATAGTTATAAAATAACTATGCAGTATAATCTCTATTTTAGGGTGAGAAAATTGATGACTGATTCTGTGTTATATAAGCAATATCAGATATTATCTAGAGAATAGTTCTCAATGAGTGATGATGAATTACTATTTTATTCTTTCTATCCCAGGTATCACTACAGAATGCTGAGAATTATGAAGGTATCTTGGTCATGCATGTAAGAACTGTCAGATATGCTAACACTGAAAATAGAGACGCTACCTTGAAGAGAGTAGATCAACTCAGAAGTAGTTTACAATATGACATGAGCCTAAGGCTCAAGATCTCATTTGTGGTCCCCTTTTTTTGATAGATGTACTCAGAGGTTCAACAAATTAGTATGCGTCACAAGGGTGTAGTGGAACAACATAATTGGCACTGAAAACAAAATCTTTATCATCAAGATCTTTGGTTATTTGAGCATTAGTCATTGAACAAATACCATACAATAGATATTGCTACATACTGAGCATACAAAGATAAGAAAACACAGTCTTTAACCACAATGATCCTACCTGAAAGGTATGTCATGTGGTTATTCAGTTTTTCACCTTCTTCCCTCATTAAATTCATCCATGCCTATCCTTTATCTGCCCTGCCTTCTTCACCTGGAGGCTGACCTTGGGCTCTGCATTATATTGACTTTGGGCTTCCAGTTGAGTTTAGTCAATGGGAGTTAGAGTAGGAGATTAGAAATTGGGAAGAGAGAGAGATCAAGACTTCTTTTCTCTTTCCTCTTGATTTGTTATTGTTCTGAGGTGATGGTTGTTTCTTCCATAGCTATGGTTCTTATAGGACAAATTTTTCTCCATTACTCTAGATCTCAACACCACAGTAACACTCTTTGATACTCTTATTGTTTCATGTTTGTAGGTGCTAGTTATGTCTCAATGTTTCTAATATCCGAGTCCCTGTTATTTCCTTCTGTTTCATTAACCTCAGATAATTGTTAATTTTCTTGATTCATTTGAGTACTATTCTTTATCAATCAAGGAGTTGACTATTATAGGAAAGTCATCTAAGATATGGGAAAAATATGGAAGACGATCAGAAGAGAGGAAATATGCAATGAGCTTTTTTAAAAGTTGTTTTTTTTTTTCTGATGCGTAGAGCTTTATGTATGTTATTCCATCTATTTTGTATTTTTCTGGCTGATTTGACCTTTTTAGCTGATCTGTTTGTCAAGTTGGCAAATTTACCATGAAACACTAGCAAGCGAGATCAAGCTACCTTTAGCACATCTGAGGAAGACATGGACATATTGGAGGAAGCTAAACAAACATGAATCTTTGATCTTCTCCTTTAACTAGTGCTCCAGTCCAGTGAACTCATAGGGAAATCTGTTAGCATCCTTCACATGGTGGCAGTTGACTGGTACCAAGTGCAGGCTGTGGCCCAACAGGGGATCAGGAGAAACCCAGTGTTTGCATGACACATCATTGCTGAATTGCAAATCCCTATAATTATTTGAATTGCTCAAATTGTTTGATGCACACTAAAGAAAACCTTTTGAACCCTGTACTCATTAATTTCCTGTACTCATTAATTTTTCTTCCCCTTTGTTTCCATTTTCTGACTTCTGTGCTGAGATGGCCTTAAAGTCTTATCACATGTGCTCATACTCTGGGCAGCTAATTAATATGGATGCTATTTGTGCTAATATCTGCAATCCTAAAAGGCTAGGTTTGGAAGTCAGCTTTTAGCCTTAAAGAAATGTTCAGTAAATAATGCTGCTTGGATGATGGTGAATTCGAAAGGGACATTTGAGTCTAGAGAAAGTAGTCATATTGCGCCCACTTTTCCTCATTGTTACCCTAAAAGAAAATGAAGGTTAGTTTCTCTTTTTGTAGGTTTAAATATATGAGACAAATTTAAAAATAGTTTGAAGACTAAAACAACTGTCCTTATGGTTTATGTTGAATACTTAGTCAAACACTGCTTCGTGGCTGCCAAATCCTCCTAGAGCCGACATAATCCCTGTGTTCAAAGAGTAATGACCACTTCAGCATGAACTCCAATCTGTACTCCATGACAATTGCGTAGAGTTTGAAATTATACAAGCATCTGGTGCTTCCAAGAAGGGCTCAAAGTTGCAAGGTGGAAAGAGCATCCTGATTCATCTGGCAATTTGCTCCTTGACTTTGGCCATTCTCTTGAACTCACTTTAAGATATAGAGACAAAATATATGACTTTCCAGTTTCAATATTCTGATTCAGCCATGGGAAGGTGGAATCAATCTTGATTACTAATAAATGAACACGGTTAATGGTGAAACTTACTGATGCATCTCAAGTCAGACTTCAGTCACTTTTTAGAAAAATGTTCACATCAATCTGTTGTATGCACTTGGTTTGGAAGGACACCAATATAAACTTGTGAAAGACCTATGGTATATAGTATTTTAAAAGAAATGTAATATTATTGTTGTTTTTCTCACAGTAAGATAAACTAGGTTTAAAAATGTTGCCCAAATATTATACCAAAGCTCTTTATAGTGATATAGGTATGTACGAGTCCGTAGAAAAGTTGTTTATATAGTTTCTTTCATAGAACAAATCTGTGGTGGTTTTCTAGACTTAAGTCTGAGACATTAAAAATAAATGAAAGGAGAAATAATTGCTGAGACAAGAGTCCATACCTTAGAGATTATTTATACTTATAAGAAATACATATATTGTCATTTAGTTTGCCTAGATATATTTCTATACATATTTCGTCTATAGTTCCTGTCTCATAGCTCCCAAAAACTTTGAACTCTACTAAGTATTGTGAGTATTAAATGGGTCTTTTGCTATGTTAATAAGGTAACATTTTTGTAAACACCTAAGTATGGGAAGTTTGCCAGGGAAACTCAACCCAATGATTAGAGTGAGAACTTCCAGCTGCATCTCCAGACCCACTAGGAGGGAAGAGGGGCTGGAGGTTAAGATCAATTGCCAGTGATGAGTGATTTAATCAATCGTACGTAGGTAACAAAACCTTCATTAAAAACCTAAAAGGAGAGACATTGGAGAGATTCTTAATTGGTAACTAAGAAGCAAAGTGATTTGGGCAAAGTGACTGGCAGGAGAGGAAGGAAATCTCTGTGCTCTTTCCCCATGTCTTGCCCTCTGCTTCCTTTCTATATAGCTGTCTCTGAGCTATAATCTTTGCAGTAAATTGGGCATCTAGTGAATAATCAGGTTTCTTCAATTTTGTGAGTCATTCTAGCAAATTAATCAAACCCAAGGATGGTGTCCTGGACACCTCTGGCCTGCACAGCAGTCAGAAGCTCAGGTCATTTACTAGCTGGGCTGTCAAATAGCAATGAAGGGAAAGGTAATGGTCTTGGAAACAGAGCCCTTAACCTGTGAACTCTGATGCTACCTCTAGTTGGATTGTGAGGGAATGAGGGTTAAAATGTATGTGCACCCCTTGCCATATAACCCCCGCAGTGTGCCCTACTTCCTGGAGCCAAATGGTTGTATACCAGGAAATACCGCAAGACAGCTGTTCATGGCTGATAAGCAGAAAGAAAGAACTCCAAAGCTTTCAGTGGTCCGGGGCTCAGACTTTGGAGAGTGCTCTTCTGAGCCCGCGGGCGTAATAAAACTTCCTAAAGCTTCCAGAGTGTCGCTTTGTTTGTCACAGGAATGCCGTCACAGGATAGTGTCAGGATTGAGCTGAATTGATGTAAATTCTCTGATACCCTACTTATGTCAGACAATTGCTTGTTGGTATGGGGAAGCCTCTAAACACATAGTGGAATGGGGTCTGGGGAAACTTACACAATAATAAAGGAAGAAATGATAGAGGTTGATCTAAAAATCATTCCATTTCAGGTTTCTGTGAAATTATTGTAAGCACATAGCCCATTCAAGTTTTCCTCAGAAATGTTTTTGCTCTCTGTTTTAGCTTTAGAAAATCCAAAGTCAAGGAAGCCAGGCTGAGGTCTATGTCTTTTACTCTCTTGTTTTAACTGGCTTGGCTCTTTCTTATCTTTGTTGTTTGAGCTAGTTAGTTAGATATCATAGCACAGATAAAACTGCTATTTTTGAAGAAGACTTACCATAGGTAATTCTTGAACTAGACTTTTAAAGAATTATAATATGTAAACATATTGTTTTTGGAGAAGTTTTCTGAAGCTGGAGGGTGGGATCCACAGAGTTACTTTGTAACACCTGAAACAAGTGAAATCCTGGCTTAGAGATCAGAGCAGGGTTTCTATAGTTGTGCTTCCTTTGATAATTCATAGACAAAGTTTTTAAAAATATCCCTGAGATTTATTTCTAGACGTTCTTATCTTCTGGGAAGTTTCTACTCATTCATATCCTCACAAAGTCATCCTTTATATCTCATTTCAGTATGCTCACTTTTGTCACGGTTGTACCTACACATGGACACTTTCACTAATAATTATAAGCTATTCACTAAAGAGGAATGAAAGTTTCTAGAATCCCTGTGTAAAAACCAAGAGGCAGGAAAATTCAATACTAGAAGATATAAATGAAGGAAATTGTAAATATGGCTAATTTGTGTATATATTATGAAATGAGTTGAATGGACAGGTCTGATGTTATAAATAGAAGACTTGATATATTCTTCTTTAGTTATAGATATTAACTACATAATGACATTTATAGAAGAGAGTTTGATGGTTCATGTGGAATCTGGGAAAGTGATTGAGACTTGACATGGGTGTTGAAGAATAGATGTTATTTAGGATATGAGTATCTAAATCTAAAAGTTCCATGTTACCTTTCTTATATTAGAGAAAAATTTTATGAATTGGGCCTTTAAAGGCATTTCTAAAGAATGAACTTAATCTGAGTTTCCCACAAGGCTTACTCCTCTGTCCTAGATATTCTCAGGTTGTCAATTTTTGTTTTATGACATTTCTATTTAAATGTCTCAGAAGATCTTGTAGGGACACTCAAAAGCATGCATGGCTATTTCTATATAGAAGAATATTTTACTTTCTCAGGTTATGCATTTTAATTCCATGTAGTAACTAACTCATTGGAGCTGCCATGTTGCTTTTATTTGTGGCAAAAGAAAGTATGCCCTGGAGCAAGATTCGAACCCTTTCATTTGCATTTTTCCTTGATCCTCAGAGAAGGTGACAGGTTTTTCTTAACTCAGTGGAATACGGAGAACTTCTGTCTATCTAGCGTTTAATACTCATAGGTCAACAAACTATCACTGAGACTGGAGTCTGGGCATGTAATGCAATGCAAGGGAAGTGGACAGTCATTTAGGTCCAGCAGCCTGGAACATACTGTTTTGGATTAATTGTTTGTTACTCAGAATGTTGACAAAGGCGTTACTGCAGGGAGTACAACAATTTATTAAAGAGACTCTCAAGATCTCTTCATTCACCCATGTAGATTTTTCATGTTATTGCTGTTCATCAAAGAGAGATAAGTTCACAGTGGAAAGAACAAATTAGGTTCAGGTAAAACTCTTGAGCTAACACTCTTGTCTCTCTTTATAAGACATTTGACATTTGGTTAGCTATTAACCCCCTGAGGATCTGTGATTCCTCATTTAGAAAATGAAAATAAACACAATTACATAAAAATTAAGCTTTAAATGAGAGGGAGTATGTGCTAGAAGGAAAAAAAAAAAGCCCTTACAATATCTTTGATATGATGGATTACATTGATTGATGATTATATCTGAAACAATTTTGCATTCCTGGGATAAATCCTTCTTGAACATGATGCATTATTCTTTTGATATATTGCTGGGTTTGCTTTGCTTGTATTTTGTTAAGGATTCTTATATCTGTATTCATGAAAAATATCAGTTGGTAGTTTCATATAGTATTTTTTGTCTGGTGTGGTCGTCAGTGTAATATTGAGTTTATAACATGAATTTAAGAATATTTCTTCCTTATTTTTTTGAAGTTTGCTCTGAATTGGTTTAATTTTTCCCCTTAAATCATAGAAATTTACCAGTGAAATTATATGGCCCTATATTTTTTAGAGGAAGATTTTAAATGACCAATATAATTAGTTAATATCATGATACCCGAGTTTCTATTTTTCTTGAGTTATTATTGGCACTTTTTTTCTTTCAATGTTTTCAGTTCATATAAAAAGTTTTTGACATTATTTGTTTTAATACTTCCTTATTATCTTTTGAATATCTGTAGATGCTATATTTATGTCCCACTTTTCATTCCTAAATTGGTAATGCCTATTTCACTCAGTTTTCTTCTTCTTGGAAAAGATTTAGCGAGACAAATATTGATTCTGGTTAAAAATCTCTCCATTTTAGTGATCTTGGGTAATTTTCTCTATTAATTGTCCACTTTGTAGTTTATTAATTTCTATATTGATCATTATTATTTTTTCACTCTTAGATTTAGGCTTATTTTCTTTAGTTTCCAACTGTCATCAATTTCATCATGACATGTCTAGGAGTAATTTTCTTTGTGTTTACTTTGGGTTTGAGAATCTTTTAGGTTATTCAAGTTAATTTTTTTCCCATATTTGGAGGAGTTTTGGCCATTTGTCTTCAGATACTTTCTCGCTCATCCTCTCATCTCCTTCTGGAATGCTAGTGCACATATATCAATTTATTTTATTTTATTTGTTCCATAATATCTTTCTCTCTGAGGTTTCTCATTTCATTCTTTTTACTCAACCCTTTCTCCTCTGCATTTTAAACTCTACAATTTCCTTTTGTATATCTTAAAGCTCACAAATTATTTGTTTCTGTTATCTCGGTGCTGCTATGAAATTCATCTAGCAAATTTTTACATTCAGCTACTTTGTTTTCACCTATAGAATTCCACTTTGGTTCTTTTTTGTTCTTTTGATTGCTCTTGAAATCCTTATATTTCTACTTATTAGTTATGCATTTTCCTTTAACTAATTGGACATTTTTCTTTAAGTTTTGGAAAATATCGATAGTAATTCCTTTGAAGTTTTTATCTACTTTATTTGATGTGGGGACTCTCTTTTTTTCTGACTATGAATCACACTCAATTTATCATAGGAATTTTGGGTTTTAAGTCGAACATTTGCTAATGCAATGTATTGACTCACAATTCTATAAAGTTCTTTTGAGGATTGTGTTTTATTTGTTGTCATCGTTATTGTTTTAGTAGGGAATTGACTATCCTGGTCCCAAAATATGTAACCTCTATACTCTGTGGTGTGTATCCACCGATGTCTCTGTTCATTCACTTTTAGCCATGTTCCTTACAAGTCTGCTTTGTGCTTGAGGAATTTTTCAGTCAGTGATTTAGACAGTCATGTTCAGAAACCATAGCCCAGTAAGTCTTCTATATTTTGCCCCCTGAATTATGGATTGAGATATTAATTCAAGATGTAGGACATTTTCAAGTTTCACCAAGGGTTCTCTGAATGTCCTCTTGGAACACATAGTTTGGGAAATCACCAGTAATATGTATAGAACTTATCTCAGCCTTACTATGACTCTCTTGCTCTTGAATTCTGCCTCTGATTTCTAATTGCTCTTGAATCAAATTTCTTCTGGCAATTGAAGTGTGGTTTTCATTCTCTGAGTTGCAGATGGGAAGATCACAAATTAACATTTCTTAATAAATGAAGCAACAGGTCTTTATGAATGAATACTTCTCAGGTTGTTGTATGACTGTCATTTGCTGTTCTTAAAGTGATTATTTGAATAATTCCAATGTCTTTTATATTTGTTTTATGCTTAAGGCAATCACCTGACACCTTCATGATGCCATTGCTGGAAGTAGAGCTCTTATTAATTGAATGAAAGACTTGAAGGAGCAGGAGGAAGAGTGGGAGGAGGAGAAGAAAAGAAGTAAAGAAGAGAACAAGAGAAACAGAGCAACCAATGAGGTAAGAGAGAGAAAGTGAAGGGAATATGCAAATAGATTTGTATTATTAAAAATTATTTTCACTTCTAAAAGTTGTAATTCAATATTTTTTCTATGTAGAGTCAGAACAAATTATTTCTTAAGAAAAGTCTTAGCCTGCCTGGTGAAGTAACGGTTCTGTTGGCCGCCTTTGGTAGGTAGGGTGTGGACACAGGCACTGCCTCCATTCCTGATGGTACCATACCTTATGGTATTTAAAAAATAAAATATATGTCTGTTAAAGATATACCTTCTGAATTGTGATATGTAGTCTTTTCCAACATGTTGTTTTTGTATTAGCTCAGATTGACAAAGTAAAATGACATAGAGAATACATTAAGATAAAAAAGTAAAGATGATTGTCTCATTTATCTTATAATAACATTTAAATTGAAGAGATTCTTATTGCTTTCAATAATTCTAATTAGTTTCTTCATGAAGTTCATTTCCTCATAATGTTTCTACCAATTTTTTAAACGCTAGTTTTAGGCATTTGCTGTTCTGTCCTTATAATCTTTACGAGGTATATTTTGGATGACAAATTCTTGAAGAAAAAACTTAAGATAATGTGAAATCTGAGGTTTATTGCTTTAGTTTGATCTAAATGAAAGCTGTGGTTTCATCTAACATTGTATGCATGTTGATCCAACTGTTCCTAAGGGTGGAATTTGAGAAAGACAATTTATCTACATGTATTAACTAATCAAAATAAAATCAATTTGGCTGAACTTTTTTGTTTTTTTTTCCACTCAAGAAACAAACAAGATAGAAATCAAAATAAATGGACTTTCATTCTCTTTTAGCATATTTGTTAAGAGTCTAATCAACATGTTCAACATGAATATCTGTTTTGAAGATGGTTGCACTTTTTTACAAGTAGTGTATGATAGAGCTCAATGTACAAAGGTAGGTTTAGGAAAATAAGATTTTCATTGCTGCTAGTTTTCTGACATTTTTCCAGTGAAACCAGAATTTTAAAACATGAAAATAAGAGAACATTTCTCTTCAAGTTTCAAGTGGTATGCGGATGTGTCTTTTTTTTTCTTTTTTATCTCTTACATTTAATGATCATTGTTCTCATTTGACTCTGACACTTTATGAGTAATGCAATTAGGAGTTTGAAAATGTGTATTTTGTGATGGAAGACAATGCAAGAAAATAATAAATGAGATGTAAATGTGCTTTAAAATGAAATCACTCTAGGGATTGTTATACAAATCTTGAAAATATATAATCTTTCTTCTATATACACATTAAGGAGCATCTTCAAACCTAATATCATATCTGTGCCAAAAAAATCTGCCTCTAGTAGAGGAAAGATGCTTTAATTATAAAAATTATTACTTACATACTTACTTTGTGTGTGTCCTTATCATATTATAAATGGAATTGAAATCACACTTCTTAAATTGGAAATTTAAATATATATAGCTTTAAAACATTTAAAATGCACTGCAATGTTTTAAAATTTCTGGGTACCCACCTGGTCATTAACATCTCAACTACTCTCTTAATTAGAATACCAACTAATGAACCATTTTTCCATGTACGTTTTTTAATTGGGGGGGGTGTGATAATTAAAATTATCAATTAGATTTCTGTTTCAGTTCTGGCTGCCTGGAAAAGATCTTTTAAAAGTTGCACGCTATCACAGCCCACTCTGTATCCCTACAACACACACCTCTTTTCTCTCTTAATCCTATAAAAGCTAAAAAACAAACAGAATTGAGAGGTAAGAGCAAATGTTCTGAATTTTAACCTATAAGAACTAACAAGAACTATTGATGACTTTGCCTGTGGTATTGAAAACTGGATTGAATCTAAGTGGTTTATTGCTTGACAGCAGAATAATGACCAGGCACCAAAAGGACATTTCTGTTTGTAAATTTCTCGGTTTAGAATCCAGCTGTCAACTCTCACTGGCTTAGAAAGGCTTTTAATTCCTAGCTTGGATGCCAAGTTAGCCCCAGGGAATTTCTTCTGCCACCTGGCTTCCTCAGCCCTGCCACTTTCCAGCTCTTTATCAACATCATTGATGCTTGCTTTCCTGGGCTGGTTTTGGTCCATTTCTATTCAACCTCATTGTGATTTGGCCATACTCAATATGGGACAATAGGCCCTCGAACAGCAGGTATGTCTTAATTTCTCCCTCGTGTCTAAGGAAGTCCTTACTATGGGCTGACAAGGGGCTAAACTATAGCTTAACCCTTATCACAACCCCATCAGGTAGCCACACTGAATACCAATAATGAAAATGAGGTCTTTGGGATACTTGCTAGAAGTCATCCAAGTGGTAAATGGTAGATTACAGATTCAAATTTAGGTAAGTCTGAAACCCAAATTCATGCTGTTAACCACCACATCTTACTGTCTTCCCTCATGGCCACAGTATCAGGAAAAGAGTTCCTCCATTCTACATAAAAATGAAACAAATTTAATATAGTCTGCTCATGACTTTCAGAATTTTTTATTCCAGTTATACACACTCTCCAGCATACAGACTCATCTAATCTATTTTATCCAATATTTCTCTGTCTGTCATTTGGTGAATCATCTACTTCCTCTTCCTTACAACTTCCTTCACTTCAAAGCTTCAACTTTTGTTCAGAAACTGCAAAATAGTTTACTTCAAATTTCCCCCAGTCTCCTGCTGATCATCCATTTTCTCAAGGCTGCCTAGCTGGACATTATCTTTCCTTGTTTCTTTTCCTAGGGCTGTTTAAAACTAGAGACTAAAGATCAAAGTTATGAACTGTTCCTTGATCTTCCTCTATAGGTTTTCTGTTTCAGCCTATTTAAGATTATAGGTGAAAGAAAAATGGATGGTTACTTGGAGATATTTAAGACAATGCATAAAATGAAAGGGAAAGTGAGACTTGAAATATTCTAGTACTAAATGTAATGGCTCATTAGCTTTCACAGATTTTTCATACTAAAGAGGAGCCAAAAGATCATATAATCTTAACATTCTTGTTTTAAAGGTGATTAATCGATCGTCCAGAGGAAGTAAGTAACTTGTCTAAGGTTTCCGGGCTAGTAAGCGCTAGCTAGAGGTAAATATGGGGTTAGTCTCCTAGATTCAAATGGCTTTGTGTATTATATCACACTGCTTTCCTGTCTTATTTCCATGGCTTTACCATCATTTATTTATCCATCCAGCTGTCAATTCATACTGTAATTTAGGGAATGTTTGTGAAGGATATGCTATGTGCAAGGTGAAATGTTAGGAACTTACAAAAGACGCAGATGTAGGCATATTATTATTTTTATTCTTAATCTCTTTAGTTCTTTATGATTCAAGAAACAAATATATGAGTAACTATATTGCAAATCTTGCTATGTTAATTCACCGTGTAGGTCACTAAGGAACTGCATTGATATGAGATGGAAATAAAGCACTTACTTTACATAGCACAACCTTTATGACTAAGTAATTTGTTTTTCTAGTCTATGAAGTCTAGAAAAAGGAAAAGATAGACAAAATTTGACAGGTTCCTGGACAAAAAACACAGAGAAGAATTTTTCTAAGGAGATATTTGTAGGGTAAGAGCTTACTTGGGGAAGTGCCTGATTGTAGTCTAACTCATAGATTTGAGACAAGTTTGGATCCACCAGAGTAGAACAGAGATAGGCAGAACTGAGACGATAAACAGGGTCATTTTGAAAAGTCAATATAAACTCCGGCAGGGGTAGCCGAGCCAGATGGTCAGGGGGCAAAAAGGGTTTTTGTTATTTGTTTTTGTTTTCAACTAAGCCTTGCTCTGGGTAAAGATTAAAGACAGGAAATTAACAGAGAAAGTGGACCAGATAAGCTGATGAATGTATTCCTTAGAATATTTAGTGAAAGGAAATGGCTTTAACATATGGTAATTCAGGAGTTCCCGGCACCACTGCATTTGAGTGTATTCTGGTAGAATTATTATTTTTAACTGTTCTTGAAGGTGGAATAAGGGCTAGATACATTGGGCAATGTTGACTCCACAACCTATGAGTGACAAAATGCTTATTGGAAAAAGAACAAGTTACTAAGGGACTCACTGGTGGAAACTTTATAAGGATGCTGGTGAGCATCAATCTCTTAACATTTATACATCAGCATGATAAGATATTACATCAAAATGGTGTGAACTATCCAAATACTGTCCAATAGTAGAATTATCTGATGATATAGCATGATATCTTTTTACATAATGAGTAATTTAAAGATTTTTCTTAGAGCTTATTTTTTTTCATCGAATTTCATGAGGTCAAAATATATAGTTGAAAAGTTTTAGAGACAATCATTTAATTATCATTTCTATTTGATACAAAATTATGAGATGTGAGGAAATACCTAGTTCATTGAATTAGGTATTTTGTGTATTAAAATAGAGAATTAGACTAAGAACACTATCTCATTTTGTCAGTTGTCCTGTATGTATCAAAACTTTATGTTCTTGCTCTATAGAGTCTAGATTTCCCTTAATCTAGAAGTTCTTATCTAATTGTTGTTCTGGCACTTAAAATAAAAGACTAAGGATATTCTATACCAACAGAATGAATAAATACAGAAGCTCACAGCAAACAACAAAGTTAAATCTCAAGGCCTTTGACATGTTACTTGATCCTGGTTTAAGACCCCCTGTAGAGCCTTTAAAAGAATCCCTATACTTAGAGAAAATCATTAAATTTATATTCAGGGAAAGAGAAAAAACAAATATGATGGGCTGATTACTTTGCCATTTAAGAGTTCAAAATGACAGATAGTAATTAGAACTGATTTAATTAAAAGCCAATTAACAATATAAATTTAATAATTACTTCTCAGATACATGGTTGTATTCATGAAAATCTGTTCTTATGCAAATGAAATAAACTCCAAATCTTAGGAGCTTAACGGTTTTTACTTACTTATTCATAGTACACAAGATAAGGAGACTTTATTCTGAGGTCAAGAGGTTACTCTATTGTTCTGTAACAAGGATATCACCTGCATAAACTGCCTCCTGGATCATGGCAGTGAGGAGAGAGGCACTGGAGAACTGTCCATAGACTTCTCACTGTCTCAATCAAGAAGCGACGAACACCGCTTCCACTTATTTTTTATTAGTTATAAATATTCACATAAACAGCACCACACAAGGGATCAGTGAAGCCTAATCCTCCTGTGTGCTCAAAAGGACTCACAGGATGCAGTTTTACATTAGAAATCCTTAGTAGTGGTGCCAGTGTCAGAAGAGGTCTGCCTTCCATTCTCAAGCTATTGACTCATAATAAGATGACATACTCTACCAAGGCAATACAATTTAGGATTTACAAAAACAACAACTAATTATCAGGTGTATCTATGTCATAAGAGAGTTGGCAGAGGGAATCTAGTTGAATATTGTTGAGGAAAATTGAACCACATCGGTCAGTATAATTAGCCAACTGGGTTGACATGCAAAGTTAATCCCTATGGACCCTGACATGTCAATTCAAAAGACCACTCCATCTGGGACCATCCCTGAATTGGTGATATTCAAATTCAAATTTTTCTTCTTCTTGTATTTAGGATGTCAGACATTGAGAAAAAATTATAATGCTCAAATGGCAAGCTATTTCTGCTCATATTTTTCTCTTGTGTTAATTCATTAAAACAATGATCTCAAATAATGCGTGATGTCTGTGAAAGTCTCACTGCATCGAAATTCAGCAATATGCTACAATCTTGAAATTTTTGGTATTCCAAATGTTTTAGCATTAGACTTCTTAATGAGTTCAATGAATAACAAATAGGCGCCAAGGAAAAAATACTGTTTCCTATTTGGGGAGTAATTTAGCTGTTTCACTTCCCTGGATGTGACAAGAGGAAAGCTCTCTCCACAGATCACACATGTACATGCACACTTGCAGGAACCAACAGGCCCACTTTGGCTAGTGTTCCCTGCAATATGCAGCAAATACAAAGCCAAGTTAGGAATGAAATGCAGAGGAAAGATGCCGTTAGACTAATGCAGTGACAAACAGGATAAAGACTTTTTAGTTAAATGTGAGAAAGGTCTATCAATGATTTTGAAACTCAGATCAGTTATGGTTCAAGCAGCTTGTCAATTCTATCATTCCCTTAAGCTCCATGGCACACTCTTTGTTCTGTCATCAGACTGCTTTACAGAGTTCTGAAATATGGTGTCAAGGATGTGTTTCTAATTCATATTCAGTGCCTGTGAAGAGATTGCTTCTGATTTGTCCATGTCTGAACTAATAAATACCATTGGCCAGGATGATGCTAAATTCCCTGACAGTATCACACCTGATACAATGACTGTGGCAAAAAGAATGGAGTTATCATCATGGGATAACCCCCTGAAACTGAGGGAAAAGTCAAAATCACTCTCTTATTCCCAAACACAAGACTGCTGTTCAAAAGTGGTGTTAGAACAGTGTTGAAGAGGAAGCCATGCTATTAATAAGGTAAGGATGGTATGCAAGTGTGAAAAATATACATAAGAAGTAGCAAAGCAAAGTCATGTGGTTATTTAGTCTAGAGAAAAATCTGTTCACTTCAATAGCTTCTTATTTAATACAACAGCATCTAATATACATGATGACAGCATGAGACAACAATAGAATGTAAAATTATTTTCTTTATATTCTTTTTAAAGGCTATGTTTTCTCCTGTTCTGGTATTAAGGGTAAGTTGAACAAGGTATAGGAATAATTGCTGCTTCTTTAAATTGCTATTTGACTTCATTTATACAGAAGAGAAAACATGAACAGTCTTTGAGAAGAATCTTTAAATACCTATGGAGAAGGGGAGCTGTATTTTCAGTGTTGGACTAATGCTGGGACAATTATTGAGAAGGCAGACTGGAAATCTGCAATAACAGTATATCACATTTTGATGTAGTCATATGGTCCTGTATCCTGAAAAAGAGCTGTCTTAATCAGACAAAAGCCTCAATACATTCTTGGCTAGAAGCTTAACTCTTTTTAAAAGAAGATATTAATTACAAATGATTTTGCTTCAAGTAATACAAGATCAGTTGAGAGTGGCTTTGGGTTAATATTTTCTCAGATATAAAAAGAGCACCAGAATGCCAGAGGTAATAATGTCAGTTAGGGTCCAAGTAGAGAACAGATGGTGCCCTCTAACAGATTAATTTGCAAGAGTTTAATATAGAGAATATTTACAAAGCAATGGTAAACATTGAGGAAGCTCATAGAGATGGGAAGCTTATCCTGGAGCTGATAACAGTGGAGCTTATTGACCTTCCTAGGTCTAAAGGTACAAATAGAGGGAGTAGTTACTTGGTAGAGAAGACTCCTTGACAAAACTCTAACCTTTGTTCCAAAAATTTACCAAGCCTATTGTGAGCCCATAGGGAGGTACTCAGATGAATCAACATCTTAACATTATCCTGCTCCCTCTGACACACTTCTCCTCCTGATCATGAGCTTCATTTGCCGACTCCAACTAAGATCCCGAGGAGAAGACAGCACTAGGGTGAGTGAGCATGTTGGACACAGAGCAGGTGAACAAGGGTAGAGATTGGAATTTACAAGTCAAACAATAGTTACCTCGCACTGCGAAGTGCTTTGCTTTTCCACTCGAAAAAATGTCATTCAGTGGTCAGAGCATTCTGTGTGATCTAGACGATCTTTCCCCAGAATAATAAGATGCATATCAAATTTGGTTCAATAAATGATTCAAATGCAATATCTCAAGATAATTAATCTGCATTGGTTTCTAACCTTTCTAAGTAACCTCATCAATTGGTCTGGTTCCGATTGCCCAATAACATGATTCCCATAAAAAAAAAAATTCTCAGACTTTTAGTCTCTTAGTAGATGTGGTAAAGGCAGAAAAAATGTTCTGCTCTAGAGCCCAGCTAATGGGCTCCTTAAATGGTAACCCAACGACCTTTAAATGATTCAATGTAGTGAGGTGGAGCAAGAGATGGAGGGGAAATTGGCACACTCTAAGTTTTTCATAATGCTGACTTCTATGCTCACTTTTAGCAAAGACACAAGCTAGAGAGACAGATTTCTAATGTGGGCAATCGTAATAAGACATAATAATGACATTTTAAGAAAGGGTAGTGACATGCACTCAATAAAGGTTTAATGCCTCTCTGAATGAACAAGGAAATGGACTGAGGTTAATGTATATGTGATTTTCCATCTGATCATCTAGGCAGAAATAGGGGTCATTATTATTAAGTTGCCGTGGCAGTGCAAGATCAGCTTCGAAGAATTCAGGTGATAGGGGACCACCAATAACTTGGCTGCATCTCTCCAGGATTCCTAACACTTTCTGTACTATCCTTTGCCAGAAAAACTTGAGGTGAAAGACCAGTGATTCTCTATGTGGTTCTAGTGAGCATGATGGTTTGTAGCCATCACAAGAACTTCTGAAACAATGCTTCAGCACATTCTCTAATACTAGGGGGGAGGGGACTTCTCAGAAGCCATATTAAGAAATTCAGAGATGATATAATGAAGGAGCATATTTTTGTCAAACTCAAAACAGGAGAAGTAAGAACTATTTCAGTTCACACACATATAAAAATAAATAAAAATGACCTTTATTCAATATGAGATTTTTTTTACTTCACTAATAAATGAAATAGACACCAATTAAAACTATGCTTAACTAATGATTTCTTGTGTAACTAGCAACAATCCAAAAGTTTGACAAGGTGCTCTACTGTTGAGACTGTGGAGAAACGACACTCCTACACTGCTGATATGAATGCAAGCTCGTACAACATCTATGGAAGAGAATTTGGCTCCAAAATTCTATATGGAGTTAACAATGTGAATAATACCAAATCTAGGTAATTAACATGAAGATACTTTCTAACAGGTATGCATAGGATTATTCATTTTACTTTATTTGCAATAGCAAACAAAATATTGATAGTTCAAGCATCCAGTCAGGGGAGACTTTTTGAATAAGCAACCTATCTTACAGTCGTAAGTGGAGAATTTTGCTGCTAAAAAATATTAGAATGTTTGTATAAGTTATTATGGAGTGATTTTGACTTATCAGATACGCTGTTAAATTTTTTAAAAATCCAAAACTCCAAGAGTCTTTGCTACGTTTTGCATGTAAAAGGTGAAACACCAATTTTGTTTATCTAGGAGAAAACATTGGAAAGGATAAAAAGAAACTATTGAAATTGGTACCTGTGATGGTGAATTAAACTAAGATAAAATTAATAGGAATGTGGTGAGACATGCTTGATTACACATTTTTAAATTGTTTTGCTACACAAACATGTATATAAATCTTAAAAAATTTAAAATGAAAAAGCACACCCTAAAATTAAATATAAACAAAAACAAATTATTCTAATTGTATTAAGTTGATAATATAACAAAAAAGAATTCAAGTAATTTTTTTCATGTATTTTTACCGTTTAAAATTAGTAGACTATAGTCTAAGGACATAATGAACTATAAAGAAATCTTGAATTTTCTGTTAAGCTTAGTTTTGGTGATTAGATTGATGTTCAATTATGGAAACATCTGTATTGGGTGGAATAAATAAGAAAATATATTGATTTTCTTGGATTTTCTCACTGAGTAAAGGAAGACAAATATGTGATATGAAAAAGAATTCGGTGGTTTTGTATTTGGATTGATAGAATAAGTAAAAACCTGTTATATAACTATCTGTCAGCTATCTGTCTATCCACCTTCATCATCAGCATCATCATTGTCATGATTATCATCATTATCTGTCATTAATTCACAGAAAATCCCTAGAAGTAATAATACTGTAATACTAATCAACATATTTAGTACCTAGAGCTTGATTTCTAAATACAAGTGAAAGGATAAGGGTACTTGAAAAATGGTTGATATCAGGTCTATGGCGGGGAATGTGTAAGGTGAGTTTATAATAATTTTGGACTAGAAATCAAGAAAGTACTCAAAGACTAAAGGAAAAGAAATTAAAGACAACATCCAACTTGAAGGGAAAACTGCTGGTTAAACTTTGAACATTAAAAAGGCATAATAGCAATGGCTTAAAGCTAATTAAAACTGAAAAAAGCCCAAAAGTCCACAGTGATACTAAAAATGATGGGAAGATGATATCTTATTCATGGAAGAATATTAATTGGAAAAGGTAGAAGGAATTATAGAGCTAAAATCATGTTTGAAATAACTCTCAGAATAGTTTCAGGCAAGGATTCTAAACAGAAAATAAAACTACCGGGCAAAAGGTGGCTGTGGGATAGGGTATTAAATTGTCTCTGTGAACCAAACCATGAGTTTAGAATTAATTCAAAAAGAAAAGAGGTAACTTTAAAAATACAGTTTTGGCAAACATCATCTTATTAAATTATTAAATTCAGCATCGATTAATGAGTGGTCAAAGAAGATCAAATACCTCAGGATAGGATACAAATACTTTGGAACTATTCTCACGCTAATGGTTTAATTCATTTTTTCCTTATATAGAAAATTTGTATGAATCTAGATTAGAGGACATTCAAACCAAAAACAGACTTGAATTCTTCAAGAATATTAATGCTATATAAAATAATGTCTAGGGAGTTTTCTAGATTAAAGATAGCTAGAGAAACAGCAATTTAATGTTGTGCATAATTTGTGTCTGAGTTCTGGATTAAATGAAAAGTCACTAAAAGCTTTTTGGGGACAATTAGGGAAATGTGTACAATCAATATAATATATAAAAGATAAATACATAAAGTATCCATATTCTTTGGTTGTGAGAATAATGATTTTTTAGGATCTATTGAACCATTTAGAAGTGAAATATCATGATATCTGCAACTTAGTTTAAGAAGAATTGTTGAGGTTGCAGAGAAAAGGGAACATTTATGTAGTACTAGTGAGAGTGCAAATTGATGTAACCATTATGGAGATACCTCAAAAAACTGAAAAGTAATTCCATATGATCATGTTATCTCACTTCTGGGTATTTACCAACAAACTGAAAACACTGATGCAAAGAGATATACGCATCTCTGTGTTTATTGTAGCATTATTTACAATAGCTAAGAGCTAGACACAACCCAAATGCCCCTGGACAGAAAAATGGATAAGGTAGGTATGGTCTATATACATAATGGAATACTACTCAGTTATCAAAAAAGAGGAAATCCTGCCATTTGCAACAAAATGAACAGATATCAGGAGCTGTGGTTAGTGAGTTAAGTCACAAAGAGAAATATATGATTTCACTCATATTGGCAGTTAGAAAAACCAACAAATAAGTAAACCAAATTTAAAAAAAAGATTTTAATTTATAGAATTAAATGAGTGGTTAGAAAGGAAAGGGTAAACTAGGCAAAAGGAGTCCATCATATGCTGAAGGATAGAATTGGACTGTTGGTGGCAAACAGATTATATGTCGATGTTGATTTATAGTAAGGCATGTTAAACCTATATAATATGATGTTATATTACTTCAATAAAATTGAAAAATATAAAAAGTAAAATTTGTTTTCACACACAAATGTGGTTAGATAAATTAAAGAAGGAAAAAGAGAAACTCAGAATGGGAGAAAGGAAAGAATGTGAGGAGGGGAAAGGAGAAGGGAGAGGAAGGAAATGTGGAGCAATGCTAATATATGGTAATATGAGTTCTGAATCATTGCAGGATTCTCTTAATTTCTTTGTTGGAAGTTTATCAAAGTAAAATGTGGGGAAAAAGGAGAACATACACACATACATATAATACACATATGGACAGGGGCATTTGTTAAGCACTATCATAAATTAAAAAGTTTTAACCTATATTTAAAATTTGTTTTCAATGTTTCATTTGCAGGAAAAGTATGGAGGAGGAAGGAACACATGGCTAAAGAAGCATGGAGATCAGTGTGATGGTGCCCGAGGCCCCATTTCCAGGATTAGAGTTGAGGCTCAGGATGTGAAAGGCTAAGTAAGATATCTTAGAAAACTCCTTCAATGCCACTCCTGCTGCTTCCATCTGACTCTTTTCAGATCTCTTTGATGATACAGGATGAATTTAGTTATTCGTTTTCTTACATTTAAATGCATTTAACATTAAAGCACAATAAGCAATGATAGAAACATAAAATGTGCATTTTGAGAAGAGTTGAGTATAGATTGGATTCAAAATTCGTATGTAAGGATCAGGGCAGTTCACCATGGTTAGGGCTGCAAGTATGTTCCTATATCATAGCAAGAATTTATTACAGGGTAAAATATTGTATGAAGTTGACTTATGCACATCTTGATCATATAAAATGAAAAGAGCCTATGACTTTGAACAGAAGTTTTCTTTTCCTCTGTTAGGTTTTCATCAAACACTGTTCTTCCAGAACAACTGAGGAGTCAGAATAGTAGATTCCCATTGTGGTCTGGCTCATTTCAATCATTTTGTAGGTAATGAAGATAAAATATACGTATTTCATGTACATTATCCCAGTATTTTTATTATCCATAGAAATTACTAACTTATCTCATGTACTCTCTTTCCTGTCTTCTACATTTTACTCTCAATTTCTAAAGATTTTTCTTGCTTTTTTTACCCTTGTGTACAAAATAGCGTCTTTCTAAAATTTACAGGTCAGAAGACCAATAAAACAGATATAGGTGCACCTTTATATTAATGAAGATTGTATGTATATTTGTATTGCTTTTTTAATGATTAATGGATAAAACTGATATATTTAAAGAAAATTGCTAATAAATACTTATAAATAAAGCTCTCTGTTAAGTATTCAAGAATAAATTTTTCTCCCACAAGCAAAATAAACTTTGGGGATGAATAAAGGCATTTGGTAATGATAAAATTAATATTTGTCATGCCTCAACCAATTAGTCTCTGATATTCTGAAGTACCAATCTTTTCCTCAGGGCCTTGCAAACTTATGTCTCTTCTAGTTATTTTCCACATTGTTGTTTTGTTTCTTCTTATATTCCATCTGACCACCGATTCTTTTGAAATATTTGGAAAAAAATCTTCTCAGGTGATTGTAATTCATTCATTTAACGGTTGTTCCTTTTCTAACTTCTCCCAAAAGCGGCCTTGTCTTTTCAACTTTATAGTCTCTAGGGAAAATGTGGGATGAATTTTCTCCATGACTGCTAGAGGCTATTGGAAATATAAGTATTAGTCTAAGTGACTACTAAGGATAATCCTCTCTCACTGAACCCAGATACCAAGTCAAGATGTACAGCTTTTTATTCTCCTTCCTTAAGATAGATCTCTGCAAATCTCACAGAATTTGAATTTATCCTTCTCTTGACTGAAAAAACAAAAAAGGGGGTAACTAGTATGGGAGTGAGAAAGGGATTGATTTAACATAGGCATAGGAAAACACTTTGAAGTGATAGAAAGATTCTGAAAGATTCTAAAACTCCCTTGTGGTCGAAGGAGGTCATGGATAGGACTTGACTTTTGAGCAGAATCTGGAAAACCTAGGATTCTTCTCTCCTTCCCTGGTTTTTGTAAATTGTGTTACACCCACCCTTCCCACAGGGAGAACCATTTTTAAACACACAGCTTTGAGAGAGTAATATGTTGTTGAGTTTAGCTGCATTGTATACATGACAATCTCATTAAGACCTTATAAACATTTAAGATTCTGGGGGACGTATGCAGGGATCTACTCATCTTTTGGTCGCGAAGACATCTTTTAAGTTCCATTTCTTACTCAAATTGCTGCTTACCAATCTGGGAGTAGACTGATTATTTGGACTCCCCTGGCCTTTTGTGAACTGGGGGACAGTTTTAGATTTTACTGGGGGACTCTCATAATCATAACCTAATAGTGGTTCATAGCTACATCATAATAAACTTACTAAAAATTCTTTAACTATTCACATGAAATATAGTATGAAAATGATACTTCAGTAAAGATGTTACATTTTTTAAATTCCAGTAATCTTGGGGTCATCTTAAGCATCATTGTCAAATTAATTATTTTTTAGTTAATGCTAATTCTGCTAATAAGCATTCCTAGTGGTGTATTTAAATATTTCATAATCTGCAAGGTGGAATGTAGCTTAGCTTTCCATGTGTCCTTACAGAAAAAAAGGGTACATTCAAAGTACAAGTTAATGAGAGTTGGGCTGAAGTTTCAGGACCGGATAGAATTTTGAATACATCTGAAAAAATATAATATGTAACTTGGGGGGATATTTATATGATATCTGTTGGGGAAGAGAATTTGTATAAAATTGGAATGAAAATAAAATGTTACTTGTAAGTTCAGCTGATGTGATGTATCTTTGAGGGAATATTTTAAAACTACAGATTCAATTTTTTGAATAGTAAGTCTATTAATTCTGTTTTTAATAGTTAATTTTGATATTTTATATTTTCCAAGGAATTTACCGATTTGTCTGTAAAAATTGTCAGCATAAAGCCTTTTATATTGCCCTATCTCAAAAGCAGGACTATAGCTTTAAAGTTCTTTTTAGAAATTATTATTGATATTATTCCTTTAAACATTCTCTTGTTTCTCTTGGAGAATATTTTCAAAGATTTTACTAACACGTAACAATTTTGGCTTCTAATGAGTATCTCTTTTTTATCTTTTTTGGGAGGTTGGATGTTTATTTGTTAGTTTCTCCTAATTTCTTTGAGATTCTATGGCATGACTTCATTAATTTCTAAATTTTGTTATTTTATCAACTTTCAAATCAAAGCATTTCTACGTACTGTTTTGAGTGTATTTCCTAAACTCTATTATGGTATATTCAGTGCTCAGTTATGATTATTTACAATTTTTCTAGATCATTTGATCTTTGGCTTTTCAGATGTGACATTATTATTTTTCATACATAATTTTGTGATTTTTAAAAAACTTTTATTCTTGTTTTGATATTTAATTGAACCATGGTAAGAGAATATAGTTTATTTGCCACAGATTTTTTGAAATTGGTTAAGACTCAATTAATGGTATAGTGAATGTATTTATGTTTATGATGTAGTAAATGTTTTTATGATCATGTTTTATAAATATTGCATGTGTGTGTGAAAAGAAAATGAATTCTCTAATTATTGAGTGTTGATCCTCTATGTATATTAATTTAAATCAAGCTTTTAAATTGTGTTGCTTAAATCTATATATTTACAAATATATTGCCTGTCTGATGTAACTCTCAGTTTTTATTAATCAAAATATACCTAACCCCTAATCGCTCATTTAAGATTTTGATTAAGCATATTTTAGATTTGCTTCTATTGTAGCTTCATATTTTTCATCTTGTATTTCTGTGTTTCAGTATGAGTATAGGTCACTTTTCTAGTTCACTAATTGTCACTTCTGATATTCTGCTCTAAACATTGAGTTTTAATTTTAAATGATTATATATTTTATTTCTAAAACTTGGGTATTTTGTATTTAATGTAAGCCTGGTCCCTTTATTTCAATAAGTGGCTTAAATAGAACTATATAATTATATCTGGTAATTTCAAGAACTGAGTTCCCTAACATTCTGAATCTAATTTTTTTATTGTTTGTTTTCTTTTCTTACTGATATTCAGTCATAATGTCTTGTTTGCTTATGCATTAAAAACTATTTGATTGTGGGTGGCCTAACTCAGGAGCGTGGGTGGAGGCGTGGGGGCGGGTGGTCCCACATACATCCGGAGGTGGTGGGTTTAAGGGAGCTGGTGGCAACAACTAATGTGAACAGCAAAATAAAGGTACATAAAGTGCTTCTTCCTCCTCTCTCTTCCTGCTTGCCTGCTCAACTTCATTACTGTCTGTATCTTCCCTCTAAAAAAACCTGTTTTTCGGTGAGTTCACATTAGGTGTTGTTTAAGCAGGAATTTATCCTGAGACACTACTGACAAATCACTATAGTCCCATCAATGGTCTTAGTTTTTTACTTAGAATCTCTGTTTTACACTCAAAGCTTAGCATTTTGATACCAAGCATTCGTATTAATATCTTATTGTTGGACAAACTTGGTTTTGGTTTGGTTTTCCTGCTCCAATGCTAGCCCACAGTCCATAATCACATTCTTTCCATTGGAACAGCCCCCTCTCCCCAACACACATACACTGAGTATTTCTCTTCCTACTAGATGAATAATGATTCAAGTATATATTTAAGAGATTAATCTTTCAGTGTATCTATCCTGCCATGTTACAAGAAGCAGAGATACTGCACTTTTAAGAGCTAAAATCACCTCAGAGTTTAAGTTCTGGCACACACACACATACACACACATGCACACATATACACATACCTATACACACACATACACACATAAACACGTATCACACACATATATGTATATATACATGGAGAAAAGTTTTAGAATGCCAAGTTTTGACATATAAATAACATGCATACACACATAATGTTATGAATCACAAGAATCATACTTATAAGTTTGTGATATGATGTGTGATATTTGCAAATAACCTAAATAACACAAATAGCCCCTTTCCTCTTTTGCACTCTAGATTTTTTCTACCTGTATATATAAGTATATATAAGCTCTCTTCAAACAAATGGTGATTAACAGCACATTTTTCTTTTGAGAATTTGAACTTTCGCCTTATGATTTTCAAGTGACTTTATTAAAATGCAAATATCCTTTGTGGTCTGATTGAGGAAAATATATTAGACAATTTATTATAGTTATTTCTACTTTAATGATACATAATGCAATAATACATTCTTTTGAACTAGGATTGGACAAACCCCAGCTTCTTGGATACATTTTATTTAATAATTTTGCCTAGGGTATGGCTTTGAGGAGAGTGATTTACTCTGAGAGGGCCTGAAAGCTCTCATCCTTTCCCCTGCCTTGCCCTATGCCTCTCTTCCATCAAGCTATTCCTGAGTTATATCCTTTCATAATAAACCAGTGATCTAGAGAGAAAATATTTCTCTGATTTCTGTGAACTGCTCTAGCAAATTAGGTAAACCTGAGGAGGGACTTGTGGGGACATCTGATTTATATAGCCAGTAGGTCAGAAGTATAGGTGACTATCTAATCTTGCAATTGGCTTCTGAAATCCGAGAAGTGGGTTATTGGAACTTCCAATCTCTTGCCAGTTGGTCAGAGCACAAGCTCTCGGTTAGTGACTAGTTTCTGAACTGGGGGCAGAGGAGTAAGACTGATGGTTTAACCTGTGGAACTTGGTGCTACCTCTGGGTAAACAGTGTCAGACAAAAGTCAGTGCTCCAAGAATTGCTGGGTGGCATGGATGACCTCTCCTCCTCACTGGAATTTGGTGAGCAGGACATCCAAAGACTAGATTTGGAATCAGTTGCTCCCGAATTCAAATGTGGATTTATACTAATTGTATAACCAGCCAATTTTGCTTGTCCTCTACATTGCCTCAATTTTGTCAATCAAGAGGCAATACTGTCACATTATGTAGCATTGTGGGATCATTCTAAAGCATAAATGAGGAAAAGTAGACAGTGTGTTTAACAGAGTACCTCACACGTAATAATGCTGAATAGATGGTTCTTCCTGTGGTAACTATTATTTGTGATTTTCCAGAAAATTACTGGTTCAAGTAGGAGGAAATTGGTTAACCCAGTAGGAACTGCTGTTTTTAATATGACTTGTCATCATTAAGATATTTTCTCCATCCTCATTCAGATCATTGGAAAGATACTGCAGATGATAAAGTTTTCATCCCTTTTCTCTATGGGATTGCTTCTTTGAAGAGTGTGATTTCTGGAAAAGTAGCCTTATACTTCTAAAGTGATGACTGAAGAGAACAAAGCACAATTTCCTAAGACTTAAAAAATCATGATTTTTCTGAGTGAATGCCCCTTTCACTTAAATGTAATTAGAAAAAATGACTCAAAACCCAGACACCATGGACAAAAGCTCATGATGTTGGATACACAGCTTTTAATGCTAAAAGCTTGTAAAGTTAATCAGATAAGGAGGAACACCAACTAAGAAGAAAGCAATGTGATACAAGACTGTAAAGATGTATATAATAAGATATAAAAAGTGAGAGACACACATTTTAATAATCTTTCTCTTCCCTATCTGTAAAATTAAATATAGGAGTTGGTAATACTTACAATGACCTCAGTTATGTCTATGCTGATGATTAACTGTGGTGATTTCATACCAGAGTTCTGGTATATTAAAGCAAATTAAAATGGCATTAATCAATCAACTCTGTTACACATTGCTACTACGTAATGTGTTCAACTGCACCAGGAGCCTATACATTTAAAGAAAATATATTTACTGATTAATAGTAGGTGGGACTTAAAATAAGTAAAGAATTAAGATTTGTGATTTTTTTTTAAGTTCCTAAAATAAAAATCTAGCCAATTTCTCTTTGTGTATACAGGTAAAAGCACATTTTCCATCACTTTCTCTTTGCTAAGCCCTTTCTAGAAAAAGAAGACAAATCTCAAATTTTGTGAGTTATTCTTCACCCGAAGGCCTGGTGATCATTTGTCATAGTCTGTGCAAGAAACAAACCCTTCGCAGAACAAATGGAAATTCTCTCTCTACTCAAGTTTACTAACCATTTCCTTTCAGAGAATATTGGTTACTGGCATTTCTTGTCATGCAGAGCCTGGTGCTTGGAGAGCTGATGTAACAGAAGTATGGGTACAATTTCTAAGGACAAAATAGGAGAAAATTCCCTCTCAGGATTTAACGTATCTGGTTATTTGATTATGTTTGTGCTGTAGGTGGTAACTGACTCCTTTGGTCTTGTCTGTATTCGATGTTGCACTCTCATTACAATTACACAGATCCAATCTACGACAGAATTTCAGAAAAAAAATCACTCCAATTAGTCATTTGATATCACAAAGCAAAAAAAGATTGTTGATTGCCTGAGTTCTCATTTTCAGCTGGTTGCTTTGATTTAATTTTTCTATAGTCAAGGTGTATCATCCACTTAGGTCACCAGTTTTCCTTGGGATTGAGATATGGTCAGACAACAAAATGAGGATGGTGATGTTATATCTTCACTTGAACCAAGTGAAATCAGTTGAAATTCCTGCTTTCAGCCAGAGTTTCCATATTTAGAAAAAAGGTTCTATCTTACTACATTTCATTCATTAAGAATTAGAGGATCTATAGAAAGAGTCATGTGAAAATACCGTATTTTGCCATGTATAATGCACACACTTTTTTTTTGGCACAAACTTTCAGGAAAAAAATCTTTTTTTTAATTTTGAATTTAAATTGGTATTTGTTTATATTTAGGTACTTTTTGTATCATAAGGGAATTTTAGCATTTTTTTTAAAACATACTTTGGTCCAAAAAGTTTTATGTAACAAATAATTACAAAACATAAACAGATACAAGGCATAAGAAGCTTTTCTTCCTGTTGCCACTACAATCTGATGACACTCCCTGAGGGCGGAGTCCAAAGTCTCTTTCGGCAGCTCTGTTGCCATGCTCTTTAGCATATTTAGCTTAAAGCCTGCAGTGTCTATATTTTTGTAAAAATGTCAGCTAGATTGCTAGCTCCGGCTGAAAGTGTATGAAGAGAAATACCGCGCTGTTCACCTTATGGTCATAAAGTCAGCATCGCCTCTCTTATCAAGTCAGAGTCACTTGCTCTGTGGACAACAAGACCTTGCCTTTCTTTGCATTTTATTGAATCATTGGCAAAAATTCTTTTTTTGCAAGTTTTCCATAAGTTCAACAAAACCGATGATTGTATTCCAAGGTATTATTTTGCATACGGATATAGTTATTCATTTCTAGAGTTTCACTTTTAACTCATAAGCATAAATAAAAGAATTAAAAGCATTTTTATAGGTGTGGAGTTAGTACTACCCATGCATAATATGCATCCTTATTTTTTCCTTGAAATTTGGGTTAAAAAAAGTGCACAGTCTATAAGGCAAAATAGGCAGAATTTGAGACCTTGCATTTCTTGACTTGAGTACAAATATGCACTGCCTTCAGATACATTTGACTCTAGAACGTGCACCCTGTGTCAATAATCTGAGGCTCTCTCTTTGGCAGCCAGCTGAACCTAAGGGTAATAAAATCTGCCAGCCTCTAAGTTTTCTCCTGTTTTGTGTGCCACAATGCCTTTTCATTTAATTTGAATCTTTTCTTCTTTGCCTGCTATTATGAGTAATCTTGATATCATGTGCCATGGAGATGTGTAGGCAAAGTTCATTGCCAAAAATGTTTACTACTATTTTATTATGAACTCAAGAGATATTTTCTGTTTGCTTTCCATTCCAAGTACTGTCAATCCTTAAATGTGCCTCTAGTTTAATTTTTTCTGTTATACCTTTCTCTCTTTCATTTTCTCTTATCTCTTCTACCTTCTTTGTAGGGTTCATGCTTCATATTGTTGGTACCTACATGGTTCAAATGTGGAAGATAATACTACTTCGTTCCATTTTAGAATGGTTACAGCTGCACCTTACCAGATTCTCTTTTGGAATACTTTGGGTCTTTTAAGCTCTTCCAAGTGGAGATTTGGTGGATATTTAAATTTTTCTATACGATCATTTTGTAGAGTTTTCAGAGATCCTTCTTCTTATTCCCCATTGATGAGGATGCTTCAAATGCGTTTGTTTTGACATGGGTAAATGCATCTCTTCTGGCTGTTGATTTCTTCTCAGATTCATGACATTCTTTTGGCAGAGGATTCCTTCCCAGTCCAGGCAACCTTCTTGAGGAGAATGAAAACAATCCATTACCAGGTCTCTGATTATACTTTAAAAATTCTACAAATAGAGTCTGAACCCCAATTCCTAAATTATTTTGCTCCACTATCTTTAGCTTCATTATATAGGTAACCATGTTCTCTCTGAAACACTTCTCAAGCATGGTAAGTTCTACTGTGAATTCCAATACCCCTAGAAACCAGGTAAAGCTCACAGTCACACTGTTGAAACCCCTTTCCCTGGTTTTGAGAAGAAATTGAAAGTCTTCTCAGCTTCCTTCCCGTGTAATGAGCAGACAATTCAAAACATATTAGCAGTTCTTTCCTAAAACATTTCTTTAAATTCCTCTCTGTTTGCTTCATCAGACTCTTCAAAGAATGGACATGAGTATTCAGGAAATGTCTGAAAAGCTGGCTTTTCTGCCTCTTTTGCTAAAAGGTTTTCTGTTTTAGAATTTGATATAGTTGATATCTCTGACCTTACCATCTCAGTTGAAACTGATTCTCATTAAGTTCATGTTTATGTCATTAACTCCTGGAAAATAAAGCAAGAACTATTCAGACAAGATAACACTATACTTGCTTCTTTTAATCATATCTAGTCTAAAACACCGAATCATTCATGATAGGATTCAGCAATAAAAATAATAAACCTTTCTATATTTTATTTTTTATAATCTAGCAGCTATTAAATGAACAGAATTTGAATTAAATGAATAGGGTGTTGTGTGTGTTTGTGTGTGTGTGTGTGTGTGTAGATAGATATGCCTGGTTCTAGTGTGTGAATGTAACCATTCTCACTTAATCCTGTTCTTTGCTTTAGAAAGCTCCAAGTAAAACATACGATTTGGATAAATTGCAGCTGACTAGGATATAAATCCCTTGAGCACAGAGACTATACCAGACGGCTCTTGCTTTTCAACTCACATCTCTTTGGATCTTGCTTTCCCTCACCATCGCTGTGGCACACAGTTGCACACAGGTATACAATGACAGGAACTTGCCGTGGCTGTACTGCAAATCTCTTGCTTTTGGTCACGGATTTTCTTTGCTTCCTCTGAATGGACGCCTGAAGGAATCTGCTCAACTAGTCTGCAGCCTACAGAAAAGCGTTAAGCTTCCATGGATAACCCTCAATAATAGAGGATGAGAATTGCTCCTCTGTCTCAGATGGGTAATTCTGAGGTGCCCTTGCCTGACTCTTCAAAAGATCCCCAGTGGAACTGCAATCAGTTCAATGATGCAATTTAAAATTAGCTTCCCCTCCTTTCCAGAGTTGCTCTTCCACGTCCCTACTCCCTTATGTGGGTTCATTTCCCAAATTAAACTTCATTCAATCATTTATCGCATATTCCTTTTTGGGAGAAACCTAGCCCAAGGTCATGCATTGATTACTCTAGTCACTGAAGAATTCCAACACAGCAGTGCCTGGAACAGAGTTTACATGCAACAAAAACGGGTAGGATAAATGACCCAATTGCAAGACCAGCGACATTCCTTATGAAATGCAGACTTAAGAAAGTTTACTCCTCTGTGGGTTGTGCTGCATCTTAAGCTTGATCATTAATAATAGGTGTTGTCAGCGTCTTTCTGATGTATTAGCAGAAACATGCTGCCTGGCTCTTCTCAAAAAGAGGGAGTTGCCTATTCACTCTCACGTCAGAATCTTCAGGAAAATAATGTTTTACCAGGTGAGTTATAGCACTCCAACATGGAGGCTAGCATGATGCATTGTTCTGTGCTCATAAATAATGCAAAGAGGACACCGGGAAAAGATAAAGGCCAGTGATTTATTCCCTATAACCTTTATGTAAACCTCATAAATTGTGCACAGGGGTGTCTGTGAATGTGACAATGTCTGTGGCACTGGACTGTGTTGACAACAGCAAGCATTTCATGTGCTGAGAGAAAGAACTGAAGAAACACTCCTTCTCACTTCCCCTTCTCTCCAGGGACAAAGGGAAAAGTTATATATTCAGAATTAAATAGAAGACTTAAGAATTAGCAACAATAAAATTGATGTCAAGAGAAAATAGTACAACCAAATCACAGTATATCCGATGTTTTTATCAATAAGTTCAGTTGCATAAGGTTTTATTGATTACTTGGAAAGTTATGAAAAATCACGCACATGTGCACATGCACACACACACACACGCACACTTACATACTTTGCCAAGATCCTGATAACATTGGAAAGCCTTATCCATTTCCACCAACTTGCAAAGTGTTAATCAGGAAATTTCCAAGAGCGGGATTTTACAATCTTTCAGTATCTATTTCTCCTTGTTTTTATTGGGAAAGAAAAGCACATTGGCAAGGAGTTTGTGACAAGGACTTGTCAGAATTCTATTTCATTCTGCTGCCCTCTCCTTGGGAAGTAGCAATGTGTAGTAAAAACGGTGCAACAAATTCACAAATGACTTGTCATGTTAGGAGAAGGTGAAAACTTAAAAATAATGAATCATTAAATAATTCAGTAAGAAAAAGCTGCATGAGAACTAGAATAGCTAATTGTAAAAGGAAGTCAAAAAGAAAAACACAAAGCATTTGCCCCAGGATCAGTTCAATATAATGGAGTGTGTTCCATTTTTAAAGCACCGAGGCATCACAGCAGTTAAGCTGCGTCACCTTGAAATATACAGAACTTATTTCACTGGATTTCTTCAGCCTTTCACCTCAACTCTGCTGAGTAGCTTCTTTCCATGAAAATCTCCTTTCTGTTTATCTAACTTCCCAAATCCTTGAAGAAATTGAAGGAGATGGCAGAGGGGCAGCACAAGCTTAATTAGCTAAATTGACTAAGGTAATATTGTTAATTGTTTCTGTCATCATTTGACAAAGGTTAACTTTTAAACTTAAATAAGAGATGCTGTTGCTTGCTTTTCAATAAAAGTGCTGACTCCAGTAAGTAAAACAATAGAAGAAAACATTCCCATTTTATCTGTTGCACTGACCTTAAAGAGAGATTGTTCGCACAAAGAGCAATGAATGCTTTGTTTCTTCCTTTGATTGGTACCTGAAATCAAGTTTCGCTTTAGGCGTTTTCCTATAACAAGCATTATTGTTTTTTCTAATTAATTAAAAGAAAACATGACTGCCCCATTTAAGAAGGGAAGCATCAATAATTCTGTGCAATTATAAAGCAGCTAAAAGTTTAGTTTTTCTTGATGTGAAAATACAAGTTATAAAACCAAAGTACAGCTTCTAAATTTTTGAAAACAAAGAGAACATTGCCACACCCTCTTCTAGGCTAACTTTTGGGAGGAATGCACCCAAAGAGTTTAAAATGTTGCTCTTTATACACCTAATGCAACTTGCATATGAAAAGAATTTAGTGCAGAGGCTGGGAGGGAGGGTGGGAGTGAGATTGCTTCCTTTTTCTCCGCTCTCTGTAATCTCTTTGATATTATCTGCATCCTGGTACAGCAACCTGGGGGTAAGGCAGTGTGCCTTTTTCAGACACTGGATCTCATGATTTCTTGATCTTGGACTTTCCAGGAATATATTCTCATATTTCCAGGAATATGAGAATATTTGTATGTTAAGTCATCCAGTCTATGCTGCCTTGTTAAAACATATCAAACTAAGAAACTCACAATTTTTTGTCTTTTTTAAACTTTTCTTCTCAAATGTTTTGAATAACTTTGTGCTAGGTCAATGATAAACTTGGTCATTTATAAAGAGATAAATAATTAGAGAGAGGAGCGTCGTAGCTTTGTGTTAGGAGACAATTCTTCATGGGTGTCTTATTTTTCTGCATGTCCTTTGAGCAGACTATCTTTCCAAGAATATTTGTGTAGCAAACATTATTAGAAGATAGTGATTCAGTGGTCTCCCTTCAGAGTCAATGTAAACCTCATTGGTTACATAATATTATAAAGATAATCATTTCCTTTGGGCAAAAGGCATATCTGCAAACTTTCCAGTATAAAAGATTCAAGTTCCATAAGTCTGGGGTTTCTCTTCTACAATAAAGCACACATGAGAGTAGATGTCACCTGACCCTCTTTGATTTGGTGGAATATGTACCTGAACAACCAGCAAAAGCTTCATCCTCTAGCCACTGCTATTGTTATGAATAATAAAGTTCTTGATTTCTGGCCCAAAGGTCTCATGTCTTCTGCCAGTACCTCTGAAATAGTGCCAGGGTAACTTGTTAGTTCAAACTCTTTATAGTTTTTCATCCTTTTTCCCCTTGGACTTTCTTTTTCTTCATTTGGCTGTCCATCTATCTGAGGCGGAAAAGGACAAAAATGGTTGGGAGTATTCTTAGGAGGAAAAAAATGATAGTAGTAGAAAACTTTTATCCTTCATCAGAGGTAGCTCGTGACAGGGAGGAAAAGAATGAAAAACCAGTGCGGGCACAGAAGGCAGATGTCGTTTTGAAAGCATGTCACTTGCCTTTGGAATTTCTTACAACTTGGCTCTCTTTCCAAACATTATTGATAATATTTATATTTGTGAATTCTGGAGCATTTTAAAACTCATTTTTATGGTAGGGCTTCATTTTACTCTATTTATTTCCTATATAACTTCTTCATTATTCTATATTAATTTTCCTTTCTTTCCTCCCCTTTTTTCCCCATTTCTGTAGCCCCTATGCCATCTCTGGGGTGTGGTGAGGGGGGTTGGGAACATGGAATCCCATACAAATCTTCGGCTAGTGGAGACTGTGTAATCCTATTTATCTGATCATTTCAAGTACTTCTTTTGATGACACAAAAGTTTCATAAAAGTGCTTGTTCTTTCCTTTCCCCTCCTTTCGGTGGCTCCTGTGTTTAAGAAATGTTCATTGTACTCTTTCTTGTTCTAGTGAGGGTGGTAATGAAACCATAAATGATTGTCATCTAGATGTTCCTAGATCTGGTTGTGCTCTGCTGTCCAGTAGCTAGTACCGTCTTCTCCCTAGATCGTTCCCAGTAGTTAACCTGGTTCTGTCTGACATTTTGTAGGTTTCGGCCAGCACTTAAAGCTCTTGAGTCTGTTCTAGCTTTTAGTTATCAGTCTTCACTTCCTGCGTAGTGAAAGACTTCTCTGTGTCCTAACAGTCTCCAGGAGCTTCTCGGTTCTGTGGACACCTATACTGAGGTTAGAGAGACCAAGAAAATTAAGTTCAGGCTAATCTACTTGACTGTTCTGTCCTGTTACACTTATTTTATTCCCTGGGCTTAGGTGCTCAGAGTCTTCCATGTTATACCCAGGGAACAAGCACCATCTCTGATCAGCTTTGGTCTACCAATAGTCACCTGGGCATTTGTTTTCTTTTTATGCACTATAGGCAAAACGCTCCTGATCTACCTAACATGGGGAAAACAAATAGCCTCTCTAAGAAAGGGGATACACACACACACACACACCCCAATATATATGTTTCCTTCTATAAGTGGTTTATAAATTTTGTTTTTCTCCTCAAAATGTATCTTTCAAGACTATTATCATGTCTTATTAACTTTGTACTAACAATCTGAGTATACGCTCTGTATTTCTGCCCTTAAAGTTCTAGTTCTCTACTTCATGTTCCTTCATTTTGTCTCAACCACTTGACAGAGAAGTGACCCTGAATGACTAAAGATGAAGTCTTATCCATCAAAATGGAAAGATAAAGATTACATATGTCACAAAGTTTTTCTCTCTTTATAGCTGTTTCTTATTTCCGAATCTCTTTGCAACTGCATCCTCAATGCCTTCCTTAGGCTCTTTCCTTTAACCTGTGAATCTTCACTTTATCTACCCAACATCTATCATCTTTTGAAATCTGGGTTCAATCTCATTGCTTCTAGAAATACTTTTCGTACCAACTCATTGTGTTTCTTACATTCATTAAATATCAAATACCTGTTGCCTTGTGCTTTTGAAGTTATTTTTAGCATGCTAAACTTATAAGGGTATATTCTGGGAGCCACCTGGAGATAAGAAAAGTTTCCTATCCTCACTTCAACTATAAATATATCTAGCTTTTTTCATAAGTAACTTTATTTGTAAAAAATAAAATAGTTCAAGGGTAAACCAAATAAAATATTTAAAAAATTCTGAACTATCTGTCATTCATTTTATGATTAATAACAGGTAAGTTTAATCTGATTCAATAATTTCTAGGTCTCACAATTCAAATAAATTTATATATTTATTTCTTATATTAGTTATAAATTATTTGAAAGCAGTGGTAATGTTTTACGCTTTTAGTTTCTTCTACACCTTCTAATTCATACACAAATATAGAAATTAATAAATATTTGACTTGGTTTTGATTAGCATTGCTATGTTAAAATTCTGCAGTGACTCAGGAAATAAAAATTTTACACTATTCATGTGGAGTCTTATTGATTAGATGGGACTCCACCTAGGCCTTCAAGGATGGATAAGGTTTGAAAAGATAACTAGGAAAGGGAGAAAAATTTATGAAGTGTGACAGTCTGAAGAAAGTTTTGAAGATGAAAAAAAATCAATGGTCTCAGCTTTTGCATTTTATAACCAGTGTCTGGTTAAGATTTATCCCAGAGTCTTTAACACATGTGAATCATATATTGAGAAAGTAAGACTATCCAATAAGTAAGCTAATAGACGAGACTCATAATATTGTCAATGTAACTATCTTAAATATTTGCTGTTTAATGACTAAATGTGTTTTCTTCAAAGTGGTGATGGATGGATGAACCAATGGTTCTTTAATTAGCAAAGCTGACTTTGTATTGTATAAAAAATGGTGTTTCTACTAGTGCTGAACACCCATGTTGATAAACTTAAAAATTATAACATTTTTAGAGCAGAAAGAATCTTGGAAAATGTAGTTCAACCACTCTATCAACAGATGTTGGTTGCCCGGGCCCAGGAGTGGCCGATGACTCCTCCCAGGTCACAGACTGGCAAACAGCAGGCATAACTTGGGCTCCTGGGCTCTCCAGAGCTACGCTCCAAGGAAATGGGAAGTTGCCTTTCCAACTGAGATGAATTATGAAATAAAATGGGAGGATCTGGCATTTTAAAACATATGATGCTCTAAATACATTTCGACAATGCTGCTGTCCTCAGGAAATGAAAAAAAAAGCAATTCAGAGAAAAGAAAGGGGTCAAAAAGCTGTCACTGGAACAAAAGGCAGTGGATCAGCCAGGAAATCAGTAACTGCTTCCCGTACTTGAGGTTTTCAACCCCTCAGCGTGGGAGGTAAACCACCAAATAAATTTAAAAGGATTTCCACTGAGTGTTTCTTGTGAAACCTTAAAGACATTTATGTTACACTCTCTACACCTTTCATTTCCGGTGCAAAAACAAAATGACATTCAGCAGTCTCATGTTTTAAAAGACATGTTTTCCAAGACAGATTTTAAATACCATAAAGCACTTTGAGTGGGGCAGGGGGAAGTGGTGTGTGCATGTGAATGTTCCCAGTCAAATGGAGATGCTCAGATATTTTTATAAGGAACATTAAAATTTCGTTGTTATGTCTCATCTGACTGATGATCCACAGCCGTTGCTTTCTTTCCTCTCAGGATTCCAGGGAAGAAAATCAGCCAACAAGATGCAGCAGCTTCCTTTTAACTTGTGCTTCATACGCAATTTTAAAGACAGTTTTACATACATTACTCAACTCCCAGTATGCTCAGAGGTCAAATCAGTGCTTAAACAGACGTTCTAAATGGAAATGAGTGTCCAGTCACTTACTCGCAATCGGTTTGATAGAGCAGAAACCCTCCAAATCATCTCAGAGCATCAGAAGCCTGGAAAATCGACAGCAAGCATTGATTTCTTCGCCCACTTGATTCTAACGCTTGGACTTCAATTGTATAAAAACACAGGAAAAAAGGATTTTTGTGCTATCTTAGTCTTATCTGCACTGATCAACGTGAATTGCTCACATTTATGGATATTATTTGGACTTTGGCTGACCATGTCTCCTATTCAGCTGTGTCTTTCTTAAAAGGTTGTTTTGGGTCACCACTGAGTCTAGCTCAGGGTTATGAACTTTGAATTCAAAAGCAGTAAACCTTGACTTCCAAGTGCTTTAGAGATGGTGATGGTGAGATTGCAGTTAACTCTTTGTTCTCTGATGTCCAAAATCACTTTGGGCAATGTCTAAATAAATGAGCATTGTACTATAATCGACTGAAAGTTACACTGAGCAATTTTATCTTATGATGATGAGTAGAGTATAATAAAGCATCAGTCCTCAAGGTAAGAAGTTTGTAGTAGATATAAAATATGACCTATCCAAAGATGTCACATCTTATTCCTAGGAACGTGTGAATGTATTATGTTACTTGGAAAGAGGGAATTAAGATTGCAGATGGAATTAAGATTAATGAGTGCAATGCTAACTGTAAAGTAGGGGATTATCCTGGTGGACACAATATAATTATGAGTCTTTTTAAAGATAGGAGATGTAGGCTGAAGAGTCTGTTTGAATGGTACTTTGTTAGAAAGACTTGACCAGTTGGTATGATTTTGAGGTAGGAAGAAGGGACCACAAACCAAGGCGTGTGGACAGCTTGAAAACTGGAAAAGTCAAGAAAAAGAGATTCTCCCCTCAAGTCTCCAGAAAGAAGTCAGTCCAGTCGACACCAAGATTTTAGCCGAGTGAAACCCTTTTCAGACTTTTGATATCCAGAATTACAAAAAAAACCACTTTTGATTCTTTTAAGGTACTAAATGTATGACAACTTTTAAACATTTGACTTTGCTCTCTATTTATCTTATTTATTTGCTCATCTTGGTGCTTGCCGCTAGCCCTGGGACATGAACCCGTGTCCTTGGGAAGTGTACTGTGCCGACTGAAGATGACTGACCAAACTACTACTCCACCAGGGCATTACCCAACATTTTTGAACTAGATAATATGGTATAAATATCTGAAGTATAAAATTTTTTAAAGCAAAAAATATCCCTACCCATAATTTCTTCTCAACTGCTCAGTTTGCTTTTCTCTTGAATATAAAATGTAGTCAATTCCCAGTAAGCCTTCTGGATTAAATTTATGTACGTATACAAGTCAATAATATACACACAAACATCATTTTATTCTCCTCTAACTATTTCATTTGTAACATTGGCTAAAAAAATCTCCAGGAAAATAACCTGGAGACTAGACAATACAAATAGGAGGTGACTGGTTATGGAAGATCCCAGGGGAAGCAAAGGAGACAGCAAGTATGGAGTCCTTGAGGTAGTAGGAGATCTGACATGTTTCAGAATAGAAAGTAGGTCAGTGCTAGATGGAGAAAATGAAAGATGGGTAATAAAACTTAAGGCCAGATCATAATACATTTCTTCTTAATTAGTAGAAATATTAATGTACACGTTGAAAGACATTGGGCTTAGTTCTGTAATCCATTTTTTTAAATTTTGATAAAATAATGCTATATATTTTATAAATTATGTGATAATGGCTTATGATTTTTTGTATTCAAATTTTGCATGCTTTACTATGTGCTCCATTTTCTTCATTTTTCTGTGTGCTTATTTGTGTAATTCTTATATTTGAGAAGGGTTGAACTTTAAAATAATAAAGTTGCGTAATAAGCCAAATACTTCTAAACATTGAGTGTGTTCTGTGAGAGGTGATACAATTTTTACTTGTTTTTCCTTCTATTCCACCCTTCAATTTGTTGATTTAAAAGTTTTATTATTATTATTATTGTAGAGTTAAATGTTCTTATCCTTCTATCATTTCATTTGCCCATTTTAAATAATATCTTTTGACTCCCAGCTATTGGCCATTTAAAGTTCCCCTCCTGTCTTGTTGCTGTGGTTTCCCCAGTCAGTCCTGGAGTACGAACTATGTCCTCCAGCAATTTCTCCAGAAAGACTCATAGGGACAATGTCTGCTCAGTTCTCATTTATTCATCACTGTTCACCTATGGCCTTTATAACTAAAGAATCATTTGACTATATAGTATATATTAGTGTATATTTATAGCAATATTAGTATATATTATATATTAGTATATATTTTATTTAATTAGTTTTGCAAGACGGTCAATAATTTTTATGGGCTTGAACGTTCCTGTGGATTCTCCCATCATTTGTGTTTTCATCTATTTTTCTGGTTGTTAAAGGGATTCTCTACTTCCTAGTTCACACATTGTGCTATCCACTATGTTGGATCAATTTCTCCAGCAAAGATAAGAATTTTTCACAAGGTAGATTCAAATCTACTTATATTTTCTGGAAATACACACACACACACACACACACACACACACACACACACACACACACACACTTTTTGTTTTCAGTAAGATAGTTTCCTCCTTTGGAGATCCTACGTAGGTGTATGCTGTATTCCCCTTTGCCTGTCATTGTTGTCATCTTCTTGCTCACTTTATTTTTTAATTTTTGTCTTGTTTGTTGAAATGATTTATTTTGAAATAATGATTTTATGGTTTCTTTACAATGCTATATTCATTTTAGGATATGGAAATTGCATCTTAGTCATGAGTATTATACACCTCACAAGAGTTCTAATATCTGTTATTTTCTTTCTCAACTTAGGTAGGTTGTATGTAGTTATGTTTTGATTGCTTTCCCTTTGTGTTTTCTTCTTTGCTTTTCCCCTGGAGATGTATTTTGAGGTTACCTTGACATTAGCATTAAAAACTCTATGTTTATTTTCTATTTTTATTTGAAAACAGATTAGTCTTCCACTCATTCTAACTATCCACATTTTTAGTCTCTCTCCTCCTCCCCACTTTTTATATTTACTGTTTTACTGATTTTAAGAGGAGTTTCTTTACACTTTATAGAGTATTTTTTAGTAGTTTTTACACAGCTGATTTTGTGGTTATGATGTCCTTTAACGTTTGCTTATTCAGACAGCTGTTTATCATTCCTCCAGTTCTGAATGATAATCTCATAGGTTATAGTATTCTAGGTTGAAAATACTTTTCTTTCAGCACTTTGAATATATCATGACACTCTCTTCTGGCTTCTACTGTTTCATTTGAGAAATCCACTGACGATTGAATGGGATCTACTTTGCATGTGAGTTATTTTTCTCTAGATGCTTTGAAGATTTTTATCTAATATTTTGGACATTATGATAAGAGTGTATCTAGGTGTAGGTCTGCTTGGATTTCTTTTTAAGGACTCTTTGAGCTTCTGGGATCTGGAGGCTTTTATCATTCCTCAGGTTAGGGAAGTTCTCAGCTATTATTTCTTCAAATGCAGTTTCTGCCCCATTTTTCTCTGTCCTCTCCTTCTGGGCCCCTATGATGTGTTTTCCCTTTTGATGTTATCCCATAGTTCATGAATGCTTTCTTTTCCTTCTTTGATGGTCTTCATGAGTACATTCTCCTGCCCCAACCTCGAGCTCATGGATTCCATTGGAAACTTCATCCATCCTACTCGAGTCCCTCTATTGCATTCTTTAATTCAGCTATCATTTTCTTCATTTCTTTGATATTTTGCTTGATTTCTTCTCTCTCTTTTTTGTTGTTCCATCTCTTCCTTTATTGTTTTCTTGAGTTCCATGAGTGTGTTTATCACCGTTACCCTAAATTCATCTTCAGGTTTTGCACGTCCGTTGTATTCAGATTTTCCCCTGAGGTTTTAAATGGATCGATCATTTCATGTATATTTCTCTGTATCTTTATTCTGTTTGGCATTCTGTTTATGTTTCTATGGGCTAGATTTCCCTGCAGTGATGGCCTTGTCTAGGGTGTCGACTTGCACAAGAGACGCCTGGATCTTGGTTTATAACACTGGGAATTCTTGAGTTGTGGGCATCACCACTGGTTGCATCTGTTGACATTCTTCGGTGAATCCTGTATTGGGACCAGAGAGTTCAGCTTATGGGGTTGGAGTTTGTCTGGAGGATGCAGAACCTTCCCTAGTGTCCTAGCTCTGAATAGTAATAACCACCTTGTCACTGGCTCACAATCAGCAATCAGGTTACGGTTTGGCTTACATTCACAAGGTGGCGCTGAGGGTACCTTTGCAGGTTCTTTCCTTCTTGGACTTTCTTCTTCCCTTATGGTGGGGGTGGGATTACTGGTGTGCAGGACCTGAGACTTCAGGACAATATGGTGGGAAGGGCTGGGGTTTGGGGAATTCCCCTAGCTGTCTTCTGGCTATGGTGGTGCCCTGTGAAATTTTCCTTTGGTGGGGGTGGGGGAGGGTCCTGCTCAGACTAGCAGGGCACTGGTCCTCCTGCCATCTTGTGCAAAGGCCCTCTCCTTCAGCTGCATGTCCCGATCTCACTGGGCAGGCTCCTTATGGCCCTCAGAGTACTCCTGGGAGGCTTGGTTCTTCCAGCAGTTCTGTCCTCTCTACTGCTTTTTTCCACGAGGCTGGGAGTCCCAAATCCGAGATGCATCCCTAAACCCTGACGACTTCACCTACCCTGTGGCGGTGACCACCGCTGTTATGTCTGTAGCCCCCAGGTCAGTTCTTCTATGCATTGTGTGTCAGAAAAATAGGTGATTTCTAGAGGGGATCTGCTATGTCCTACTAGGTCGCCAACTTGCTGTGAGCCCTATTCATTCACTTTTTATTCTTTCTGCCATTTTTTTTATAATTTTTTTTTTTTCTATTCACTCTACTCTTTGCTCTCCAATATTTTTACACTCTGGAATTTGCTTTTTGACTGCTTCTTTCTTGAGGTCTGTCAACTTTTCTTTCATGTCTCACTTTCTTGAACCCTAAAGAATTTGATTTCAGCTTTGTGAAATTATTTCAGAGAGGCAGTTGTCATTCAGTTGCTCAAATTCATGATAAAATATCTGCTCACAATTTTTAGCTGGTGCATAGATTTGTTGTCAATAAATTTGCTGCTCTTGGGATTTTGCATCGTTTTAGGAAGCTAAAACTGAAAAAAAATGTTTTTGAGATGTGCTGCTGGTAAGACATGTCTCTTTTGTATTTTACAAAGCTGATTTTTAAAAATCTAAATATATATTTTCCATTATAGATTTATTTTGGGACTGCAGCTGCTAACATTCGCCTCTAAACTTCAATTCTTATTAATTGATAAACATGTCTTCCATATCTATTTAGGATATTTGTGAATATATTATCTAAAATAGGGCTAAAGCAGACTTGCATGACAATTCACTAGATTCCTCTCTCAAGTGGACATCTGTCCAATATTCTATGTCCATCCAGGTTTAATTGTTCCACAACGTAGTAAGCTCTTTGATTATTTTTTTGATTCACCTTAGTTTCTCCAGTTATTCCAACAAAATTCTTGTTCTTATTCTGTCAGTAATGCAATTAGCTTTTCAAGAAAAACCTCTCATGTGACTAGGGTTGACTGCAGTTAAATTTGACTCTAAAATTGCTGGTGAATATTTGAGAGCCCAAATATAGATCCTTGGTCCTGTCACATAATGAAAATAACAAAGTTATCATCATTATTGTATGACTATTTCTATTATTAATATTTAAGAATTATTTACTATATGCCATGCAAGTGTACAAACCACTGAACAAAATAAGCCTGATAATAATCTCAATATAGTATAAATTATGACCTCCAGTTATGTACAGGAAGTCAGACATGCCAAAAGTATAATGAATGCAAAGTTACAGTCAATAATTAGCAGAGTCAGCTCTTATTCCAAGAAAGTCAGCATGCTGGAACACACTTTTTAAAAAAACCACTACTTGATACTGCCTTTCTTTATGAGTTCTGTGATTTGGTTCTGTTTTATAATTTTTTTAGAACTTTGTCTTATCTTGAAAATAAGGAGAATAAAATGAATCTCAAGGATCTTTTTTCCTTCTAATATTTTGTCATTTGGAGAAGAGGTTTTTATTTGCATTTTGCATCTCATATAAAGTACATTTTATTTCCCATATAGAGTAAACAGGAACCCACTTTCAATATTTTCCCTGGAATGATGATACCTTTCTTATTTCTAAGGGAGTTGAGAAGATACGGAATCAGTATTTAATATGACATGAATTGCTCACCCTGAAAACTGCAGTTCCCATTCTAAGTGAATTAATAATGCTAACATATTCCCAGGAGTAAGTGCCCTTGGGACCACCTTACATTGTAAGAAATCTACTTTGGTAGAGAATCTGCTAACCTATCAATTTTCCTTCAATCCTTCATCATCCTATATTATATGTTTAATTCAGGGAGCAGATCTGTGTAGTTATAACTAGAATTTAGAAACAAGTTCAAGACCATTTGAAATCCCAGCCAGGCCTCCTTATACAACTGGCCCAAGGATCACAGTGACAGGTAGTGCTAAATTAATCCGACTTGGGCACATTCTCTGTTATAGACTTCTATGATTCCAGCTTGCCATTTATCAACACCAGCTCTGGCTACCAATGCTGACACCTCCTTGGTGTGTCATTGTCAGATCCACTTCAAATCAAACATGCACAACATTGGGTCCCATTTAACCTGTCTCTTTTCCCCAAAGAGGAACTCAGAAAGTGATTTTTATGGAGGAAAAGACTTCGACTCATCTTCCTATGCTTTGCAAGTTCTGTATTTCATGAAAAATTTGCGAGTGGTCAGAATGATGAGTAAAACTAAGTTCAGACTTAGTGTTTAATTTTTCACATTCCTGTGATGTCTCTTTGCTATGACATTTTTCTTCTGTCCTTTCTCTAGATCAACCAGTTTCTTTAGGAAAAGTATCTACTAGCAGTTTCAGATCAGGTACCAGGTTCTGAACAAGATGGTAGCTTCCCTGTATGTGTCTGATTTAGGGGAGTTCTCTTAGATACCCTAATTCATGTGGGTGCTTCCTCCCCTTTCATTAGCACCATCTTTTACTTTTATGTTAAATCTAAGAAAACTTGGAAACTTAATTTTATATTCATAGTCACATAGTTGGCTCCTCATCATGGAGGAAAGTCGACCAATGTGGACTAAATGAGTGTCATTCTTAAATTCACATGTTGAAATCTTAATCCCCAATATGATGGTATTTGGAGATAGGGTTTTGGGTGGTGAGTAGATCATATAGGTGTAACAAAATCACTGCTCTTGTAAGAAGAGACACAAGAGAGATAATTTCTCGCTCTGTCATGTGAAGACACAACAATAAAGCAGCCATCTACAGACCAGAAGAAAGACTTTACCAGACATAGGCAGTGCCAAGATCTTGACCTTGAACTTCCCAATTTCTAGAGCTTTGAGAAATAAATGTTTGCTATTTAAGTCACCCAATCTTTTGAAATTTGTTATGGTAGCCCAAACTGATGAAGATATTCACTCAACTAGAAATTAAATGTGGATTCCAATTCAACCTTCACTCCAATGACACTGAAAAAATTCACTGAACAGGAGATTGACTTCTGGATGGTAACTTGATAGGACACACTTCTGGGTCACTTCCCACAGACACCAAAATAAAACCCCCCAAAACCCAAAAAGTCACCTATTTTCCTGAGACAAACACCAAGAAACCACCAGCACTTTAGCTGGAGATGGATTGCCTGATGACTAACGGTGAGTGAGGGCACCCGGCCTGGTTCTTAGCTAAGCTGCAGGTTTGGATTTGGGTTGGAGGTTGGGAGTCTCTGGATGCCCGGTGGGGCAGAGGCTAGGGATTTGGGGACCAGCTGCTGAGGCAGCGAGAAGCAGGCCCGGTGGCGTTGAGATGCAGAGCCATGGAGGGCTGACTTGGGAGAGGGTGAAAGGAAAGCCAGCACACTGGGAGCTGAGCTGGAGCCCATGCAGTGAAATTGCGCTGGGCTCAGACATAACCTGAAATCAGTTAAAGAGCTCAAACCCCTCCCACCATTATTTCACGCCATAGTCTGAGGTCCACTGAGCGGAAATCCCTCCCATCAGATTCCTCACCCCTCTGGATTACTAGAAGGTAGTCTCAAATCTCAATGCTACCAGATAGCGCCACCTTGTGGATAGGCATGAAACTACAGTTTGATTGGCAATTCTGGGGAAGTTAAACCTATGCAAAAGCAGGGAAACCTAACCCTCAGAAATGTAAACAGAATGCTGAATAGAGGAAAGGCACAGAGAAATACACATGCCATGATGAATCCAATCAAAAACCCAGGAGAAAATCTGAATACAGCAGAAATATGTAAATTACCTGAAGAGGAATTTAGGCTAATGGTGATTAACATAGTCATTGGAATCCAGAAATCAGTAGAGGCAGTAAACGAGAATGTCAGGAAGCAAAGAGAAGAATTAAAACAAGACATCAAACAGGTAAGAGGCATGATGACTGAATTAAAGAACTCACTAGAGGGGCTGAATAATAAGATGAATGAAGCTTCCAATAGAATCAATGATCTGGAAGATAGGACAGAGGAACTCAATCAAGAAACCAGAAAAGAGATGAAACCAATTAAAAGACTAGAAGACAACATTTGAAACCTCTGAGAAAACATCAAAAGAAACAACATTTGCATCATAGGGGTCCCAGAGGAAGAGAGAGAAAAGGGGTCAGAAACCATATTTGAAGGAAAAAATAGATGAAAACTTACCCAATTTGAAGAATGAAGCAAGCCTCCAGATCCAGAAAGCTCAAAGAGCTCCTAATAAAAGAAACCCAAACAGAAATACACCTATGCATATCGTCATAAAACTGTCAAAAATACAAGATAAAGAAAGACTATTAAAAGCAGCCATAGAAAAATGTGTTACATACAGAGGAGCCCCCATAAGATTGTCAGCAGATTTGTCAAATGAAACTACAGGACAGAAGGGAATGGCATAATATATTCAAAGTGCTGAAAGAAAAGGATTTTCAACCTAGGATACAATATCCAGCAAGATTATCATTCAGTACTGGAGGAATGATAAAAACCTTTTCTGACAAGCAAAAGTTAAAGGAGTACATCACCACAAAACCAGCTTTGCATAAAATATTAAAGGATGCTCTATAAACCGTAAAGAGATGACACAGCAAAACAGTAAGAAAACAAATATTGAAAGTGGGGATGAAGAGAAGACAACAAAAACATGGATAGTTAGAATGAGTAGAAGACTAGTATGCTTTCAAATAAAATAGAACTGTGAATGCTGACTTTAGGGTACCCTCAAAATACATCCTCAGGGAGAAAGTGAAAAGAAAACAAAAGGTGAAATCAATCAAAATATAACTGTACCTATCTGATCTAAAAAGAGAAAGAGAACAAAGTCATCATCTGGAGAAACATACAAAAGACAAATTATAAAATGACACTAATAAGCTGTATATCAATAATCACCCTCAATGCTAATGGAATGAACTCACCAGTCAAATGACACAGAGTGACTGAATGAATTAAAAAGCATAACTCAAACTTCTGCTGCATTCAGGATCCCCATGTTTATTGCAGACCTATTCACAATAGCTGAGAACTGGAAATTACCTAAGTGCCTAACATTAGATGAATGGATAAAGAAGATGTGGTACATCTATACAATGAAATGCTACACAGCCCTTAGAAAAGATGAAACCCTGTCATTTGAATCAACGTGGATGGAACTAGAGGGGATTATGCTAAGTGAAACAAGTCAAAAGAGGAAAGAGAAATACAAATGACTTCACTTATAGGTAGAATGTGAATACACAAAGCAAAGGAGCAGGTAAAAAATAGTCAACCCTGAAACATTTGCAACAGAACTGAGGTTACCAAACTGAGAGTGGGACGGGCTGGGGCAAATGGTGGTGGAGCCCACTGGACAATGGGGAAGAACACTTGGTGATTTGGTGGAGGGCATGGTGTGTTGAAATATATCTAATGAAATTGTTTTAATGTATAGAATAATTGCATTAATAAAAAAAAACTAAAAATTTATATCTGTATTTGGTAAATAAGACTTTTAAGGAAAGACCAAAATGTTGATAAATGTGGTTATTCCTCATTGATAAACTTTGTGGTACTTTTTATTTTGCTCTATGCTTCATAGACACATGATTATTTTTTATGAATTTTTTCAAAATAATCATATGTTAATTTTACAGTAGAAAAATACTTTCAAATTTGCCAGTAATTAAAAATGCAGTAAAATTTGAACATTGAGCAACATTTGGAATGAAGCTAAACATTTTAAATCATGCATTTAAGAGCTACTTGTGGATAGTTAAGAATTGTTTACTGTGCTTTTGGTACATGTAAAAACTATACCTGGTAAAATAACGAACTGGCTTTTGGAGAAATGGGTTAGAAAAGAAATTTACTGAACAGTTTGAATGCTTAGTTTTTGTCAAATATACCTCCCATTCTGCTGATTCTGATGACTTTTAAAGTCATCACCAATTTTAAATTACTGTGATTGTAATCATTACAAAGAATAATCTTTTTAATCTTAGTGGTATAATAATCTGAATAATGAAAATCTTAGTTTCTGAGTAATACCCTTTCATTCAGAATTCTTCCCCAAATGTAATAATTCTGGATAGGTAGTTAATTTCATATCCTTGGTATAGAGAGCTCCCCTGGGTAGAAAATAGAATACGATATGATTTAGAAAGTTTCGCATTCTTATTTAAAAGCTATATAACCTGTTATTGTCTTTTGTAGATGGAACTTTGGTGAGAGGGTCTTAAGTGGGTTGTATTATTTGCAAGAAAAATTCAAGACTTTCTATATAAAGATATTGATTGAATACCCAAAGAAAGTCTGTGTGTAAGATGTTCAATGTAAAAAGACTTAAGGACAACATACCTACTCTACTAATTATTATAAAAAAAAACCAAACAAACAGCTAATTCTACACAATAAAGTGACTGCACACACATAAAAGCCACAAAGAAAGAAAAATAAAATGGAGTAAACAAAGAGAAAAAAAAGAGATTTGCAAAATCCCTAAATATCAAGTTCCCTTGAACCACTCCCATAGAGCATCAATATCTGAATGGTAGACATTATATCCTCATGCCTTTTTTGTAAATGAAACACATAAGTTCAGGATGTGGGTCTCACTGCCATCTCACTGCCATCATCTTCAGCACCTTGACCTTAGATTTGGGCAACAATGATTTCTTTCCCAAGCTGCAGGCTTTAAATAACCCTGTTCAGTTTCCCTGTGACCAAAACCAAAAGAACATAAAACCCCAAGATGTCCTACTGAGTGACATCACTTCACCTTCCTAGACCATATTCTTAATACCTGGAATTCCATCCATGGACACATGAACCGGAGTTAGTTTCCAGGATCTGTGTGTCGTATTCCTTGAGTCCTTCCACCTGAGAACAGATTAAGTCTCAGATCTGCTGACCTTCACGCCCAATGTACTATTAAGTCACCCATTTTGAAGAGGGTGGAATGTGACACGACTTCTCCAGGAAGATCTAATTTGGTTTAGACAAATGTTTGGAGGTAGCTTTCCCTGTACACTCACATTCTGGCAGAAAACTCTAAGGTGTCCAAGAGTATTAAATCCAAACCTGACTTTACCAATTACATGAAGGTGATTTGTATAGTCAGAGGCTAGAACACATTTTATTTAGTGGTTTGATAACTCTGTTCATATGTTTCAAATAGTTGATGTAAGCTATACAAGCCTCCATGCGTATTGTTATCCTGAGTCCCATAAATGTAATGGCAGGGCCAGGCTTTAAGTGCTGTCACCTTGAGCCTAGTTTTTGACTTGCTGTACTAGAACTGGCAAAAGACAAAGGTCTAAGCTTACGCTATAGTTCTCAAAGTCTATTGAGGTGACGCCCCTTGGAAGGAAGCCCACTGGTCTTTCATTTCATAACTTAGACTCAAATTATTTAGGGTGATATTAATTCAGTCCTTTTTCAATCTCCTAGGTCAAGTTGTCACTTCCAGGGTTAGGCCCATGTCTCCAACCTATTTTTGTTGCGTTGACTGCAGTTTTTCACTTTCATGAAAAGAGAAAATGAATGTAGATAATATGTATTAAGCACTAAAAATCAGGTAATATATATATATATATATTTATCAACTAGATACTTTATATACTTTCCTCACCTCTCCATTTCAACCTACTACAAGACAAGTATTATGAGAGTTGGACAAAGGAGGAAACCGAAGTTTAAAGATGCTGAGAAGAAAGTGGCTAAAGAACCCAGGGCTCATTGACTTCGGATGTATTTTAATTCTAAAACCTTGTGAATTGCCACAAAAGGGTCTTTTTAACCTGAAACTCTGCTGCCACTCTTCTACCTTCAAAGATGGCCCCCCAAATCTTGCTCTCACCTCTGCTGAAGTCTCAAACCAGCCATACACTGACCTGGGTCCCAATGCCTTTGTTTAACTCCTTGAATGGTGACTACCACCTACCATACCAGGTGACTACCACCTGGTGAAGTTGATGGTGGAAAATTCACTGTGACTGCTTTAGACTCAGAATAAATGGTGAATAGAGTTTAAGTTTTAGTGTAATGATAAGAGCTGGTGTTAGCAATTGAAGTATCCAGACAGTATCAATACTCACATTCATGACTGGGCTTGGATTTCAGCAGAGGGTTTTGTTAAGAAGCTAGGTTTCATAGCACTGACCCCTCTATTTACCCAGTTAGGTTACCAGACCCAAGCTCTCTCCTCATAGGGAAACCGAAGTGCTCATAAAGATTCAGTAGGCAGAAGACTCAGGAATGTCCTATCCAAAGTGATAGAGAGCAAGAGTAGAGTAGGCTTCCTTAATTTTTAGAGTTAAAACTCAGACCAACTGGAAGAGGGTTAGGAGATGATGATGTTTCAGGTGCAGGGTGTGTGTGTGTGTGTGTGTGTGTGTGTGTGGTCTGAGTGCAGAAAAGGGATGGAGCAGTGTGACACTCCCGTAGGGAAACATGCACCCCTGTCAGGCAATTTGAAGCTAATTTGCTAGGTGTGTTTATCCAAATTAACTTTTAGCAAATTGTTATTTGAAACCAGGACAGTATTTCAAAGCAGGCAGGATGCATAGGGAAAACACTGCTAATGGGAACAATCCCAGTCAAAATGGGACCTAGGATAACCCTAAAAGAAGGTGCACCTCAGAATTCACAGGTAATTCTATACTCTACCCACCGATTAGAGAGAATCCCCTTATGGGGATTGCTCAGTCAGGGCCTGAGTGAGGTTGAGGTTAAAACAGTTTACCCATTGCTGAAAAATACTAGGATGATTAGAAAAAGATGAACTAGTCTTTTCTCTGCGTCATCTATACCTTTAGTCAATTTAATTCAATAATATCTTATTGCATATCTACTATCTGTAAAGACATATTTCAGCATCATGAAGGACAGTATTAATCAGATATCATGGTCACTGTGTTCCAGACAATTGCTTCCTCTAAAGGAAGAGTGAAAAACATATATAGGTAACGCTAATAAATTCCAGTGTGAAAATACTATGGTGGAATTAGAAATTGTAATGAGAGGAAAAGGTGGGAGTGGTTGCTATAAATTCTTTACGTCTCATTAGCCCAGATATTTAATTTTTCCTTTGGGACTGTTTGCTGAATTGTCCAGAAGGAAAATATGAATTATGTAATACAGTCTGTTTCTGTTTATTAGAAAAATGATTAACACGCTTTTCTATTTTTCCTGTATGAACCAACCTAGGATTTGCTTCTTAAAAGCAGAGGAGTTGATTCGTAGTTATGTTTCTTCCTCTTTATTTTTAAACAGATCTTCAAAGCAAGCTGATGGTTTCCTAGCTAAAATAATTTCCTTAGTATTGTAAACCAGAGTATGACTCCTTTTAACCTTGTTAAGCACTTTCCAGTTGATGAGACAGATTTCCAGACAATGGAATTCCTGGTCAATTCTTGTATTTTTGCAAATAAGAATTTTTGGTCACGAACAACTTTTAAGACAATTTAGTAGAAATCTCAAATGATTCTTGGAAGTTCATGTGTTGTTTTTATTTTTTTCCCCCATCCCTGGAACATCAACTTCCTGAAGTTTCTGCTCTAAGTTGGTTGGAAAGCAGTTTATTGAGAAATGATATGGTGGCTGCCATTTGCAAACCCCCTATATCTGTCAGGTAAAGTGATTAAACCTGCATTCATCATTCAGCATAATTAATCAGTAAGACACAACATCCTGTGTTCAAGTGCTGATTAATCTGTAGTTCAGGTACATACATCTCAGTCTTCAGGTTCCTATGAGAAATCCATCCATCACCGCTGTCACTGGCACTGGTGTGGTTTAGCACAATGATAAAACGGGTAGGTATCTTTAAAGAAGGATAGAAAGATGCTTTTTCCTAACTGGAAATAGGAAGACACAAAGACTGCTTTCAAAGAATGTTAGCCATGAAACAAAAGTCCAGTGCAGTTCGTTTCTTTGTTGTTTATTTATTGGAGTTTTTTTTTCTTAAATGATAACAAGTAGTTCCCCACTTCATAAAATAGATCTATTGGCTTAAAATAGACTCGAATATCTTTGTCCATTTAGTCATGCAACGACTACCTCTTGGATTTCTCACATGCCCCAATGGACACAGCAATGACCTGACAAGCTCCTTGCTTTCAAGAAGTACACAGTCTGGGTATCAAAGACCACAGTATGAGAAAGGGAGACGGCTGTCACTTTGGACCTTGTTAGCACCATTTGAGATTTAGCATTTTACAAGATAGATGTGTTTTAATAGAGCTAGTTAATGCCGTGTCTTAATAATGGTTTAGACTTCTGAAATAACTTTAAATGTTTCTGTAAAGTGCTTCGTTTGCTTTTGCAAAAGCCAAGCGTGTGCTTCTGTGTGTGTGTGTGTGTGTGTGTGTGTGTGTGTGTGTGTGTAAGTCTATGTGTGAAATAGTGGACCACGGAGGTTATGAAAATTGGAGCTGAGTGTATCACAGCATCTTCTGAAATAGGGCTCTTTCCTTGCTCACCTTCCTGAGCTCTTTTCCTGTCTTTAGAGCTTGACTTTGTCTGCCCTTTGGACTTCAAGGGCGCACCTTGCCAGGAGAGTTGGACCAAATATGCTTTGATAGTGGAAGACAAGATGGGGGTTTTCTGATTCAACTCAATCACTCCTCAGATGAGTAAAACCAAGAGGGAGTGTTACTCACATTCATCCTGTTGGTTATTATCAACATCCAAAAGCATATGTCAGCCGACCCATTCATTTTTCTACTCTGTCTTACAAGCTGCCTTCAGAAAAAGAAATTAGAAAATAAATACTAAAATAATTTGATACAGCTTTTTCTTTTCAAAAAAATCTCTTTTGATACCTATTTTTTGCACTTGTTTTCTTTTATCTTCATGACAATTCAAATGATACAGAAGTTTGATTCTTTTCAATTTTTTTCTACCTGCATAGAAACATACAAATACATACACACACACGAACAATGGTTTTAACAGTGATTATATATTGTTTAACTTGTAGAGATTTTTCTCAAAGATTCTACTTCTGATCCTTTTGCTATTTTCCAGTCTAATTATAATTAACCGAAGACTGGATCTCAGTTTCCAACTGCAGACATTAGGATCTGACTAATCTGTCAGCCTTACGTTAAACTTCTTTGTCTTGGCTATGGTTCTAACAATTCTAACTGCTTTATTAATGATCTTGAGTGACTGCTTTAGTCTCAACTGTAACATCTTCAAAAAATGAACTAGTGGAAAAAGAAACGAGAGGGGGATAAAGGTAGATGTATTTTTGACAAATTGTACTGAGGAGTTTTTCCTAGAAATATAGAATATGTGCATACTAATAATCACTCTTTAAAGTGGTGGATATCCGTGGTAGAGAAAGTTCAGAAAGAAACACCCGTGGGTTTCTTTGGTCATCTGAAAACATCTAAGCGCTATGTCTGACCATTGAAGTGAGAACTGTGTAGTCAGGTAGTTCAACCTTTCTCTTGGCAATTGCAATGGCACACTTCTACACTCGAGCTAACAGCTAGATCAGTTGAAGAAAGGGTTGATATTCTGGATGAGCGTTGAAATGGATGACCTCATTTGCATTCCTTCCTCTATGTACAATAAATCAGTGATTTTTTTAAAAATGTGTAAGTGTTTCAAGTAGTCTGACCACTTTCAATAAGAGCTTTTGCTGACTGAAAGATATTTGTGATGAAATTAGTTTTCCTTTTACATTTTGCCTTCCTAAGCCTAATAAAGTCACTTCCACTAAGTTGTCCACTCTTTGAATTAGTTTCTCTTGATAATCACATAAATTAAGTTGCAAAGTCTAAACTCTTGAAAAATTACAAAATCTATATAATAGATTTTTAAAAAGACAGACTGGAAAGAAATCTACACCCAATAAAAAAAGCCCCTACTGTTTATTTTCTTTTTGAAATATTCTTTGTGTTTTATAAAATGGATCCAGTAAATATACTCCCTCTCCTTTTTCTGCTAAACATCTCAAACTAATAAACAGTTTTGGAATAGTACTCATTCTCTAATCTTCTTATCAATTCGCTCTGCACTGGTTGGGTTAATAAAATTATCTTTCTCATCTGCATGATTTTGCAAAGATAAACATTTTAATATATATTCTTGGTCAAAAATAGCTATCCAAAATTAGCAGCTTTATGGCATAATAACTAATGAAACCTACAGGAGGGCAGGAGGGCAAATGCTCCTATTTGCATAGTATTTTAAGGTTTACAAGCACTTTTTGTAAATTTCTGTTCCTTTGCAGATACCACTTCCTTTATGATAACTAGTAAAAATGAAGCAATATCCTCCCTCCAAATGCTCGGCATATTGGATTTTTTTGTAAGACTGAAAATAATGGGATTGATAGTTCATATCAAAAAAAGTTGACAGTTATTTTATAAGAAATTGGCAGCTTGTATTTTGTGGTAACATGATCTGGAAAAACCATCTGGTTATCCAAACTGAAGGAAGGATGGATCGTTAAAATTCCTTTAAAAAAGAAGTAGAGACATCATTAGATCTCTTCAAGTGACATCTTGGTTTCCCTTTCCTTTGAAACAGATAAAAGGAAAAGAAAAAGAAAAACACAGAAAACCAGCGCTGTCATAAGATAACTTTTGTGAGGAAAGCAAAGTGTCACAATTCTGAGGGAGGACTAACAATTCGAAGGGCCAATTGTCAAAATGAGCACTATTGCAGTTTTCTTAGTCCTTTCTGGAATGGGAAAGATTGATCAGACTTTCAACTACATTGAAGAAAGTTGTAGTCACTTCATTTTGGAAAGAATCATTGATGACTTTGTTGTCTCACAAGTTGGTCCATGCATAGCTAATGTCAATCTGAGGAGTCTGCTAACCATCTTTGACATAGATGTGTCTCTAGCTAAATGAAATACTGAAGCAAAAAACATACAATAAACTGGGTTTTACTTTCAAGCCTAGGAATCTAGGTGAATTTTAAATAATTGAATATCTTTTTTACTTATGTTTTGATCTGCAGGTAGGCCTATGTGTTGGGGTAGGGACAAGAGCAGGGTAGTAAATGGAAAAGAAATGGGTTAAATAATAGCTTGGTTAGTTATGTTGTGCTCTATCTTAAAAATGCTTATTTATCATAAGTCACTCCATGATAATCCCTTCCTTTCATTTTTCTCTTTCCTCATTCTCCGGTCATTTCCTTATAGGTAAAAATATATATACTATATGCTTATAATATATAATTTATATCTATAGTTCCCAGTCATTGCAATTTTTTTATAATATCCAATATAAGGAAACAAGTATCTGTCGATGGTTAAATGGATGAATGAAGTATGTATGTACTCCATACCAGTGCTACCTGTTTTCCTATATGTAAATTTCTTTGCATATTCTAGATTTTTATCTAAATGTAAACATATAGTATGTCCTCTTTTTAACCTGGCTTCTTTCACTTAGCTTAGATACTTTAAGATTTTTCCATATTTTAGTGTATGCAGCTTATTTAATTTTTTTATTTGTATATTATTTTTATCATAGTATAATTATGTTTGTCCACATACTTTTCATGAAAGCTATTTCAGTTTTTGGTTACTGCAAATTAAGCTGCAATGGCGTTATGTATATATCTTTATGTGGACATGTTTTTTTCTCATCTCTTGTTTAAATATCTAGAGTCGAATTATTTAAATATAGGCATATACTGTAGCTTTTAAGAAGACATAAAATAATTTCCTGATGGGTGTGATATTTAATAACCTTTCATCAGTGTATAAACTTTTTAGTTTGCTGCACATCTTTGCCAATAACTTGTATATTCAATCTGTTTAATTTTAACCATTCTAATATATGTACAGCAGTGTCTCATCATGGTGTTGATTTTCATCTGTCCATTTTTTAAGTCCCAGTGATTGAATCATTCCATGTATTGTTTTTGTATTGGCACATCTTATTGAGGTGTCTGTTTTCAATATTTGTAAGTGTGTTGTTTGCCTCTTTATTGTTGAGTTTTAAAAATTCTTTATATATTCTGCATGAAGTCCTTTATCATATATATCTTTTCAGATATTTCCCACAGTTTGTGATACCTTTTAGTTTCATTAACAGTATCTTTTAAAGAGCAGATGTTTTAAATTTGATTAAACTCAATTTATGGTTTTTAAATGTTTGATTTTGGTGATCAAAAAATTTTTTATAGCACAAGGTCACAAATATGTTCTATGTCTGCTTGTAGGATTTCAGTTGTGTGAAGTTTTACATTTAGGTCTATGATCTATTTGTATCATTATTTCTCAGTGATAGAAGGTATGACTCTAAAAAATTTTTGGTAGTGTTTATTCCTATCTCTACTCAACTTAGGAGTGGGCTGTTTGGTTTTTTGTTGTTGTGGTGTGTGGCATATTTACATATGTTGGAGATTAATTGCTGGTCCTATGTGGGATGTGCAAGTATCTTATCCAATTGGTAGGTTGCTTTTTGTTTTTTGTAGTGATTTCTTTCACTGGAGAGAAGCTTTTATATTTGATGTCATCTCATTTGCTTACTTTTGATTTTCTTTTGCTATCCATGTCACTTCCTCAAAGACTTCTCTGAAAGTTGATGTTGACAGACACATAAAAAATAATGCTCTACTTCACTTACTATCAAGGAAACACAAATGAAAACCACTATGAGATATTATCTCATACCTGTGAGAATGGCCTATATTGAAAAGAGTGGAAACAGCAAGTGTTGGTGAGAGTGTGGAAAAAAGGGAACTCCCTTACACTGTTATTGGAAATGTAGATTAGTGCAACCTCTATGGAAAACATAATGGAGATGATCAAAAAAATAAAAATGGAGCTACCATTTTCTACAGTAATCCAACTTACATATATATATATACACATATATATCTGAAGAATAAAAAGACACTAATCAGAAAAGATATTTGCACCCCTATATTCTTAGCAGTACACTTCACAACAGCTAAGACTTGGAATCACTCTAAATGCCTATCAGTACACAAACGGATAAAGACAACACGATATTTATAATGAATGGAATTCTGCTCAGCTCTTAAAAACGTTGAAAGTGTGCCTTTTGCTGGAACTTGAGGTGATTATGTGAAAAAAGACAAAGTGCGATTGTTTTGTTTTTATGTGGAATATAAAAGAACAAAATGAATGAAACAATGTAACACAATAAAACTCTCAAGGCTCTGATGAAAGACCTTGGGAACTATAAAGGGGGAGTGTAAAGAGGGGAGGGAAGCTGGGGTTGAAAGAGCAAAAACAATTGTGTAAAAATAATTATTATCTTAACTCTGATGGTAAGTGTGATTTGAACCTGTTCTCTTGAAACTTGCATAGTACTGTGAACTAATGAAACGATAATAATAAAAAAGTTCTTTTTAGAAAAATAATGTCCATTGTTTTAGTAACCTTTAATTAAAAAGACTATGCTGTTTACACTGAATTGTATTTTAATTTTTGCCAAAAATCAGTTGATTATATTTGTGACATCAAATATTTGTGAAAATATTTCCTGACATCTATTTCTAGACCCGTATTAGCTTGATACTAGAACTTCATACGTCTGAATTTCAGGTAACATTAGCCTTCAAAATTTGTTTTTCTTTGCAAAGTTGTAAATCCTATTATTTTTTTATTAATTTTTATTTTCTGTTTTTTTGCTTGTCAGTAGATATACAATTAATTTTGTATATTTATTTTTATTCTGAAAAATGTATCTTTGTTGAATTGCATTCTTCCTGAATTCACTTATTTTGGTGGCTTCTTTAAGACTTTCTGCATAGCCAATTATATCATTGGCAACTAAATTTAGATGTACTTCTTCCTTTAAAATCTCAGAAGCTTCTATTTCTTTTTATTATGCTATTGCACTGGATAAAGCTATATTATGATATTAAACAGAGGTAGCAAAAGCAATAATCTTGACTTAGTCTTATCTTAAGAGGGAAGCATTCCCATTTGAATATAATGTTTAGCATACGTTTTTTTTTAATCTGTATAAATGTATTTTCTTTTATTTCTAGTATGCTGAAAGAAATTTTTCATCAGAAACACATGTTGGTTTCTTTTGCTTAGTTTTTTCTGCATCTATTTTGGTGACCATTTTATTTTACATTTTTAGTTGATAAATATTTTGCTTAGAATCTTTGCTTATATCTTGTGTAAGATTTGTATCTCTGGCTTTCTTGCTTGTAATGTTTTAGATTTGCTTCGGTATAAAAGTAATTCTGGCATTCCGAATTATTTGAAAGTTTTGTGTCTTCAAATTTCTGGAAAGGTTTGCATAAGGGATTCTAGGCTTTCGGTTTGTTTTATAGGCTTAGTTGGATTTTGTACTGCAGATCTCATTCCTTGGTGGCACCGATTATTTCATTTCAGATATTTTGTCTCAGGAGCTACTTTCAATTTGATTCACAAGCAGTGTGATTCAGGCACTAGTCAAAGAGGTGGGAAGATGGAATTTGGGGATATTCTCTCTGTGTCTTTCCCTTCTGGGATTATCTCTCTGACAGTAGTGTTCAGGTTTTTTTTTCCAGATTCAGCAACCTGTCTTTCCCAGGCCAGAAAGACAGTTTTTCAGATATAGTGACCAACTGGTTCCAAGATAAAAGCTATGAGATAGCTTCACATATCTTATAAATCTCTTATCCATACCAGAATATTCTTGCTTCTCTTTTCTTTCCAGTGCGCCCAGGCAAATGCTTCTTTATTATGTTCAGAATTTATAAATGTCATCTGCAGGGAGTTCAGTACAATAAAATCTTATTTAGCTACTGCAAGTTGACTTTTCCCTTAATTGTAAAATTATTTTAAACTACTGTTTAATTTGTGGTGTTTATCTATAATAACCTCAAAATGACTTCACTGTGTATATCTAATTTGATATGGGCTTAGAAACAAAAACTCTGACAGATATAGTAAAATTTGGCATAAATGATGAGTATATGGTTGCAGAGAAGTTCTTTATATACATTATGACTGTAATTACATGCATTTTGTATAATAAGGTTTGTTTTCAATTTTTATTTAATTGCTTCCAGGTTTAAATTTTCTTTGTATTTTTAAAATGAGAAAATCTTATTATATGATATTTTAAAAGGTGTTTTTCTTAGTTATGCATAACATTTCTCATAGGCCTATATGCGTGATTTTTAAAATTTGAGTCAATTTATCCAGCATTTCTCAAGTGTTTAAGAGAAATTTGTGCAAAAATACCCTACAGATCTATTACTGTTAGTTATAAAAGGAACATAATAATTAGTACCTATTGGTTAGATCGTGTGTGTAGGATGAAACCAAAAATTCATTTTCAAATATTAATAAACAAGTATAGGCTTTTGATTCAGGATTTATTGATAACTTGCAACAACTTATTTTATAAAATGATTTGCTATTTTCTTTTTTAAAAAAGAAAAAAAACTGGCCCTAGGTTGCTCTTGTAAGTGAAAAGCTTAGTAGTTTTTATGACTGTGAATCTTTTTCACCCATACTGGAGTACCTAACACAATGTACACTGGAAGTGCTGTGTCTGTCCTTCGCTTTTCAGTGTTTTGTTCAATTTCTCAGTTTTCATGTTCATATTTGATGACAGAACACTATATAGAGCTTAGCTGGAAGCATATGAATTCACAATACTCCATGCACTTTAGAATTTGCCATCTGAACCTAAGAAAAATATGCTTTTTGTTCCCATATATAAAAATGCATCATTTGGTTACCTCAGTTTTGACTTCAGTTTTACAGAAGCAACAAATCTATATGGATGATAAAGTTAATATCCCATACAACCACACAAATCTTTATATAATCCAAGCAAGTTATTTTCTTTGGGGTCCAATACAGCTGAATGTGAAATACAAAGCTGCAGAGACTCTACCTTCAGATTCTCATTAGTTGGGGATTGACTCTGTGACTCAAGAAGAATTTCTTTTGCTGGATTCAAAAATAATTAGCCCCTAAAGATCAAAGAGAGATAACATGTTTGGAATGAAAAAATAAATATAGGCAATTTTTAATTAACTTAGAGGGAGACTCACACATTAGGATATAACATTGCTATCAACAAAATAGCTAACAAATCTACAAGAAATCATGTGGCTGAAATGGGTAAAAAATGGCCTTTAATCTTGAAATGTACTAGAAATATTAAAAAAGAAATATTGTTTGAGGGTTACCTAACTGGGTCTAAGTACTGTTAATCAATGATGTTAATTTAAAAAACATGGGGAAATGAAAATGAAACAAAAAAATAAAATCTCTTTCCTCTGCTTTTTTCCTGCCTCCATTTCTTCCTGCTCACCTTGCTTCCTTTCTTTGAAAAGAATAAATGTAAAAATAAGAAATAAAAATTGTGACATGTAGGATCAATATCTGCTGATCATATTAAGACATATTTATACACTGCACATATATATACATGTGTGTATGCATACATATATCTAGACACATATACTCCTATATATATGCAAGCACACATTTTTATGTTTTATATGTGTGTATATAGATCTATATTTTAGATAAAATTATTATTGCTATGAATTTTTTCTTCCATATTTAAAAACTACGTTTCTGGAATAGGGGCACAGACTATATGCGAATAATACATAAATAAATTTACCTGGAGAAACTCTTAAACGATTGTATGACTTGTGCTCCTACCTACACTCCTGTTTCAAACCTGAAAGACAATGTAATGTTCTGAGACTTGGGTGCCATTTTTAAAAAACTAGGTTGGAAAGAAAAGAAGGAAAAAGTTTGAAATTGACAGATCGTAGTCAAAAGCAGGTGAAACCTGAAAGGTGGGAAGCATGTAGATGGGAAAGCAGATCATACAGACTCAGGAGGAGAGGTGATTTTGTGGATGACTCTTTGCATGTGTGACTACCCCCCAGACTCTGAACAGGTTACTAGAAAGTGTGTCATCTCCAGAACATGCTCATGGTGACTTGGAATAACTTTGTTTTGGAGGCAAAATGAAGGCTTAGAAGTTGTATTGGAGGATGCTTGTTAAATAACACCTATTTCACATCTGAGAAGGTCAGAAAACTGGAGCAAAGGAAACCGGAGCTGTGCAGAACTGTACATGTCAGGGGAAGTGTGTGGCAGGAGAAGCAGATCTTGTAGAAAGAAGTGTAAGCTCACTTTCTGGGGTAGGCAGATTATTTCTCTTCTACTCTGAGTATACATATATACCTCAAAGTGCTATGCTCTCACATTGCAAATATCACTGAACTCTGATGCAAATACAATCTCGATACCTCCAAATTACTCTTCCTCAGCACATGGTGGACTACAGTTTAGTACCCAGGGTGTAGTCTGCACACATCCCTAGATGCCCAATTCAAGACCCGAGCCTGGGGAAACAACCAAGATGAACAACTAAATAAAATAAATGAAATGCTTTTTCCTCTTTGCTCTTCCTGCCTGCCTGCCACATCACCTTCATTCCTGCCTGTAATTTTTCTTTAAAAAACAGAAACAAAACCAGATTACTTTCTTTTCCTAATCATGCTTCATTAATATAATTCACTACCACTATGGACTGCTTTTTGTTTTTTTCTCCATATATAGTTTTGTCTTTGCTGTTTGTGGTTTATTTATTATTACGAATGTCAGCTGCTTTCTATAGAAGAAGTGACAGAAATTATCTTTGAAGGTATTCTTTGTTCTAGAAAGGTCATGTTGCCTGTTTGGTTATTTAACACAAAGTTTAAAGAATTTACATTTAAATCTCAATGTGCTAAGAAAATTCAACATATTAAGTTAACTATCTTATTTGATATTTTTTACTACCTGGCTGACAGAATTGTTAAGAATGATCCCCAATATCCCTCTAGCTGTCAAATCTCCTTTTAAGAGTGTGGGTGAAAATGGCAAAACATTATTTCCAGAATTTTAGTATACTATATGCAAAAGGGAGCTGTCTGATGGGTATACTCTAGCTATATGAGTCCCTTCGAATGAAGATTTTTTTTCTAGCTGGTGGTAGAGAAAGGAGGCAGAGTGACTCAAAACATAGGAAGGGTTCAGCCCAGGATAGAGTTCTTGTGGATGCAAAGAATCATGTGACAAGAAATGGAGGGAGTTTTAGGAACTAAATAGTCATTACTGATAACCAGCGAGGAAATGAGAACTTGCCAGTTCTGCAAATGCAAGGAACTGACTTCTGACAACAGCTTGGATGAGGTTGGAAGAAGAATCATCTCCAGATCCTGGGATATAAACTGAGTCTGGCTAAAACCTGGATCTTTGACTTCTGAGACCATAAAGCAGAAATCTCATCAGACCCAAATTCGTCCTCATGGGAAGTACTACTTAGAAAATGCTTAGAGGAAATATGTCCGCAACATGATAAAATAGATATTTTTAGATCTAGTTCTTCTTAGATTCACTCTCACCTAATCACTGAATTTGCTATAAAATTGGAATTGATTTTCTTTGTGAAGGGTATTGTTTTAAATCACTAAATTTATGGCAACTGGCTACACAGAAATATAAAACTAGTAGAGTTTACTATATGCTCTCTGTGAAGTGTTGAAAACACAAGATGAATAGAACATTGTTGCTTCTTTTAAGATGCAGTGAAGAAAAAGGTGTCTGAACACCATTATAACTCTATTAAGTACAATAATGGAAATATTTATAAAAGACTATGGGGATATAGAAATTTGGTGTCAAGTTTGCCTAGAGAAATCCGGAATGGCTGTTCATAGACTGTTGGATTCTATGGTAAACAAATAATATGTAATAGAGACAAACAATATTCCTAGGTGAAAGAGACACATTTTTAATACGTGAATATTCATAATTTTACGAAGTTGATTGAAGTCACAAAGAAGATAAGTTCCAATTTTATAGCAAATTCAGTGATTAAGTGTGAGTTTATCTAAATGTTTGAAGAACTAGATCTAAAAATATCTATTTTATCATGTGTGGACATATTTCCTCTAAACATGTTTTAAATAGTACTGATCATAAGTAAGCAATGCAATTGAATTTCTATATGTATTTAAAACTTCACTAGCTCAGGAAAGTTAGTTTAAATCTTGAAAGCTACTCTATCCATTAAGATTAGATTCATCAGCCAGATAACTGTGGATTTAATAAGATAGGTATTTATTTTGTTATCATTTCGTTGGCAGTTGAGTAGGGGTGACTGTAGAGGTTTCATGGTGATAGGGACCAGGGCTTTTTGGCTCTGAAGCAGGTGAGTTATATTCCCAAGATTATTTCATGAGCCATTTGTCTGTAAGAACTTCAGGATTTACATTATATTCCATAATATATTCCTTTGGTGGGAAGGAGAAAAGCTAATTTTGCTGACCCCCACCATTCCTGACACTTATATCAGTATAAGGATATTCCCTAGAGGTTTCACATATCACTTCCACTTATAAGCTATTGACCAGACCTTATAACACATAGTCCTATCTAGCTACAAGGAAGGCTAAGAATGCAGTTCTCTTTCATGTGGCCATAGAGCTACTAAAGTTTACAGATTCTACTATTATATGTAAAATTTATGCACTTTGGTAACTAAGAATAAGCATCCATATATTTTCTTTAATTTTTAAAGTTAGATTTCCTTTCATAAAAGTTATTTTTAATGTTATAGTGGTATTTATACCTACCATTAAAGCATCGTTTCCCAAAGTTTTTAACTACAGATGGTATAAGATAATTAAAAATAAAATGGGAAGAAAATATAGGCATGCTAAGAACTACCTTTACACACAGACTACATGTTAATTATTTGTTTTTATGAGGAGAGCATATCATATTATTTTCTACGATATGGGGTTATTCCCTTTAGTCACAGAATATTGAGAAAAACACCTTAAAGTTTTAAAGTACATTATTCACATAATAATTAGAGTATATGTTATTAAGAAGACTGATTTAGAATTTTAAAACGGTTTACAGCTTACAAAGTCTAACTTTGCTACAAATGACAAAGATTCTTTCACGAGAGTTTCAGTGGCCAAATTATAAGTAGATTTTTTTCAGGTAAATCGTCTTTATTTAGAACTTGAAGAGTGTTAATAGTATGTACCACTGAACAACTACCTGGATGAGTGATTGTCATCATCACAAATATGAAATATAACATCTTAGATGTCATTGGAAGGAGCAGCATGAATTTAGAATGCTTTTTCTCCACAGGATAATTCTTTGATCTATTTGGAAGCTTCCTAGTAATATTATCCTTATTTTCAAAATCTGTCTTCATTTGACTTTGAGCTTGCTCACTCAGTGAAGAAAGCCCTATCGCTAGGGCAGCTATCAGAAAAGCAATCAGAAGTAATTGTTTAATATTGCAGATGCCTCAAGTGGCTATAGCAATGGAGATAAGATTATGATCTTAGATAAATATCTGAGCAATGAGGTTTACAAGGAAACTTTGGAAAGTTTAAATATAATTCTAGGAAACTGGAAATGCACAAATGAGCAACGGTGAACATAACCTAGGAAAGATCTTCCAAGGCCCTGATATTTCACTTCTTGTCAACTGTGAAGGACTTCAAAGAAGATTTTGAAGACTATGACTGGGTTTTAAAATTGTTGGAGTGGTGAATGTGTGTCCCAACACGTGACAAATGATGCAAGATTTATTGATTCACTTTATTTAAAAAAAGTTTTGAAACTGTTTCCAATGATTCGGTAACCACTAAGCTAAGGATTTAGTGGTTGCATATGGCTGGGAATCAATACTTTTCAGCATTCATGGAAGAAGTTTACTAAACAAAGAGCAGCAACAATAATGACATATCATCACTGCAGCAAGTCTTTGGTGGGGACAAAATCTGATTTTCCAGAATTTTGACATTTAAAATGTCTGATTTTAATTCGCTTCAGAGCCATGTATGAAAGTCATCACCAAGCATGGAAATAAAAAGCAAGTAGAGGGAATTGTTGTCCCTAAGGGGACATATTTATTGGACTTACTAAAGAGTCTTTAAATCCATTTTAAAATGTATTTAGGAATTAAAAGAAGTCGTATATAAAGAATTCAAGAAAAATAAAAGGCAATGTGACATCAAATAGAGAATATGCATGAAGAGATAAATAATTTTTAAAAGTATGATAACTTAAAATTTTATTAAAGAGGCTCAATGTTGTGGCTGACAGAAGAATCAGAGAATATGTAGTTCAATGAATGATATTTAGATTTTTTTTTTATTACTAAAATGCCAGTGACTTTTGTCTTCCTATAGAGTCAGCAGTAACATCAGCAGAAGATTGCATCCAAGGACTGTGGACTATCATGAAGTGTACCAATAGGCATAGAAAGAAATTCCTAGGAAAGTAGAGTAAAAATGGGCAGAAAGAATGTTTGAATAAATACTGTGAACATTTTCTAAATTTGATTCAAAAGCATTAATCTGCACATCAAAGATCAGTAGATTTCAAATAGGATAAACTCAAATATTTTCTTCAATAGACACTATTGTCGGACAGTGGAAAGCAAATGAAAATAAGAATCTTAAAAGAGTAAAGCAAAAATATCCCATCATATGAATGGACTAACAATAAAATGAATGTCAGAAACCACTGATGTTATCAAGCAGTGAGATGATATTTTCAGATTACAAAAGAAAAAGACTGTCAAGCAAGAATTCCATATCCATTAAAAAACAAAATTAAGATATTCCAAGACAAAAACATTGAATTCAATACTAATAGACCAGCCCTACAAGAAATACTAAAGGTTTTTGGCTAAAGTAACAGGGCACTAAAGAAAAACTTGAATTTACATGAAGAGATAAAGAACAATAGTAGAGGAAATTTCATAAGTAAATATAAAAGATAAAGTAAATACATTTTTGCTGGCAAATCTTTTCTTCTTTTTGATTTAAAAGTAAACTATCTAAAGGTTATAGTTGTAAAACTGTGATCATAGAGTGCATAAAAATCTTATACCGACAGTTACTTATGTGTGGCTAATCTCATTTTTGTGTTTTGGATGAATCAAACCTTCATATTATGATTGAAATGTTTCCTCAGTAATAACCATTAGGAATTTGAAAGGGACAATGCCTATAAATTATAGGTCCTATTAATTGCATGGTACACCGGGGGCCAGACAGTAAGGTTGCCAGTGAAGAGAGAAGAGAGGAGGTTGGGGATACAGATGAACCTGTGTTCTGCTTTTACTGGGATTGAAAATGAGGATTTAGTTTTTCCTGGGCTTATTCTTTACTGTTGAACTGAAAAATCTAAGGTGATCATTTGAAGCATGTGAGATAAAAAAATAAATAATTGGGCTGTAAGATCATTTATCGAAGGAGTCTGGCAGTGTGAGGAGGCAACTTGCCTATGTCTTTAGACCTATGATTAGTAAAGTGAGTGTTTTATGAAGATTGTCATCTTTGAGACTGAATACCTTGGAAATGATAACTTAAGTCAGGCATTGCACGGCAAAAAGACAAAATATCTTTCTGGGTTTACACTCCTTGCGTAATGATTCTAATACAAAGAAATGCAATTTTATGATTCAGGGAAAGGAGAAAGAAGTGAATGGAGCAAACTTTTCGTATGCTTTTGAAGTCTAATTGGTATGAATTCTAACCAGATAATTTAAGGTGTTAATTATAATCCCCAGGGAAACTACTGGTAAAATAAATTTCAAAAATATAATAAGTAAGAATTAAAATAATACATTAGAAATTACTTAACACAAAAAGACAGTGGTGGATGAATAAATTTCAAAAATACATAAGAAACCAATAACAAGATGGCAGATATACATCTTACACTATCAATAATGGTTTTAAACATAATGGAATTAAATACTCAAAATAAAAGGTGAAAATTAAAGGAATATATTAAAACAAACATGACTCAACAATATACTGTCTATAAAAGATATGTTTTAGATTCAGTGACAAAAAGATTGAGAGTAAACAAATGGGAAAGTATACCATGAAGCAGTAAAAAACTGAACAAAGTTGGCTGGACTAATATTAGATACAAGTGACTTAAATGTAGCAATCACTGAACAACATTAATAATGACTAGTGGATCAATCCATCAAGAAGATATTATAAACATACATAAACTTAGCGTAAAAGTCCCAGAATACTTGAAACAAAGCTGGAAAAACTGAGGGGAAATTAGAGAATTCAGCAATGTAGTTGCAGAACTCACTACCGCATTTCTAATACTGATTAGAAAACTCAAGACAGACAACCAGTAAGTATATAAAAGATAGGAACAGTACTATAAGCTAAGTAGATCTAATGGCCTTGCATACAACACTCCACACACCAACCACAGAGTGTATATAATTCATGTTCACATGGAATATTCTTTAGAAATATCATCTTTCATTACACAAGAAAAATCAGAATAAATAAAAATATTCAAATGATGTAAAATGTGTTTTCTAACTACAGTGGGCTGAAATTAGACATTAAAAATGGAAGTCAACTTGGAAAATTAACAAGGATATGGAAATTAAATAATACTTTGAAGTAATCCAATAATTAACAATTATATGGAAAGTGAATAATGATCTGAAATTATCCAAATGTCAAATGAATCAAAGGAGAAATAAAAAGGGAAAATAGGAAATACATTGATATGAAAGAAAATGCTAATATAAGATAACAAATATTAGGAGGTGCAGCTAAAATAGTGCTCAAAGAGAAATTTATAACAATCAACACATGAAAGCAGCCAGAAAAACCTCAAATTTATAACATAGACTTAAGAAACTAGAAAAATAGAGAAAACTATAACCAAAATGAAAAGAATAAAATAAATAATAAAGATTAGTGGAAATAAATGAAATAGACAACAGAAAAAAAATCAATAAAAGCCAAATTTGTTTCTTGAAAAAAAGCAACAAAATTCATAACCATCTTGACTGAAAAAATATATAGGTGACTTATGCTACTAAAATTAAGAGTTAAAAGATAACACCACTACTGTTACAGAAATGAATAAAATGATAAATGAGCACTATAGACAACTGAATACCAGCAAATTATGTAATTTAGATCAAAGTGGACAAATAATATAAATATATAAACTCCTGAAACTCAAGAAGCAGAATATCTGAGTAGTGCCCAAACAGGTGAAAAAAAAATTGCTTTGAAACTTTCCCATCAAGAAATGTCTGAAACTCACTGATGAATTCAACCAAATGTTTAAAGAGCAAATAATGATAACGCTTCACAAAATATTCCAGAAAATAACAAAGGAGAGAACCTTTTAATACCAAAACCAAAGACATTACAAAAAAAATTAATGAACATTTCCCATACATATGAACACAAAATCCTCAACAAAATGCTACAAACCAAATTCATCAATATATAAAATCATGTTTTAATAGATGTAGAAAACTAATTTGACAAAGTCAAATAGTCTTGTGACAAAACCACTCAGTGATGTAGGAATAGAAGAAAACTTCAGGAAAACTCAACAATGAATACTGCACTTTTTGGTGAAAGAGTAAATGATTTTCCTTTGGACCAGGAACTAGACAAAGGTGCCTACTCTGACCACTTCTGTTCTACATTGCACTGGATCCTCTAGCCAGGGCAGATAGACCAGAAAAACAAATAAAAGGCATTCAAATTGGACATGCAGAATTAAGATTAACTCTATTCTCACATGACAATTTAGTGAGAAAAATAATAAAAACATCCAGGCTGCAAAAGATGAAGTAAGACTTTTTAATCAGATTTAGTATGTAGAAAATTATCTTAAAATTCATGAAAAACTACTCAAATCACTTAACAAGTTCAGCAATATTTCAGGATATAGGATCAATATAAAAACATGTATTCTAGTTAATGTTACCCAGAAAGCATTCTGAAATGAAATTTAAAAATAAGTTTTAGGTATGACAACATAAACCACATGAATAAATTAAATAAATAAGTTCAAAAGTTTTACACCTAAATCTGAAAAACATTACTTAACTAAATTCAAAATTAAGTAATGTCCATTCATTAGAAGATAATCTTAAAAACCACATTCTTCTTCAAATTGATGTACAATTTTAGTGCATTTTCACTCTCTCTCTTGCAAAAATAGAGAAGCTAATCCTAAAATGTACAAGGGACACAAAAAAGTAGGGTGGCTAGCAAAAAAAAAAAAAAAAATTCTATAATTGGAAGCAATCATATTTTGGAGAATTCCTCTATTCTGACCTTCTCCATCTTGAGGAGCCATAAGGTAGAGACTATTATTCAAGAAAATATAAGTATAAACGGGCTGTGTTTTTCCTCCAAACCATGAGTTTTGTGCAGACACAAACATTTAAGTGCTTGGTATAAAACACAACAGAAATATTTTGAATTAGGATACAGGGACCACTGGAGTGTGTTTACACAACTGCCCCATGAAGTCTTCTCCAGATGAATTGACGTGCCCTTCTCTACATGGGAGAATTGAGCATAGTATTTTGATTTTTAAAATGTCTCCTCATTCACTGCAGTTCCTCTTAGCAGCCCAGTGGGAGAAATGCAGGCTGCTGCCTCCGAATTTAACCGACAGAATGAATAATGATCATTCAGAGAAATGACCTGCATTTTGTCAGATGCCGGGCTTGGCTCAGCCTCCTCTCCACGGGATGGTCAGAGAGTGTGTAGTGCCACAGTGCACAAGGTTAGCAACTGGAAAAGAAATTGTGACAAGCTGAGGCTGTGTTGTAATCCATGGAAAAGAAATGGCTGTGAAGACTCACAGTCTTAGTGAAACATAAGGGGAACAAGTACTCTTACAGGCACTGTGTTAATACTGTTCATTACAAGTCAGTTTCAGATGGAGGCCATCTGTCTTCATCTTTGCACCCCTGGTTGTTAAGCCATGCATGGCTTAGGTGTGGATAAGGAAGCCACAGTGGTTAAGAGAAGGGATTTTAAGGGATAAATCTATGCTTGTGTTCTAGTCCTTGAACATAAATAGGTGAAGTAACATGGCCAAGGTCCCCCGTCAACTATGATTCAGTTTCATGAACTTCAAGAATAAGAAATGAAAGAATTTTCTTCATTAAGTTGCTGTAAGAATTTCACTATCTAAAGTATATAATGTGCTTCATATCACAAGTGACAATTATTAATATTAGCTTTTATTAAAAATAAATTTGATTTTACATTATGTCAGTATTCTAGCCAGACTTCATGTATTTCTAAACTCTTGAGACTTATTCTCTTAACCAGAATAAATATTGTGTTGATAGAACTATAGATAATTATTCCCCAGAAGTTATCTTATACCTGATCTCTCACTAAAATTCCAAATCCATCATTTATATAGAAAATGGATTTTAATGTATCAGATAGGAATAAAAGATAAAACACTCACAATTATTAACTCAAAGAATTCACACTTTCTCAATAAGAAAAGAGAATGAGACCAATGTCCAGAACTATTCTGGCATATTGGTCATATAAATAGGTCAAATGTCTCTCTCTCCCCCTCAATCCCTTCCTCATCCTCCACGTTTCTGCTAAACACAAGTGTTCTCATTCTGTCATCATACTGTCTGCCAGTGTGCATGTAGTTGAGCTGGACAAAGTCATCCAGGAAGAACTTTCTCTCTACATGTTCTGAAGGAGGATGTGAATTGAGTCACTGAGGAAGAAAGGAAGCCATCAGACTCCAGTGATAACTTTTTAATGAGATTATTTGTATTATGCCAACAGGTAACCTTGGTGAGAGTCAAATCCAAGAGAGGTGGCAAAAGATCAAAGAAGGAGGGAAAGAGAGAGGTGGAGCAGTTGCTCAGAGCTGGCAGCTGGTCAACAGGCTACAGAAAAGGAGCTAAATGATGCATCTTATTTAGTACGTTTATTAAAAGAACATTTTTAGGTAAACATCCCCAAACAAATGTGACTATCTGTTAAGCGTCCCGCAGTCCTGAACAGATTTAGTGTATGACAATTTTCTCTTAATGACTTGTGGTGTTTGCTGAGTTCATCTTTTTATAGCATTGTATGAATTGTCATTCCATGGGGATTTTAAATAGGCTGAATTTGTCCTTCATTTGTGGTTGTTCAATAAAGTGAAAAATGGATAAATGTGGACTGAAGATGACATAGGAATAGAAAGAACATGTTTGTTCAAATGATATTTGCCTTGTTTTGGTTGGCATTTGTAACAACTTGGATGGAACATGAGGTGATTATGCTAAGTGAAATGAATCAGCGAGAAAAAGAAAAATGCCGGATGGTTTCACTCATATGTGGAATAGAAAAAAAAAAAAAAAAAAAACCCAGAATGAATGAACAAACAAAGCAGAAGAAATTGCTCTTAGACTCTGAAATCAAGACTATGGTTACTAGAGGGTAGGGAGAGACAAGGAAAGAGCCAGGATATAAGGGACAAAACTGATAGCGGTGATTGGCACTGGAACTCCGGCGATGGGTGCAGTGTGAAATACACATTCACTAAGGTGTGAATTTATTCTCCTGAAACTTATATAGTATTGCAAATTATAAAAAAAAATAAAAAGAGGAACAAAAACATATCAACAGATTAGAGTCCTACTCTTCCCTATTGTTCATCAATTTATTTAAAAAAATTCTGAATATCTCTTTTTAATCAGTATTTGAACTCTAGATCCAAGAAGCACAATGATGACTAAAATAAGATATTGATATCAACAAGTACAGTTGTAAGAGGCGGAGAAAAAAATTCTTTAAAATTTGAAGGTTAAGCTATACAGCTAGAAGAATCAAATAGTGTTGGACACAAAGGAGGGTGTGATTATACTTATTGGAAAATCACGGGAAGAGCAAGAATGGTTTTCAGAAAGGAAATGTTGATGAGGATATTCCTGAAAGACGACTAGAGTGAAAGCAAGCAACAGACAAGATGTAGACTAGCCTGGTATTCTGGAGAAATGGGCGTGGTTCTAAATGATTGGCGTATAAAGGGGAGAAGAGGAGAATGAACTCAGGAAAGTCTTCTATGAGAGGGCGGGACGACAGATTGTTTTATACAATGTGTCAAGGAGTTTGATATTTTTCAGGAAAACGGAAAAACCATTCAAAAGTATTCAAATGGGAGAATAAGACAACCCTTGGTACATTAAAAATAATAATTTGGGGCGTAACATGAAATATGTATTGAAATGTAAAACTAATCGAAGAACTATACATTAATTCTTGTTCCATAGCCAAGATAAGCAATGATATAGATTTCTAAGGCAGTAGCATTTAGAGAAGACAGATAAATGAGATATAATGGACTAGATGGTAATAGAATCAAGAATATTTGATGATGTTCAATGTGAGCTGTGTAATGAAACATGAACAATCTAGAATGGGTCTCAAGTCTCTAACTTGAACAACTGGATAACATCATCATGCCTTAAAAGACTGTGAACCTCCAAACTATATTACATATGTAAGCAACAACAATAATACTGGAAGGAAATATAACAAATACCAACAGTCATAATCAGTAAGGGATACAATAGCTCATATTATTTTTTAGACTGCACTGTATTTTTCAATTAGCAAAGTAAAATATGAATTAATTTGAAAAAAGAATATGAAAATTATAAAATTGCATAAAGGAATAATTGCAGGGGGATAAAAAGAAGTATTTATAAAATAATTCTTTGGTTTTAACTTGAAAAAGAACTTGATGAATATCCTGAAACAGGTGAATTCCACTTGAATAGTGATGTTTATTGTTGCTTTAGCTTTTTTATGCCTATGCTGTACTTCCAAAACTATATTCACGTGGAATATAAATACCGTGGTGGGAAAAACATTGAAGACTTACAGTATACAGTTAGAAAGGAGAGACACAGAAGTAGAGAGAGGACTTTGCTTATTTTCATGCTCTGGTAACACCTTCTGAATATGTGCCAAGGAACCAATAACACTTCTTTGTAGCTTTTGAATTATTTTCTGAGAGTTTCAGAAATGCCTTCAAAAGTGAGGGTCACTAACAAGAGACTGTATTCAAAAGATTTCTTAGATAGTGTCCATATCTGTCGAATTTTTATGTCCATCCTGTGAATACTTTACACACAGGTCCAGAAGCCTTTACAGCTTTGGTGTCCTCTGTGGGGCTTGGGTTGCTCAAAGAACCCACTGCACAGTTAGGTGTGTGAGCAAGCAGAGATTCCATTGGAGGGTAAAGGAATGGAGGCCACCAAGGGAGGTTCAGACCCATTCCACCGTGCTGGCAGCCTGGGTTTTTAATGAAAAACCCACATTGGTGAGGAAGGAGGATGGAGAGAGTGTTGCCAGAACAGGTTTCAGTTTCTGACTGGGCAGGGTGAAATTGTCCTTTGAAGTTATTGGTGGGCTTGTTCAACTGGTGCCGTTCCTTTGTTCCTTTGTGCACAGGGTCCGTCCCGGTCACTACTACACGTGGAACACATCCCACCTGTCAGATTTGTCCATCAGCTTTCCTTATTGATCCAAATGATTGCATTCCTTTATTTGGCCGGGTGATGCCAGGGACAATTCACTGCCTTGATATCCGAACTTAGATCCCTGGCCTTAGGATTGCTCTTGTGAAGGTCCTGACATTATCCAATATTCTTTAGAATGGTAGTTATTTATTAATACCTTGTGATTTTCTATGGATGCCCTAAAGCACTTAAAGTTTTGAGACATTTGTTCATTTTCCCTTGTATTTGGGTTAAATTTTTATTTTCTAAAGTCCTGAAAATTAGTAAGAACCCATAACACCAGAGGTTAAAGAATATATGCTGCTGTCTGATGGTACCTTTAGGCAGGAAGGAAAAATAATCAACAGCTGACCTTAATATTGTTCTTATTTTAAAAAAGTCATTGACTTTCCCACCACTTATTTGTGAACCTATGTTCTCATCTGAGATTCATGTCTTTTTATTAGGAATTCATCTATTATTTCTGTTTATCTTTTGTCCTTAGCATGACTTTCACCTGTAAGTAAAGTAATCTATTCACTAAAGGCTTTAAAATATGAGTTACCAAAAGTGTGAATTTGACTAGATCATGAGATTGTGATCTCTCTTGGTGCTTCAATCCTTTTTAATCTTGATGTCAGTTTCTTCAGTTATGAGACCTCAAACTCCCTGTTCTTTTACCTCTCCAAGTATAAGAGAATATATTGATGGACTTAAGTTCCCACTAGAACACTAAGGTTTTGATAAGAACTGCCTGTTATAAAGTGGTCCTTGCTAGGTTGTCTCCATCCCCTAATATCTCAGCAGCTTTTCGATCTTGACTCAATGTCTGTTTCAGTGATGGGACTCCTGAGTTCTCCAGGTATTCTGGGACTGTAGAATATAATACTGTAGTGGGAAGTGGGCAGATAAATCTACCTATTTATATATTTGCTAGGCAGAATTAAAAGGAAATATGCATGTTGGAGAATGCACTTTGTCCAAAGGAATCATCGTAAGTCATAGCCAGCAATGGAGTCTTCAGGAGTAACCATCCATCTCTTAGAAGTTATTTCAATATGATGAGAACAGTCACTGAGAGACCAACTGAACTTTTGAAACAGTGAATTGCATGTATCTGGGCCTTAGATTGAATGTTGTTATTTTATTATTTTCCCCAAGATAAAAGTACAGGGCATACAATCTATTTTAAAAAGTAAATTTAGACTGAAGTCAGAAGTATTTATTTTGAAGTAAGTGAGAAAATGAGCTGAGGAGACAAAAAATGAAATGTCAGCCCTTCAATTCTTAGATTCTACTTTCAAACAACGCATTCTAGTAACATCTTGCACATTCATGGAGCTCTTATTTGCTTATTGTTGTGTTGAAGCTGTGTCTGAAATGATGGCCAACATCTTCAAATGTAGATGGAGAAGATAAACACTTCAGCATAAAAGAAAAATGATTTAAATGGTGAAAATGGGACATGATTTACGTCTGGAAAGTTGGGCTTTGAATTTTTTCTCTGACACGCACTGCTTGTGTTTCTAGTCAAGTGACTTAGGCTGCATGACACGATAAAATAGGGATAAACCAGGGAAAATACAATCCTGAGGCTTAAGTAATTTAAAACTATGTTAAAATTGAAGATAAATTTTACATCTTAGGATTTAAGATTTGATACATTTAAATAGCATTAGTTAGTAAGCGTATTTGTCATGGCTCTGGTTATAACATCAAAAAAAAAACCCGAAATGTGTTCTTAATAAATCAGCTCAGTAAACTAATTTTCTAACTTCAACCTATAGGAGGACATGTTGCCTCTGTTTTCCTAAATGGTGGCTTATTATTGATATATTGACAGAGGTTTGAATTGTTAAAATGCTTTAGAAATTCCTCAAAGACATCTGTTTCTTCCACGACCAGTTATCAGTACACATTGTGATTTTTAGTCTACTTTTCTAAGTCTTGAACAAAATACATTTAGATCCTGCATGCTACCCCCCTTACCCCCTTGCTACCCATGAAAATCATTTCCCATACATAACAGTTTCAATGCTTACATGCTTATCACCTAAATGTACTTTTCTTAAAAATTCTCTGAACAGAAATTATGTCCATCAAGAGGCGGAAATAGTAAACTAGGGAGTGTTCAAGCTCTTCCTTATGGAGTGGGGAGCACCATCAAGTGAAGACGAACGTGCCAACAATTTTCTTGTTCTCCTGGTTGAATTCCATTGAGTTATGGGAGGGGGAAGGCAAAAGTTGTTTCTCTGGACGGAGAAAATAGCTATTAAATGTAAAATGTATGAATCGTGTAATAAAGAAATAATTATGCACACATCATGGACTGCATGAAGAATTTTTCTGAATCTTCAGGGCAAAATTTAAAACCCGCGCCCCAGAGAACGACGAAAAGCCCACAACCGGGCCATCATTGTTACAGCATTTCTTCTACTTGTTACAGCATTTCTTCTACTTCTTGGTGATTTATTAGGGCATTCCCTGAGATCCCATATTTGCTACCTCACACTGTGCATCTCACACATTCCGACTTACAAATCCAAAGCTGCTACAAGACTTCACTCTGACCATGATGTTCCTATGAAGTGCTCTCCAGAGTGCTACTGAGAGAGTGTGTGCTTGACTGGTATGTGATTTCTAGCAGATAGTCTTATGGGATTGTGCATCAGGATGTGCATAAACTTTCACTCTTTTCTGTATAATGTAAATTAATCCTTTCACTGCATGATTGTACAGAGAAGTTGTCTTCCTTCCTCATCCCCATCATTTCAGAAAATTGAAAAGGAAAATGCAAGAGATTCCAAGACCAGGGGAAGGGAATGATTATGAATATTGATTATGTTTTGCAAATGGTACAATTCTACTCATGAAGACTTATCTAGAATCTAACAGCTTGCATGCCTTTAGACCTTAATGAGGCAAATTGCACAGCTTTGAGAAGAGTGTTTTCTCAAGCTTTTACATGCCTGTTTTCATTTTCTGTGGACCAAGTTTTTCCCTTTTTCTTTCTCTCCGTGAAGTCTATCCCTGCAGTGTTCTTTTGCCAGTCAGCAGAATCTTTGCAGAAACAGATGTCTCTACCTCAAATGTTTTTTCATTTTTCGATGGAAGTTTATTAAGTGGACAACTTACAAAGATGTGGACAGAGTAGAGGGAAGTAATATAGAATGGGGGCAGGACTCAGGGCAACACACATACTGCCCTTGAGGGTAGTTATCACATGCAAAAAAGAGAGGTCCAATTGGAGTAGATGCAGAAGAAAGAGAAGAGCTAGAGAGAGAAGAGCGAGGGTATTATATGCCCTAAATTTACTCTCCTCCCTCTTGGCCTTTGGGGCCTACAGGTGCTGCCCATTAGCAGAGTCAGTGACAAGTGAGCTCAAGGAGATCAGCTTCCTGCATTAAAGCAGGTGATATGCAGAGAATGGAACTAAAGGGACAAATTGAAAATACTGATCAGCACACTGTATGAGCACATTCTTATCTCCACAGCACTGTTGATTGGCAAGACTGGGAGCACCAGTAATGTCTTGATTACTAGACTGAGGAGATCTCTAATTATGAACTCATTACACATCCACCAGAACTTCAAAAGCAGGTAGTTTGGCTTGGATAAACTCTCGTCTGGAGTCAATAAGAAAAATTTGGCACTGGAGTTCCTTAGTCACTGTCCAGTGAATATTTTATGGTACTATGTGATTATTCTTTTTTTTATGAAACATTTTACTTTATTTTCATCTACTTGTTAATCTTGGTTATTCCCCCCAGCCCCCAAATTTGAACTCCAGTCCTTGGGACATATATGGACTGCACTTTGCCAGAGGCGACAAAAAACTGTCTTTCCTCCAGGGTGCGCCCGTGTGCAATTATTCTTGAAGGCCTTCCCTCCCTGCATCCATTCTCAGCAGAGCTGGGCTCTCCTCTGGATCCTGGGAGGCTGAACTCTACTGAGTGCATCTGAGCACTTCTTGACCTGTAGCTTTAGTGGAGGTTTGGTAGTGAACTCTGCATGTAGGATTTTTATTTATTGTTTGTTTCCTACAAACTATTAAATCCTAAGAGATTAGAGATTGTGTTTCCCCATTTTTATTTCTTTTGCATATCCTACCAAGATAAGTAATATTAATATATATTATAAAATGTATATATCAATAAATAAGTACTGCACAATACATTGACTGGAGATTCATAAATATGTCTGAGCTAGAGCCCCAAAGCTAATTCCAAAGTCATTTATGTATGGAACTGCAGGGAAATATTTATTTTTCACCATTATTCATTCATTCAACAAATCTTAATTGACATGCCTACCTACTCTGTGCCATTCTTAGTACTAAGAACTGCAGGTGCAGAGGAGAATGATGCAGACAGAGTATTTGCCTCAAGGCACTTAGAGAATGACTTGATGATGGCAGTGTGGGCTTCCGAGTCCAACAGAGGTGGATCTTGTTTCATAGCCTCCTTCAGGGTGATGCTGGCGAACTTATAGAACTTTTTAAAACTTAATTTTCTCATCTGTCAAAGTGGAGAGATGAGCATTTTTAAAGATTTTTATGAGAATTAAATGAAATAGACTCCATGACTAATGACAGTACTGGTTACACTGCAAGAGGTCAATAAACATTAAGTTCTATGATTGCTATAGATGAAGATACACGGAAAGACATTAATTAGGCTAATAGAGTAGTACTGATCTCAGAGCTGAGTGATGGCAAGAGTTCAAGAAGCCATTTGGAAGAGGGCATAACCAAGGGAAGGGGCAAACAATAAAGCTTTTCAACACAATAAGCAAACCTCAGAGTGCAAACCAATATTGTGTATGTCATGATGTTTGTTGCTGCGATTTGCTATCAGCTCACCTTCGTGACCCATGTGCGAATCTATGGTGCATGTGGATGGAAGAAGTGAGTGGTGAAAGCCTTGATACTTCTCTAATCGAAGAAAGAGAGATACATCCTCTCCAACTCCAAAATTTTACAGTTTGGAGACTATAGAGCCACACTGGAACTCAGAGGGATAAATAAATTACAGAAAATTGCAGCTACAGCTGTGTGTCTGGTGACAATTTTAGTTGGCGTGTCAGCCATCATTGCTTAGAGAAAGCAATGATCACAGCCCAACTTTCCCAGCTGAAGGGGAGGAAAAGGAAGAGAAGAAAGAAGAAAAAGTAGTCATCTATTGTACAGGTAGTAGACTGTGCATAAATGTAAAAAAGTTCCCAGTGGTGCCCAGAAACATCTAAGGGAGAGGAAATTGACAGAAGAGGGTCAGCACCTCTCAGAGACAAGAGGGGCTCATTCTATTTCTCCTTTCATCATTTCCAGTCTTCTAAGATAAGTTTTTGTGATACCAAAACATAAGTTACAGGTCACAAATAATAATTTTACACATATTAATGATAAAGCAAAAATAGTTCTGATATCCACAAGTTAATTTTATAAAAATCAATAATGTAAAGTACATAATAATAATGGGGTCCAGTATTGGGGTGGTTTTAAAGCATCCTTTTAGTCAGTGTCTATCTCTCTGATTGCAATAGATATTTGTTCAGGTATGACATCAAAGGACCAAGTTGGAAGTCCTTTATGAATGTACAGCATACACTAAATGGTCCACTTTCCATTCTCTCCTGTCTCCTTTCTTCATGCCAAGAATGTGCCCTAATTGTGATGTTACAAGAGATACTGAAAACAAGATTGCAGTAGCCTGTAATGTATTAAGTGTTTAATGTGTTTACTGTTTTGACTTGCTTTTACTTCTCTTCCTACATTGGTTTCTTTCCATCTAACTCCTGAAATTTTTTGCATTAATGTCAGGGTTGACCCAATAGTTGGTAAACCAATGACATTCTACTTGACCATTTTAATCTAATTTTTGATGCCCTTCTTTCCTTTGACTTCCTAAGATGCCACAAGTATTTATCACCATAAGTATTTCCATTTAGTCTTTCCTACCTCCTCCTGTGCCCTCTCATTATAGGTCTGCATCCCCCAGAACTCCATCTTGGGAAGATCTATATCTCTGTCTATATTTCTGTCTATCTCTGTCTCTATCCATCTATGCACCATCTATAGCTATATCTATATCTCACCACTTTGATTCTCTAAGAATATGCCCAGTTCTTTAGTAGACAGACTAAATGCCAAATATTGATATAAACTTACTAAACTGCCTCATTCATGGTTACTTTATTATTTTCTATTCTACCACACATTTCCTCATAATATCACTTCAAAATTTCCTGGAGTATAATTTTTGGTTTTCACTTTCAAATCACCTGTTTATCTGAGCCTAGTACACTACCTGCTATTTCGAAGTGACTAGGTTGCACGTGAAAAATGAGTGGATGAATGAATGAAAAATAGTGAAATACAGAATCTGATAGTGATTGACTGCTCCTATGGCTTCATGGTCTTGGATGTGATATCCCATAGCTTTAGTTTTCACTGACAGAAAAAGTGGGAAACATGGATTTATAAGAAAACTTATAAGAAAGTTTATAAGAAAGCAGCATTCTCTGTTGTAGGGGCAAGAGATGGAGAAAGCAATGTCATCTATGGGGCAAGGGGCAAAATGGTGAAGCAAATGTGTATGTCAGGGGAGAAATGTAGCCAATCAGTCTATGATAGTGTAGCAAAAAATCTTAGAACATGGGATCATTTCCCTTGGAGATCCTCAAAGCTTTGGTCAGTGAGCTATTGTTCATCATCATGGTATTTCTGCTTTAGTTCAAATGCCATAAAAACTGATTAACTGAGTAATCACTTTGCCATGCCTACTATTTGTAACAGCAAACTAAGGCAAGGGATCTGAACTATAAATTGTCTTTGTGATTTTCGGTTTGTTTTTTTTAAGACAATATGCAGTTAAAAAAAAAAAAAAAAGATCCCTATGTATGCAGGGATGTTCTAGGTTAACTTAGTTTTTGTGGATGGTCGACAAATGATTGTAAACAAAGGCAGCTCCCGCCACTGCGACCTTGACCCATGAAGGCCAAGAAATGTATTGTTCATTTAAATGAAATTCATTTCGCTGTCGTATTAGTTATGCTTGAAAGTTTTATATCCAGCAGAGATTTTCAGGGACATGCTGTTCCTGGAACAGTGAACTTGCTAATGCAGACGGATATTAAAACTGTAGAACACACTTGAGCCAGCGTAGTGCAATGGAGAGAAGGAGGGAGAAAAGGAGAAAGGGGAGGTCGGGGAGAATGTCAAGAGAGAGGAGAGAAAGGGAAAACGTGAGAGGGCCAGGGTGGAGAGATTGCCACACCACTTTTTTTAAGAATAGTTTTAGGAAGTCAAACATTATAGCAGCTTGCATTATTTTTTTATTTTTGCCAGATATCCAATTCTGTCCTATAAGAGGATTATACATCCACGCTCTGTCAAGAATTGTGAAAGGTCTGAAATTTTACTTTGCTTACAAGCTAGCAATTTAGCCTGTCACAGTTTTGTGGATGTTGGCAGAAGACACAAGACTCAGGGGTCAGAGATAGAAGACTTTATTTGTTATAGCACATCAGGTGGCATGAGCTTCATGTCTACATCAATTTTGTTTCCTACCCTCTCCGTGTTTCACAGAGACAACTAGGAGGTGGTCCCAGGTCGATGGCATACACATTGTGGGTTCATATATCAAATGAGAAAATGTAAGCTCAGTGAATCCCAATTTTATAAGCAAATTTGCCCAATTTTGGCCCTGGAGAGAGACATCTTTACTACTCTAACAAACAAATCTGCCCTCTACCCTGGAGTGGAAGAAAACCTTCTTTCTCTTCCAAAACTGTTTACTATACAAATACCCTGGAGAAGAAAATCTTATCCATACAAGTATATTCACATCATTTTGCCAGATCTTTGAATCTCTAGAATTGCAAAACCTTGCTCAAGCAGTGAAGTTTTAATGCGCATTAAGAGTAATGTATATTATGTGATGCTATTTAGTTTTTAAAATAGTTTCCTATGCATTATTGTGCTCAATCATGTGTAAGTCAATGATAATGAAGGTAAATTCACTACAGGTTTATAGGTAATGATCCATGTTGGTAGGAAGGGGGTCCACAATTATTACAGCAATCATAAGAGTTTTGGGGGTTGTAATAGAGTGTATGTATGTGCTTATGTGTATGTATGTGTGCGTGTTCTTAGCAGGTCGTTGTAAGACAAATGTTAGAAATTATTTAAATACAAGCGCTGTTGACCTTCTGACAGAGTCCTTTATCAGCATTATAAGAATTGCATCACGACAGCATAAGGATGTGGGTGTACCTTAGAAATTAACAATGGAAGAATTTGATTTTTTTGTAAAGGAAAGGTGCAGGTAGGAATGTAGGCAAGATTAAAAAAATACTAGAATTACTGTCTCTGCAGATAAAGTTCCAGGAGAATTTCTTCAAGCTGTAGGGGTTTCTTAGAAATGCTGGCAGCCTTTACAGAGTTGTCCTTCAGACTCTCACTTTCCTTACAATAGACTTAAAACCAATCATGAATCAAAGACATATAGACCAATAGTGTTGATGGGCCCTAAATATTTCTGCAGCCCAGGTGAGTTTCAAACATTAATATATACCCCTGGAATCAATGGAAAATTACTGTAATCAATAAAAGTTCAGAAGCTCAGGATCTCTCGACTCAAGGATCTGATTTTTTAGATCAAATCATTTTAATGTCAGTGAGTTCTGAGAACCCCTTGTGATCTAAGCATAGATAAAAAAATATTTACTTACAAAATCTCCAGTCCTTTTATTCATTCCTACCTATTTCTGTAACTTATTATACTAATCTCAACTTTTGTTACTCCAGTATCTAAAATAGTGCCTGACAATACGTGTTATTGGGTAAATGTTTGTTAAAATGATGAATGTCTATCTTTTGCTTTATTTTTTTAAGAGAAAGGAAAGAGGGGAGACGATGAAGATGCGTTTAAGGAAGGAACGGGAGAAAGAAACATCTTTATTTTTTTAATTCTTCATTTTTGGCTTTTTCACCTCTGCCTCATGTCTCCACCCACTGGATCCTCAGGTCTTAGGTGTTTCTGCATGCCAGTGTCTGAGACCCCCAAGCACGGGGCTAAGTCTCCAGATATTTTGCTTTGAGATCATTTTTAATGCACATAATTCTTTCACCTACAACCAATCTGTGGTTTGTCATTGATGAATATTGCTTTAAAAATAAAATCTCCAGTAAGGAAGGCATTATTTATCCATTTGGCTTCTTCGAAAACTGAGGCAAGGCGAAGTGAGTGATTTGTATTTGTTTTGTCGATCTTAGTGAAAAACTCTTGCTTGAATTATGAAGTGGTATAATTGGTATAATTCAGTTGTGTCACAGCTATCATGCACCAAGAAACAAGACATGGCAGGGAAAGAGTAGAAGATGGGGCAATGGAAGTTTATATAATTAAATTGTTAAGAAAGCTGAGATTAGAGGTAGACTCTTGGGTTCACATCCTACCTCTAGCATATGTGAACTTGTAATATGACCTCAGGACATTTATTCATCACTCTAAACCACTTTTTCCTACCCACAAAGTGATCATAACAGTAATCCTTTATTTGTGGGTCATTATCAAGATTAAATGAAGATTAAGTGTAAAAGTTCAATAGATCTTCTGGCAAAGTAAACAGTAAATAAAGTATACAGATTGCTAATCTTGTCATTACCGACATCATCATTTTCACTAGCACAGAAGTCAGGTTTTTCCAAGTTAAAGGTCTAAGAGGGACACTGTTTATTATTTGCAGTTTTTATTTTTTTCAAAAATTAGGAAGAAGTATATCACCTTTATAGACATAGGTCTGTACAGAAAATAATTTGGTAACACATTTAAATTGCCAAAAATATTGGAACACATGGTTTCCTTTCTGCTAAACTAGGTCCTAATGCACTGAGATTTGTTTTCTTGTCCAAAATTATCTTAAAGCTATTATAAAATGTCTGAGAGTAATTGTTCATAAATCCATACACTTAAACATCTGTCTGTTTTTTAAAGTATAAAAGTGTGAAATACTTTACTTTGGTATGCAGACTGAAAATCTTTGTACTGGAAATCAGGATTCATCTGTTTTGCAAATTAGTATAATTGCATGCTATGCAGTATAGAATTTAAGAAAATGTTATATTCATAAGCTCTTATTAAATTAGCCTCATGGCAACCTAAATTGTTTCTTTTGCCCTTCTCTGTCATTGTGAACCATTCCACTGACACAAATAGACAAATTAAGAAGCATCAGTAGAATTGTAAACTGGTTTACTGAGGTTTTAAATAGGCATTGCCACTGTCCATAAAACTTCATTGGCATTAGAAGGATCTCACCATTTATCTAGCTGTTTGCATGGCTACCCAGGTAAGGTCTTAGCAGCTGCATGATCAGGCACTGTCAGAAGGATTCAGGACTCAGGAAAAGAAACATCTCTCTCTTGTCACGTGACTGTACATCTCAGCTCACCCCTAGAGAGATTTTTGCAAAGGACCATGACAGCATAGACAACAGTATTAACAGTAATTTAAATTTGGAAAGCATTTTCCTTCAGTACTATGTCAATATTCTACCTAACTATAACAATAACAGTAGTAATATTTGACAATAGGGCTTGCTATGTGCTGGGACCAATGGTAGATTCTTTATAGAAATTACTTCATTTAGTCTTTATGACAATATATGAAGTAGTGATCATATCCCCTTTTTTACAGAGGAAGATTCTTTTTTGAGGCACAGGGAGGTGAAGCAATTTGCCCAAAGTTATTCACCTAATGAAATAACTCAGACCATGGAGTTCTCAGAATCTTGTTATTAAATATTAACTCTCTACAACATTTTCATTCATATTAACTATGTGACATTGATAAGTCACTAATAGCTTTTGATATTACTTCATTTCATTTAGGAGAAAAGGTATTGATTGGTCAATTTCTTAGGATATTACTTTTGTCAGAATAGGCTAAATTATGCTGTGATAACACAAAAATAAATCTCAGTAGCTTATCAGGAAAAATGGTTCATTTCCCACTCACATTATAGGTCTGGTGGTCCTCCTTTTTTTTTTCTCAACTTTTGACTCAGGGTATGAGTTACTTATGTCCTACAACTCCATTATGCAGATCTCTTTTCTTCTGGTACACCAATATGAGAAGACTGTCAAGAAGGGCACATACTAACTGTTAACTGCAGTTTTTTGCTCATATCCTGTTGGTGATACTTCAGACGCACAGTATCAGTCTAACTCCATGAAGGCTGGGAAATAGAAAGTTCCCCTGTGAAGAGAAGGTGGGGGACCCTGGGATAAACATACTGTATGTATTACTCTCTGGTCAAATCCTTCAGCATCAGACCATCACTTGTTCTTACTACTTTAATCCATTTTCTTAGGCCTGCCTCATGGTTCAGAAGAAAATCATTGACGAATGTGAGATTTATGACCACATTATTTAATGAAATTTTGAAATCGATAGATGTCTTGAATGATGCTGGCACCACAGAAGGACATGACGATTTGTGCACATAAGTAAGAGAAGGTCAGGGTGTCTCAATAATATCATCTATATGGAAAAATTGTGCTGTATTTTAGATATGAAAATGGGAACTCATCTAATTAGAGTGTTAAAAAATGAATGGCTTGGTTTTAATTATTCATTTCTACTTAACCACCTACACATATATCTCTGTGGGTCTGTATGTCTATGACCTTCTCTTACAAGTGTGGCTAATTGAAGTTGACAAATATACTCTATTTTCATTTATCCAAATTGGTTTTCTTTATTGGTAAGGCTTGTGGTTATTGGGATGTGGCAGTTTGGAAGATAATGATTTTGAAAAAAATCTTTCCTTTAACTAATCATCTCCCTGCCTGAAATCCAATTCAGACGGAATTTAACCCTTCCCTTCTTTATATCTCCACTCTATCCTATTCATCCTTCTATCAGAACATCACATAGTCTAAGCAAGCATGATTAATAAATTGCAGCATGCAAGAAGAACTGCATACTTAAGCACACTATAGGCAGATGTCTATTTAAGAACGGATAATAGTGCCAGTTCAGAGATCTGGGAGTCATTGATTTCTCTGTGCTGGCTCAAGTCATGTGTGTGAGTAACCCAGGCAAGAGCAATGCACGGATGGCATCTTGACAAGCTCCAGATGAAGTGAGGATTGGTTTAGATTTCAACTGGAAATGAAACACTGGAATTGAAGAAGTAGAGCTATATAAAAATGACAACTTGAAGGAAGAATAACTTATGAATATCACATAGAATGACAAAAGCCAAGACAGCTGTTTAAATCAAAAAAGATCTATATCTGAATTGAGGCAAAGCAATCGTAGGAAATTAGCAAGATGTTTTTCCTCCACAGTAATACTGAACTATTGAGACAGATTTTATGAATTCTCTTTTCTTGGGAATCTGTCTTCCTTAGAATAAAAGTAACAATTTAAAGAGTCTTTTCTTGCTTGAAATTCATCTTGTTGTTTTTCATTATAACTTTTTCTTCTCCCATGTTGTTCCAGAAATGCAGACACTTGAATGTATCGCCTCTGCCTAGTAGAGCTAATTTTTCAATTTACATAAATAAATAACCTGCCAAAACTAATTACTCTCTTCAAAATCTAAATACATTATTTCTCCTCTTTTTCCAGTCTGTCTTGTTTTAATTATTTTCACATCAGTTGTCATTTCAGAAGCTGGTTTAGACTAAAAAGGGATAATCGGATGTGTCTTACTGCTTTAATTTGGCTAATTAAGATTGCTGCTTTTGTCTGGGTGTCTGGAAGCATACATTTGCAGCCTGTTCATACTTTGGGGTGCTGGGAGGGAAATGCAATCCAGAAAAAAAATTAGAATAATTATATATTTATTTACATTGATATTTACATATTAAATGGTCATCATCTCTACTCTCCAGGCCTCTTCAAACTTGTTCTTCAAAGCCCTAAAAAGTGTACAAGCCAGTGAAGAGAGGCAGGCCAAAGTCTTTTTCATTCTTACAGTTCATTAATCCAGAATAAAAAAAGTCTCAAATCTTGTGCCTCTACATCTTCCTCTTGCTTTGAATCAAGAAAATTGTGAGCACAGCACATGACCACTGCTGGAAAGCAGATGGCCAGCTGACTAACCATACTATTCACAGGGCATAATTGCCTGGTTGTGAGAAAAATCATGTAGTAACACCTGGGAAGTGTATAGGAAGAAAGAACAGGTGGGAAAAATAGAGTTTTCTTTGCATCAACAATCTAGTTACTGGATCTGAAGTGTTTAAATTTGTACTCTACAGAGAAGTGTCTGCTTGGATTTATGTAGCACACTTTCTTCCATATTGATGGCAACTTCCATTCTTTTCATATTATGTCTCCTTTGTCTTTCCATATGAATTGCATACAAGAAATTGTCCATCTAGAATTCTTATTACTAGTGGGGCAACAAAAAAAAAAGTCATTATTGACCTCAAGTCATGCAGTTAATTAGACCTATGTCCTAGCTATGAAACAGCCAACCCTTGTATATTTTAATGATCCAAAGAGGCAGATGATCTGCTTCTAATACTGATAGGCAAACATATGTGTGTGTGTGTGTGTGTGTGTGTGTGTGTGTATGTACACATATTTTTCTAATGCAATAGAAGTTGAATGTGATGGTGGGGACCCATTATTTTTGAAAAAAAGGTGTTAGGAAAAAAAAGTTATATTAGCTTGATTTCCAGCTTTAACATAGGCGATCTACCATTTAGGTGAAATTGCTTTAATTATCAGAGTAGGTGCTACAGAAATCTATCACAGTGGTTAATTTGCATGCTCACCTGGCACTTAAGTTATGAAATAGCGTGTTTTAATTAATTGTATGTATTTTTTTGACTCAGATATCTTCTTTCTGATTTTATCTTTGTAAAATAGATCTTTTGTCTGATCTTGCAGGTACACAGTGGGACATTTTTTAAATAAATCTTGAATCTGGATGGCGAAGCTGGTGTTGAGGTACACAGTTAAGTGGATCTGCTAGCACAGCAAAGAATACTAGTGTTTTTTTCGTGACTTCTTCATTATAGGTACTCTTCGTGCTTTATAAGTATCTTCTCATATCAATTTCATGCACATCTATGAAGCCTATTTTTAAATTAATATTATAGTTTTATACTAGAGTTACCTGAAACTCAAAGTGACACAGGACGGCATAGGGAAAAGGAGGGTAAGTTGAGCACAAGGATCCAGGATTGCAGATCTAGAAATCAGCAGGAGATTAGCTGCCCAAGTCTCAGGCATGTTAAAAATATATCAGCACCACCCAAATGAGTCACTACCACCAAGGGGGCCAGCACCGCCTTGGCCCCAGGCACACTGGAGACAGACTTGCAGAAAAGACTTTTCCTTAATACACCCCAGCCACTCTCTAACAACTCCCACCAAGTGAAAGATTCCATTTCCAGGGCATATGAGGCCCTCCCTCCACTTCGCTGTTTTGTTGCTCTTTATTGCCCACGAGAGAGAGAGGGATCCGCCTTGTCTCTCTGGTTTCTGTGCTTCTCCTAAGAAGCCTGCTGTCTGCTGTTGTGAAGCACCTCTCCTAGAATTCTTTCCCGAACTGACTCTGCCCCTCAGGACGTACTGGTGCCCTGTGCTGACCCACAGCAAAAGGAGTTACATGACTTGATTCACACATTTAGCAAATCATGGAGTCAGAATTGAGCTTATACTGAAACAGGCAAGGTGCCTACAAGATAGGCTCCCTAGTTGCTGGTTATGGGAAACTTTGCCTGCTCCTGGCACTCCACTATGTCAAGCTAATCCTTGGCAAAACACCAATGCCTATTGAAACCATTCACTGCTCCATTATGAGGGGGTCTTTTGCCAAGCTACCCCTTTACAATGACACCATTACCTTAGTCATTGTGATGATTACTTGCGTCTCAGTTTTGATCACCAATTTTCTTATTCCCTCTAAAAATGCTCATGTCACTGCTGGAGATGAGAGCCTTGCAGGAAAGATTTTATCTCACAAACTGGCTGTCATGAGCCAACCCATCCTCCAAGATGTGAACACAAGAGTGTCGCAGAAAGTTACTGCATAAGCCACTGATTGGTTGGAAGAGGCCTAAAAGGATAAATTTAAGACCACTTGAAGGAATAGCTTTGGACTCTATTCTTGTGCTGACTTCCTCATGCCATAGGTACTCCCCTTCCCCTTTAAGCCCTTGTCTAAAGAATGCTTTGGCTTTCTACCAGTTTCTGTTACCAAGAGCCAAAGAACTCTTGGGTTCCATGGTTGGCCCCTAAGCCTGTTACAATACTCTCTGAAGCTGAGACCCTGACCTCTGCCATGCTGCCTGTATATAGTGCCTAGGATCCCAAGATGAAACCCGTGCTTATCATATTCAGCTTAAGCTTGGCGAGGAGTTAGAAGAACTGAATGGAATGATCTTCTTTGAAAAGCTATAGACTCAGTGAAATTCCTGTATTTAGCATTTCAATCTCTAATCAGAAGAGAATGTTATTTGGACATGTTTTTCTCCTTCAAAAGAATTCTTACAAGTCAAAGAATAGAAAAGTAAGAAAATAAAATAGGAGACAGAATAATTTCCATTATTTTAATGTTTTAACCTTTTCCATTTTCACTTCTTTAATTGACAGTGTCTTGAATTATTGTCACATCTGAGCACTTTGTAAATTGTATTTGAAGTTTTAGAAAACATAGCTGTCATTTTCATGTACAGATACAAAATGGTGATAAATTTTAGATGAGTATACTTCTTCTCATCTCTTAATAGTCTAGGACTTCAAACCCTACACTTTTGGTTAGTCTGTGTGATAGGACAAGGACTCCTGGAAAGGCATAGATGATGCTGTTTCATGCTGAGCCCTTCATTGTGTGGCATCTGGGCAGGATTCTCTGGGGCCTTTGTCTCAGTTTTTCCTGGTGGTGCCTTTTGATAGTGGGTCCTTTTCTCAGGCTCAGTCGGGTAGGGAAGGGCTGGGAAGCTAAGACAAGGACATGGGCTGGGAGTGAGGAGATAGCTAGTTTCTCTGTAACCAGGCTGCCTTGAGATGAGGCCAAGACCAAGGCCTGGTTGGGTGGCCCATTATACCTGAAGCCCACACTTGCATCCTTACCAGTCCCTCTGCTAGCCTCCAGAACTTTTGAAAAAGGGTCCAATCTACATCCCATATTAAAAGATGCAAAAACAGCTCAAAGGCAATGGAAAATGATAATCAGATAACTGAGAAAGGTGTGTTCTAAAGAATTTTAAATTTTCCTACACTGGATGAATGTGAATGTAGGCATCTGAGACTGTCTACATGCATACTGACAGGTGAGATTACTGGTAAACACAATCAACAGAGACTTCTGCCAGAGCAATTTTTGTTACATTTATTATATTATAAACATAGTTTTACGTGCATGACAAGATTTATCACTGGTGTTATCATTCGAGTCTGCAAATAATTGTATGAAAGTAAAAAATCTGAAGGTTTAGCATTGTGTAAGGAGTACTTCCACAAGAGAAATATATGCAATCTGATGCAAAGAGATAGTTGGAAAATAAGGGCATTCTCACTAGAGAGAATTAAGGAAAGTATTAAGACTGCAAAAGAAGAAAAAAAAAAAAGACATCAACGTGTGATTTGGATGATATGTTATTGCAAAGTTCTATGTGATAGCTAATTTATCTACTAGTCGCTGCGGCCATTCATTCAAGGACAAAGCAAGTTGGTCATCATTAGAAAGTTCATCTTCAGGATTTTTTGTTACCCTGTTACTTTTTAGAAGATCATCAGGTAGAAAAGTCTTTAAGGAATGACTGAAGAATAGGAGGGACAAGGGATAATTTATGAGGCATGATGTGTTAGTACTTTGCTGATGCCTAGAAATAGTACATTAATTAATGACATCCTGGTAGTACCTACAACATGACTACAGTGAACACAAAACAATGGTTCCTATTGTGTCTTTTCTGAATATGTCACATGAGGTATAAGAGTGACAAAGCTCAACATCTTTCTGCAGTAGCTTCAAGAGAAAGATGCAGTTTTAGTGTCTGATTAGACCAGGATGAAGGAAAATATATCTGAGAATTCTACGCAGATTAAATTTTATTTTTGGAACATGTTATTCTGAGACAGGATTATTTAGTTACTCATAGGCATGGAGTCAGTTATCTAGAAAAGTAAGACAGAATTCTGCCCTTTCAGCACCTCTTCTGGAGAAGATGATGAATAGCTTGCCTTTAAGGGTATGAAAATAAAGTTATATATACTTCAGTTGTTACACGTCTAGAAAATAGATATTTGTCAGTAATTCAGCATAAAGCAGCTGCTAATATACATATATATGATAAGTGACTTGATAAATAATCAGATCATTTTAAACTTTTTAAGAAACAAAAGAAATATGTATTTGCTATTTAATTTGACACGTGTCAGAGAATGACACATTGGCTTTATTTAGGACATAATACTTTCTGATGACACTGATGGAATGTGAATGGTAGCAAAGAAATTTTTTCTGTGTCAAAGGCCACACCAGGTTTCTTCTTTACACAGTTTAGGTGGAGTAAGGTTAACTTTTGACCATCTTCCTCCACTTTATTTCTCCAGGAATAGCCTTTGGAAATTGAAATTATCTATGTTAGTATGCTTCCAGAATATTCTCTTCCCCACTGGGATAGTGATAAAAGGAGACAATCTGTTCACATGCTCTTAAGGATGTAAATATTTTAGCAGTTCTCTAGTCTGAAAACATCTTATTTAAAAACTGGAAGCTCTTAACATCATTTTGTTTCTCTCTCTGGTTTTCAGTGAAAAGCAGCATTACTTTTTAATTCCTTCCATTTCCAGATTGTGTTTTGCCTTCACAGCCTACTGCAGCATCTCCCTCATGATATAAGGGTCTCAGAGACACATCTCATTCACTCTCTTCTGCACTACCTTCCTGCATTTGTCCTATCAGTTAGAGAATGGGGTGTACTAGGGAGGGGAGGCAACAGTGGAAAATTCCAGACTTGGCCATTCAGAGAGATGGCAAGACCAATGCCATCCTATCACAAGTTTGTTAAATTGGACTGCCTCCAGTACAAGCTGTTTGCAGTTTATCCTGTCTTGGATTTTTGTATAAAATAAGCTTTTTCACCTTTTGCCAACAATGCAAGTCACCTTTAAGTCACATCTAAAACCGGTTTTGCTTACTTCTGCTTTTTTTTTAAATGGATTTTATTGTACTTGTCATATTTGAAAATGTATTGTTATTGTTCAGAGCTTTTAGACTATGAGCAAAAAAGGTTCACAAAATGAAGTTGTAGCTGTTTTGGAGGTGTTCAATCTTTGAGATTTCATTCTGGCTTTTAGAAATCTGGCTATTGACTAAACTTCTTAGATAAAATATTCTCCTAAACTCACTTACAAAACACAGTTTTCACAAGATAAGCATGACTATTGAAGCCTGCGAGTATTTGTTAAGGTTTCATACAATCCCTAGTAATGTCGAAATATTCTCAAGGTTCTTATCATCTTTGGCTGATGACATAATGAATTCTATAGATAATATCAGTCTTGGTAAGTAAGTGTTCACAGTCAAAAACCTTATCGTTAATATTTATGTTTTTTTCTTTAAAAGATGTGTTAACTATTTTTAATGTATTTAAATTTAGGCAAAATGACATTTTATAAATAGAAATCTTTTAAGGTACACAAAATATAGTAAAATAAAAATGTGAAACATAGATCCATATAGCTTATACCTATGTTCTCCCTCACATGAACGCATAGTAACAAGGAAATAGCATTAGGATTCATGAAGAGATGGGTAGCAATTCTTTGCTTTATAACTTCTATTGATAAAATTACTTGAACTTTGAATCTTCTAGAGCTTCACCTTTTAAAATTTTTTCTTCTACATAACAAGGGAAGAATTGCATGTTTTTCCATGAACTTGAGTTTGAGAGGTAAATTGATCACATATATTAACTTCATACCCAGGATAATTATTACTCAATAAAAGACATCTGAGATATATGCAGATGTGAGCTGAGGTGGAAGTGGTTGGGTAAAGGGTTGGCCTCAAGTTCCCTTGCAGCACAAAGTAACTTTCCACATTTTAATTATAATACACATACTTTACTGTTATTCTGAGGGAGAATTTTCTAAAAGTGTGATAGGATGGCATTACTCTGTACAGTTGTCATGGTTTTTGCACTATGGACTTTATTCTACTACTTATCTAAATATAACATTAGAACCTATCTCTTCAAAAGATCCAATGAGTGCATTCATACCACAATGTAAATCCATTTGGTGCCTGAAGACAAGTTGCTTGAAAATGTGAAGATCTTAATCACTCTTCATGTTATATAAGTCATCTTGATGCGAGAAAGGGGTCAGTTTTAAAAGCTGTCTGAACTGAAGATCAAAACGTATTCTAGTTGAATTTTCTTTTTTCACAGGTAGGTTGGGGTGTTAGAGTTAAGGCCTGGAGAGAGAGAGAGATGTTTTCTTACCTTGGAGAACCCATGATACTCCATAGCCTCCCCAAGAGTCACTTCCCTTGCATCTTGCTACCTGAATCTCGATTTTGAGTGTTGGAAGCATGCCCAGTGCAGACACTAAATCCTGCTGATCTTCCATACTGTCCCAGCAGATGCATTTAGAGATAGATGCGACTCTCTTGTGATCAGTGAGAAATCTGCTATAGGGTGATTGGGAAAGCCTTTGCTTTTTAGAGATAGCCGGCACCAGAAAGGCCCCATTCCCTTTCTTTCTTTCTATGAACAGTGATAGGATTTTTTGAAGCTATAGCAGCTGCTTTGCAGACCTATCTCAAAAGCATGTACCTGAAAGCCAGTCCATGAAAGATAACAGAGTATAGATATATTTAGTGCTATTGTAATTTTTTATCCCTTCTATTCTTTTAAATGTTCATCTATATCTTATTATTCTCTATTTCGAGGCCTACTTTTTTTGATATGAGTATAATGATTCATATCTCCTTCTGTCTGTTGCTTGCATGGGGTGTCTTTTTCCATTCTTTTATTTTTAGATTATTTGGATGGTGCCAGAGGGGAAGGGGACTAGGCAGCAGGTGAAATGGGTAAAATTGTCTGGTGGTGGTTGGAAATTAGACTTTTGGTGGTGATCGTGATGCAGTGTTTCAAGGTGTCGAAGTATAATGCTATCCTCCTGAAGCTTATATGATGTTACAAACTAATGTTACTTCAATAAAAACAAGACAAACAAAAAAATTGTACCGCATTTCATGTAGCTAATGTATAGCTAGGTCTTGATTTTTATGAACAGAACTATGACAGTGCTTAATCAATTAGTGTTTTATTTTACTTGTATGTAATCATTGGTGGTCTAATTTAAATATTGCATTTTGCTATTGGTTATCAACTTTTCATTTAATTTTGACCATTTTTTGCTTCTTTCCAGACTTTGTTGGAGTTATTAAATATTTTTTGATGTCCATAGTATTTGTCTATGGGATTGTTCATCTTCTATTACTTTATTTATGATTGCTTTGGGCAGTGATTCTTAATCAGCAGGGGCGGGGCTGTGTCCCCCACTCCGTCACAGAGAACATTTTGCAATGTCTGGAGACATATTTGATTGTTAAAAGTTAAAAGTGGGTATTGCTGCCATCATCTAGGTGGTAGAGGCCAGCAATGATGATAAGAATTCAACTATACTTTGGAGAGAACTCCTAATAAAGAGTTATCCTGCCTGAAATGTCAATTGCACCAAGGTAGAGAAGTCCTATTAACAAGGAGCATTCTAAAATTATCTAAGTCAGCTTAGAGTCTATTCTGTACTACTTCATACTTCAAACTGCATGCCCTTTAAATTTTCTATGTAAGATGTCTTTTTCTCTGCTGTAAAATTTTCTCAATCTTTAGTTTCAACATTTTGACAGATTTGGTGAAGCTATATTGTTTATATTAATGTACTTTTTTCTAAAATTCAATATGACTTCATTAAATAGGTAAGGACCTCTCTCTGCTGTGGTTTTCTTAATTTCCTTTTGTATTTTTTAACGTTTTTAAAAAGTTTGATTTGCTTAATTTACTTTTAGTTTACATATACAGATTTAAGCAGTTGTTTTTCTGTGTTAAACTTTTGTAGAACGAAATATTTCTTTTTTGTTACTTTTTCATGTTTTTATTTTCAATCTACTTAAATGTAAATACCAAAATTTCAATTTTTGCTTACATTTAAGATTCGTAGATGCAATATGTTTTTTTTTTTTTTTTAAACTTCCTGGTAATTTTTATCTCTTTGGCATTTTTCTCTCCATTTTTTACAACTTTTTTTTTCAAGTCTTTAATCCAAATAACATTTCCTTTGTGTTTTACAGAATATGTTGTGTTAATGCTAACACCATTAAATATCAACATCATTTCCTCATTTTAATCTATCTACGGTGTACATATGATATACATTGTAAAATATATATAATGTGATAATTTCTCAACTCTCATATTGGTGCTAAAAGTTTGTCTTCATTCTTCTACTTCTTGAAATTTATATTTTTAGAATTAAAAAACTTAAAGGGATATTAGAAATATCTCATGTAGTACTTATTTCATGAGGGCTATTTCTGGATTAAATAAATTAATACTATGGTTCAGTAATAAATACTTCTTGTTAATAATAGTTTCTTCATCTCTTCCACTTACTGTTCCTCTCTCTCTCCTTATTATCATTAATAAATAATTGTTTCTAAACATTTTCTTTTTAAAAGAAACATATCTCTACTGAGACTTCCAATAGTCATCATGTTCCCCTCTGGCAGTGATTCGAACATAGAGAATGTGATCAGATTTTTTTAAGACAACTTCCTTGAATTGGAGTATGGAAGGTTGAGAGGAACTTAGGATTTTTCATCAACACAGCAAGGTGAGTGTATAGTTATATTATTTTTAAGGTTGTCATAAAAAACTTAGCAGATCCTCCTAAATCTCTTGGGATATTTGCTCTGGATGATGTCAGATGACATATAAGAAACCCAACAACTCTGAGATTGCCATGATGGAGCGATCACTTGTAGGTTCTTAAATCAATAGTCCCAACAAAGTTTAACATTTATGTCATCTGTTAAGACACCAAACATAAAGTGAAACCTTCTTGGGTCCTCCTGATCAGCCCATCTGACAGATTATTATTCCTTAGTTTATGCCACAAGGGACTGAGCGACTATTCGACCACATACTGTCCTCACAGCCCTCAGAATTTGTGAGTATAAAAAGTTTGTGGGTCATCACTACTATGTTTGGCATGGTTTATTGTTCCACAATAATAACTGGACTTGGTAGTCTTATCGCTGTTTAGAAAAATTGGTTAGTGGTAATAGATGAAATGAAAAATTCTTATGATTATTTGATGGATGCTGAAAAAATATTTGATGAAATAAAATATGAAGTACAGCTAAAAGATAACATAAGAGGTAGACTAAAAATGGGAAAAAAATCTTTAAGATGTGACAAAATGAACAAAATGAACAAAATATCAGGTAAAGATTTCATATTCGAAATACATTAATTCTCCTGTTTTCTGAATGTTTCGTGTGCTGAAAATTTAGTATTAGGAGGTGGAGGCATTATTAGGAAATCATTAGGAATGACTGAGCTGTGAAAGGGAACTAGCTGCTTTCTTCCTCTTGTGCAGATGCAATGAGAAGTCTGAGACTTGAAGAGGACCCTTGGCTACCAGGCTGCCATCTTAGGGACAGACTTCTAACCTCTAGAACTGTGAGAAATCAATTCCTGCTCTTAATAAGCTATCATATTTGCTACAGCAGCTTAAAGACACTAAGATAATCTCAATTAACACAAAACTTCAAATAATTTAGTAGAAAAATCAGAAAAAGGTAAGGCAGACAATTTCTAGAAAACAATATACAAATTGTCAATGAAGATTTGAAAAGATATGAAAGTTTCTTAATAATTATGTAGTTACATATTAAAATGCCAATCTTATATCAATTATAACCCATGGTATTTGAAACATTTAAATCTTTGTATATGTATATTAATAAGGGTTTGGGTGGACAGGTAATCTCATCCTCTTTTTGCGAACATGTAAACTGCTACAGTTATTTGGAATATTGTTTGAGAAAAAACTTTTAATGAGAAGAAGATACACAAATCTTTTGAATTAACAACACTAGCAATTTGTTCTAAAAAGAGAAAAAAGTAAATGTGTCTGTGTGTAAAATGACATTTATGACAGAATTTTTTGTCTAATGAAAGAAATACTAGAAAATCAAAATAATGTCCATTAATAAAGGAATAAATAGTTATGGCCCTGTGGAATAAATACTATGTAAATGTTGAAGACAGATACAGAGATGAAAATATGTTTAATACACAGTGTTGAATAAAATGAAAATAAAACATAATTCATAATATAAACCTATTAATATTATCCTAAATCTTTATATATACACACATACACATATATATACATATATATGTGTATGTGTGTATATATATCTATTTCATATTTGCAACTATGAAAGCAATTATCTGAAAGGAAACAGTCTAGATTCTTGTTTCCTTTAAGGGACTAGGGTAGAATTGAGGACTTGGGAGTATGTGGAATGTTTTAAAGACTTATTTTTTGATTTTTGATTTTAATAAGCATGCATATCAATATTTATTGCTTAATAAAAAATTCAGCAATCCCACAAACCAAACATGCAAAAAATGAAGAACCATAGAAGCTTGTGATGCAGCCTAAAAGTTCTGATGGCTGGTCACAGTGATGGCCTAGAATTCAGATTCCTGAACTCCTCTTCTAGAGTTTTCACACTGCTCCCTCTGCATGGATTTTAACTGGGATACAAGCATTTTTTTTTCTTAGACAGCATTTGTGGAATTGAAGATGGAGTACGTTTATATCATTACATGAACATAGTTTTATCAGGCAAAAATATGTTCATGTTCTTTTTGACTTTATAGAGACCAAAGGCACTTTTTTCTATTCTTTCACTTCCTTCTGCTGCTTGTGTTCTAGATAACGTTGTTATGATTTCAGATTTTTAAAAATTCCCTTTGGCCTACCTTTGCCAGCCCACTCTGTCCTGCAGGATCATCTACAATGAGTGTTTTAACTGAGTCTGCTTCAAAAACAGAGCCCACAACATGAAACTCTGAACCATCAGTTTCACTGTGGCTTTGGAAGCATGGATTGGACTGCTTTAATTTCCTTTTATGCTATTATTAGCAACTACATGCTTTTCATGGTGAACTTGCATTTCTTTGAGCTGATGCTGTTCTCTTAGGTCCCAGATTAACACAATGGATGGTGCCCTCTCTTGAATTTTTCTTTCCTTCACACTCCCATCTTCTCTCATTGTGTAAGCTCCTTTCATTAATAAATTTTCTGATTCTCACCTGAAGGCTCAGATACGTTCTGCAAGTCAAGAGCCTACGGTTTTCCTTTGATCAAAAGACCATCATCATTGATTATGTTGTCTATGAAATTAATAACTGCCGAGGGTCAGAAACTGTACTTGGTATTCTGAGCATCGAGCTGCAGTTCTCTTGCCCTGTTTCCTGTTGGACTCATGCTGCCATAGACTGTGCCCCCTGCCAACTTCAGTTACTGTGCTCAGACCTTCTATCTACGTTCATGGCGTTTCTGTGATTCCACCGGTATTCCATCTCCTTTCAGCAATGTGGATGGTTTCATCTCACCTTTCCTTTTGTAGTTTTGAGATTTTGCTCCCCATGCCACCGCCGCCCAATGTTTTTCTTTTTTTTTCATGAAGAGTGATCATAGTTAAAAACAAGACCAGGTAAAATGTTGCCCTGTCCACGATACCTCTCTTCTTGTACATCTTTATCTGAAATACAGTTTATGGATGTAATAAGTCTTAATCTTGGTAACCTTTGGATAGCCTTGAGATCTGTAAGAGGACCAAATGACTTCTCTCTTGCCCTTTGAGTACATAAAAAAACCACTGCCTGAATACTCATGACCATCTTTATTACACCTGAGACAGAAAGCAGAAAGAACACGACATATTTTATTTGTTTACATTGCTATATGCATCTTAGGACATTGAAATCATGTGTGAGTCTGAGAGTATTTCACAGCACAGGCATCACCAGGGTTCTAGTATCTTCATCACCATCTTGTTCCCTCCTTCCTTTCTTCTCCTTTTTATACCCGTCTCCCCCTAGCCCCTACGCATAGCCGTAGTCTTGTATTCTGTAAACTTTGTTAAGGTTTGCCTGCTCATTTTCATTTTTATCAATTCCACATATGAGTGAAACCATTCTGTATTTCCCTTTCCTTTTGCTTAGCATGATTCTCTCCAGTTCCATCCAGGTTGTTGCAATGGCACAAGTTTGTCTATTTTTTTTTAACATGGACAACTTTTAAAATGATCATTCACACCAAAAATTCTGAGCAGACGCAAATCCTTATGAATCTGTGCACTGTAGAATAAAGACATTTAAATAAAATCCAAAGAGTTATTTTCTCTCTGTGGTAGCACAATGATGGCTCCCAAGGATGCCCAAATCCTAATTCAAAGACCCCAGGGATTCGTTACCTTACATGGCAGAGAGGACTTTGCAAGATGTCATTAAATTGAGGATCTTGAGATGGGAAAATTCCCTTGTATTTTAACCAGAGTCTTTGAATTTGGAAGAGGGAGTTAAGAACATCAGTGTTATAGAGATTTAATGTGAGAAAGGCAATACTGGCTATTGCTGACTTTGACCATGAAGGCCTTCTCTACTAATTAGGAGAGGGAGGGATATATATTCCCCCAAGAGCCTCCAAGAAAAAACATAACACCCTCAACAATATCCAGGTAAAACCCATTCTGGACTTCTGACATCCAGAGCTGTAAGATAAATTGGTATTGTTTTAAGTCACTAAGTCTGCAGTAATTTGTTTCAGCAACAATAGGAAACTAACATACTGCCCAAAGAAGCAGTTTTAATAAATGATTTACTGGAAAAGCAGAAACATCCAACTAGGATTCTATAGAATAAAATAGACTCAAATTACTTCACTTGCACCTTCCCAAATGAGGTTCATTTTTATTTCAACCACCAAATGTCCATCTCTTATTTTTCCCCTTAGGCTGAATATCCTTTAAGCTGTTTAGCTATTCACCACCTCTGCCCACATTTGCTACAATGATCTAGTCATATAATACAGAAAAATCTCTAAGTTTAACTTTCTTTCTTCAGTAAAGTGGAATTGGTGAGCCTTGGGGGCCTTTCCTTTTATTGGAGCAATAAATTCTTCCATGGAGATGAAGACTTGTTTTTACAACCAATTCCCTTTGTAATGACAGTACAGCCACCACAAGGCCAGGGGAAGCTGAGTTGTTAGAAGCACAGCACCTGCATCTTTAAATAAAAACGCTTTCCACCAAATACATTGATCAAGAAGAAATATCTTTATGGTCATTAAAACACAAGTATATTCAGGAAATTATGTCATTGTTTCTCCAGCCTGGCACTTTTATAATTTTCTCATGTCCTTTTATACCTGGTCTCCACTCTAACGTTCTGTGTCATTGTTAAGCTATTTTAGTTCTTACGTGCCATGTGAAGTAGAAATCACACTATCAACCTTCGCTTTCACCACTATTTGTTTTAAACAAACTACGTGCTGCTGTGTTTGCATCCTTGAGCCTAACCTCAGTTATGGTATGCTGCCATGACAGGCAAAAATGTTTTCTTTCTTGTTGTATTCCAAACTATGAATCCAGTAAGTTATTTATTCAAAAAAGCTTACCTGAAAGTTAATTGACTAACCCACGTGTGTCTATTAACATGGTGAAATTGTTTTTAAGACCTGATGTCTCTGTTTCTTACCCTCACAGAGCTTAGTTGTGTCTTTTCATATATTGGAGTTAATTAGTATTCCACAGGATAATGATCAAACAAAAAATAATTGGTACTAAGTACGTTAAGAAGCACATGTTTTCTTCATCTCATTGGCTGGCTAATCTCTCTTGTCTCATTAAAATAGAAATGCTCCCCAAATTCATCATTTTGACACCTTTTCCTTGGATACTTCTTGACGTATAGTATTTATGCAAATATTTATGCCTGCCTATTGTATATAGAGTCTATCTGACATCTTGTTTGTGCGTAAGTTCAGAAGCTTCCTGGGTGACACCTGAAACCAAATCCATAAATAAGAATAAGAGGATACCTAAGAAAATGGCAGATCACTCCAAATTAATAGGTGGCAGGTTTCATAATCAAGAGAACTTGCTTATAATGTTTATGTTAGATGAGTAGGTCTTCACACCTGCTTGTCAGAATTTTAAAGATTATGGAGGCCTTAATGGGGTTCAGTCCTGGTCCACATGGTCTTAACTATACATTGCTCTCAGGATTACATCCTTAATGGTCTTCTGTGTTTGAAGTGTGAGCAGAACATACATTGCAAGGGCAAGTGAGGGGGTGAGGTACCTCAGATTGCTCATATCCAGTTCTCAAGTCACTCGGTGGTCACATTCTCTCAGTGACCTCTGCCAACACTTTCATCTGTATTTACCCAGAGGATTTAATTCTCAGATGTCTACAACCATATTCACAATCATTTTAAAGTAAAACCAGTTTTTCCTATTAATGGTTGTTTTATTGGTTGAGGACACTAGTCCCTGCACCCTCCCAGCATTTAAGCTTAAAAAATGATACTTAACTATAATGTCATCTATTCCCATAATTTAGATTGGCAGATAAAATAGATGTCCAGTTAAATTCAAATGGCAGATAAATAATGGTCGGTTAGCTTTAGTATGGCCCATGGGGCATATGGTAATTGGAGTTGCTAAATCTGGCAACCTAAGTAAGCTTTCGACAACTGCAGTGTGCATCAGCATCGTCTGGAGTGTTAGTTAAGAACCAGAGTACTGGGCCATACTCCGGGATTTTCTGATTTAGTAGATTTGGGTGGGTTCTAATTCTAATAAATTAAACATTTGTTTGCATTTCGAATGCAGTCTCTATGAATGCTGAGGAGTCCAGCACTTTGGTCCAATTGAATTCCTATGATGAATTGTCGTACTTATCAGTCCTGGCTGTATATTAGCGTCAGCCTGGGAGCTTTTGGAAAATTCTATTAGATGGATTTGATTCCAGATGCTCTATTTTAATTGACCTGGGGTATGATCCAGGCTTGGTGCTGTTCAAAAGCTTCCAAGGTAATTTTAACAAGAAGCCGGGGCTTAATGTGACTAATTGTGTATCTGCTATTCCTGTGGAGTGTCTCTTCAAAGTTACATACAATTCAAGCCCTTATAACTTCTTGCCATAAATAACTTCCCATCCTCTGATCCTCCCGACTTGACTATCTAATTCACCTTCCATGCAACTATATATTAGTTCTTCTGAAGATGTCTCCAATTTTACATCTTTTAAAAATATTTTCAATATCAACGCTGACAACTTAATACATATACAATTCTTCTCTTGGCATTTAAGAGTTGTGCAGCCTATTTCTAACCTACTCTGGAAGCATTTTAAGACTGGCGTCTTCAGATAAATTTGACACTCAGAAAAATTAATCTGCACTTGTTCCCTTGTCCATTCAAAAGCAAGTTTCTTGCTACCTTTATTCAGTGGCTTATTTATCTCTCCCTTACAGGAAACTCACATGTAATTCTTCCCTCTTTGCTAGTATGTCTAGAAATATTCTCTTTCCTTGGAGACCGCCTCTTTTTTTTTAAAGGAAAGGTGCAGGCAGGAAAGAAGGTGAATAAAGGCAGGGAGGAAGAGAGAGGAGGAGGAAGCACCTCCTGGTCGTTCACCTCAGTCCTGGGTCTTGAACTGGGGACCTTGGGATGTATGTGGACTATGTCCGGTAAACTAAACTGCTAGGCCACCAGGGCACACCAGAGTCCTCTTCTTTTAACACTTTAAAAAAACCGTGTTCCAACTTGCAATATTCACTCATTCATTCAATAGGTTTGCATGCTGCCAATATTTATAGGGTGCTCTCGACATATACCAGGCTGCTGCATGAAAACAGAATCTCTGCTCTCAGATAGTTTGTATTCTTGTGGGAGAGATGAGGAATCAACTAACTATATTTTAGGTGGTGATAAGTCATAATAAGACAAGCAAAAGAGGAAGGGGCTGAAGCAGGCCATGGTGTCCAGATGTTTGGAAGTAAGTACTTTTGTCTGGAGGAGATTCTCTCCTAACAGACAGTTCATTTGAGGCCCCAGGAAAAGAGACAGGATCACGTACTGTCTAGAGGAATGTTTCAAGTAGCAAATTCTTGAAAAGTGAATGCTTGGAACAACATTGTGAAAACATTAGAGCTTATGCTAAGTGAAATGTGAAGCCACTGGAGAGTTTTGCTGAGAAGTGATACCATATGATGTACATTCTGAAAGAACATCTGGGTGACTTTGTCCAGAAGAGAAGCTGGGGATGCGAGCAGAGAGAGCAGTTAGGAAGTCAGAACAATACTCCAGACAGTGAGGACTGAACAGTCCAGAGGGAGAACTGGTTTTGTTGGAAAGCTTAGGATGTCGCACCTGTAAGGAGAGACAGGTATAATTTGTTTGGGCAATAAATTATTTGTCTAACTACGCACTTATTTTAATGAAAATATGTATTCATTTATTTTAAAGGAAGAGAAAGTTACAGTTCCGTTAAGCATCCATTGTTTGTGCTTTTATATTGTGTGTAAGTAAAGAGGTGAATTTTTCTTGAAAACAATGAAACTAAGAGAGTTCCCTTTTACCCAACTTGACTTTCTGAATGTTTTAGAAGGGGAAGCCAGTTTGTAATTAGGAAGCATTTCTGATAAATTACCTACAGACAATCTTGAGAAAATAAAGTGAATTTAGTAATTTATTGTCATTTCCTTTTTCCATCTAAACAAGTATTCATTTATGTACATAAAATTTTCAGTTTTCAATTATAAGTTTGTATTCTTTATCTTAAAATAATTATTGTGTAGCAGTGTATTTGTGCATACATTCCTGTATACATATGTATGTACATGTGTGTATTTAAAGTTACATAATGGCATTTCCTGTATGCTTTACTAGTTTATACTATGCTTATGTTATATAGTTGATATGTACATGCAGATCTGTTTCAGTATTTTAATTGTTATATCATATATTGCTAAATGATTATAGCGCAATTTACCTCATGCTGTCCTTGTTAAAAAACTTATCTTAATTTTTTAGCTATTCAAAAGAATAGTATACACCCCTTTGCTTGAATTTTTCTATTTAGAAATATGCTTTTAATTTCTGATTGCAAATTAAAAGTGCTTAAACCAGTTTATACTTCCTTTGATCATTTAAAACAATACTTGAGTTTGTTTTCATATAAATCCCATAATTACTAATTGTAACCAGCAGAATACTGGCAGCTCCTCCCTCAGATGTCCACACTCTAATTATCAGAATGTGGGAATTTATTATATTGTTTAAAAAAAGGAAATAAAGTTGCAGGTGGAATTACTGTTCTTGCCAGATGACATGGACCCAGGGAAATTGACTTGGGTTATCTGGGTGGAGCCAGTTTAATCACAAATATTCTTAACATGGAAGCAACCAGAACATCTAGACAGATGGCAACAGGAAGAGGAGGGCTGACCCTCACACTGATGATTTTGAAGGTGGAAGAAGTAGACCAGCCATGGAAGCAAGTGACCTTATATTCTTTCCTGAAGTCTCAGAAGGAGTGTACTGTGCTACCTCCTTGATCTTAGCCCAGTAAGATTCCTGTCAGACCTCCTCCTGTTGAAACGGAAGTTTGGACATCTGTGGTGTTTTTTAAGCCATTGATTTTGTGGTAATAAAAAAAAAAAGCAATCCTAGAAAACAAATTCACTATTGAAGATAAACACCTTTTCATGTTTATGTTAGCATTCAAGTTTCTCCTGTAAATTAGCTGCACTTCCCCAAAGTATATTCCTCTATTAAAGTGTCCTTTCAAACAGATGCACTGCCATCTTAGAATATATTTCAGACAGAGATTCATCAGTCATGTGCATTATGTTGGGGGATTGCTTTTTTTTTTTTTTTTGTAATACATAAGACATTTTTTAAGCATTATCTTGTGGTAATGATTAATTTTATAAATTTTAAGGTAATAAACTGAGTTCCTTCTTGGGCTTTAAGCTTACAGTAAAAATGTCATTAGTATATTTACAAATCTAGTATTTCTTAACAATTAATTTTAAGGAGTTTTTGAATAATATTTATTCCTATCTACAACTAAGTTAAATTTTCATACATTTGAAATGCTTTTGTATACTTAATATAATTTTCAATTACTACTCTGTTAAGTAGTTGCTAGAATTAAATACAACTTTTAAAAAACTTATGCCTCAGTAGCAACAATCACACTTACTGACTTTTTTAGATTGCAATCACATAGAGGAATGCTGATATTTTTGTTCACCTTATTTGTTGCTCTGTCTTCAATACTTAGAACAATGTGTACTATCCAATGCTCATTTGGTGAATGAATTTGTATTTTCTATGTGAATTTGCATATATTTCTCACTTTAGAAATCCCAGCTCCATTCATGCTGATCAATTCATTATTTTTGTGAATACTTCTTGAGACTTTATTCAGACTTTTCTCCCTCCTATTCACCTGCCTAACCCTTCAACACTGTGCAATTCACAAACAAAAGCTAACATTCTTCATGAATTTAATTTAGATCAGTTTAGAGCATAGTAATCTCTTCCTTTACTTTACCCTCATATCTAATGATAATTGTCATTTTTATATCTTTGCATTTTTGACTTATCAACTAGATGGCAGACTAAAGAAACAACATGAAAGTGAAAAATTTATTTTAAATCTTTGTCTTTTGCTTTTTGCCCAATCAAGCAACTTTCTTAAGTTTGTATAGTAATCGCATCAAAACTTCCAGGATTTGTAGGAAAAACTTTTGAGTTAAAGCAAGTATACAATACAGTGACTTTCCTATAAAGTTACGTGCTGAATGTTATTTAAAGGTGACTAGAAATGAATGTGTATGTATTTGCGTTAGTTCAAGATCACTTTTTTGGGGAAAGGGAAAGACATTGTGCTCTAAGGCAAAGAGCATGGGCATGAAACATATTCATTCTGTTACAATCTGATTTTCAATACCTGTGTGGCAAGGCATTCCTATTTTCTTACATCAGTCTAATCTTTTATACAACAAGGATAGTACCAACCATTAAAGGAGTTTTTGAAAATTAGATATAATATTTAGAGTTACTACTACATGGTACTACATTTGGTAAAGTTAATTTTCTTCCTAATTCTGTTTGAAGGAACCAAGACTTAATACCTTTAAGTCACTCAATTACCTACTACAATTTCGTTGTTACATAGTAGTTGCTCAAGAAATTTTAGACTTTTGGTTATTTAAGAAACTAGGAAAACAGAGCACACTTAAAGAAAGATAAAAAGAAAGCTGATTGTTCAAAGTTTTTTGTAATGCTTTTTTCTAACACTGTTATTTTATTGTCTGTGTGAACTTTAAGATTTCTTGGGTATTAACAGTGTGATAATGTTTGTAGATGCAAATAAACTCTAATTTACACCCTAGGGTAAGTTGGTGTTTACTATACCTCATTCAGGAATCCACACTTCAGAGGTGGTTAAACAGCATAACATATGAAACACCCCAACCAGAAATCAACACCTTTGGATGTGGTAACTCAGCACTCTTAGAGGAAAATATACACAGGAGAGGTTGTTTATTATTAGCATAAGCAATGTAAAAAATAATTTTCCATTGGTGAAATAAAGGTTAAACATGCATGATTACTTCGGAAGTTTCCATATCCCCCAGGGTGATTACATGACTAAGGTATAAGAATTTAGTGACCTTGACAGCGGAATAATGTCAGTGCAGTTTTGGGGATCTGGTGACACTCCACTTAATGGAGACCCTTGTCACCTGCACTTCCCCAAAACTGACTGTATCTACCTCCAGATTCTCACCAAGTTAGCCTTCTGAGAGTCAGGTAGTTTAGCTACTGAACACATGGTGCAACTCCATTTTTCCTGCTTGCTAATAAGATTTGATCTGGTAATTAGAGGAATTTTGTTTTCAGTTTGCTTTGATTTCATATTTTTGCTAGTAGAAAAATTCTAAGGGAGAAGGATATTCATGTGTCTTTGTCATTGGAATTATTCCCAGTATTTATGGAAAGCAGCTTTGCTGTTACTAAAAGCTTTTTCTAAGGTAAAATTATGATTTATAGATTTAAAATATAAGTACTTAATTTATCCTGTTAATGAATAAAGGAATCTGGAGTCTGTTTGATTGACTCAAAGGGATATCCAAAAAAAAAGACACATTGGTAATGCGGACTATGGAAAAAAATATGCACATGGAGGAGTCTTAGGGTGTCCCCCAAACCACCCTCAGGCTCCGTGATTAGTCAGAGAACTCACAGAAACTATTTTACTGAGGAGTATGGTTTATCACAGCAGGACACAGATTAAAATCCATAAAGCCAAGGAGAAATCAGGCATAAACTTCCTGAGTTTCCTTTCAGTCGAGTTGCCCAGGATGCACCTGTTTTCCCGCTAATGTGTGAGGGAAGATGACCTGAATGTGGTCTATGGATTTAGGGAGTCAGTCATGAAAACATGAAGTACCCACATGACTGATGTGAGTTATTCCAGCCCACCCCCTAGAGCAAAAAGGAAGTCTTTACTATAAACCACATTGTTAGGATAAACATATTTGGTCAAACTGTCACAAAGGATAAAAAGGCATACAAAACATTCTAGATGGAAAATTCTAGAGACTCAAAGGTGATTGTCCTGGAGTGACCAAAAGTTAGTCCTGAAATGGGCCTTTGTCCCGGAAGTGCTGGGTTTGAACAACTGAAGCCTGCTGACTTGACTCTTTCTTGTCCAAGTGTCAAAACTGGCTTTTCTGTAGGGGAGGAAGAGGTTCTTCCAGTCAATAGGATTCATTTTTATATTCATATGCAATAATTATTTATCATTGATATGAGTTCCCTACAACTTACAGCTATAAATAGCTCCCATATAATCAAATCAGATAGCATTACAGGTATGTTAGAGACAGCACAATTTTCTATTGACAACTTTTCCCCTCTGACTTACGTGTATATTGATGTAGTTCCACCACTTTCAGCATCTCTTGCACTGCAATTTTTCTTCATTAACCCATGCAGTCTGAATTAGTAGACTGCAGCACTACTCTGATATAAGACAGATGATATTCCAGAGAAGTCTATGGCCTTCTTCACATCAGAAAGTTTCCCCATGATTCTCCAGCCAGTGTTCGTTCCATATGAATAAACTCTGTAGTCACAGACATTTAGGAAAATAGATATTCAATTCTGCTATTTTGCTTATCTTTAAAGACTCAGTCTTTGCTAGTAGTTTAGACTCAAGCTTGATTCAAGCCCAATGATCTTTCTTTGTGAAGATAACACCGTCAGGTGAACACCTAGCAGGAGCCCATGGAATCCTTTCTTACTGTGTGAGCACATAGGTGTAGCTCAATAGTTCATCCAGTTAAGGCAAACCTGTGCCTCTCCCTGGGCATTGAGGCCAGCAGACCAGCCGAAATTCTCTTTCTGTAGTCATCATCCCCTGCTGAGTTTATGCAAAATATTTTGGAACGTAATGTTAATTCACAAAATTACAGACTTCAACCTTGGAAGATTACCTTTTCTTTTAAGAAGCATTTCACTGTAGTAGGTGCCAATTATATCCCTAAACTGTTTCTCCAGGTGAAGGAGCTCCTCTCCTAAGCCGTCTCTTTTAACAATCTTCAATTTAATCCTTAAATTAGTAGTAAATCAGGAAGTTCTTTCTCAATTTGGAGCTTTGTTTATGTATTTTAAGATATGCCTTCTCAAAAACTTTCCTACAAAATGAATAAAATACAAAGCAAAGATGCATGTGAATAGATACAGGTGTATATATATTCATGTTTATAAAATATATGCATATACACATACATACACACACACTCACACACATACACATACATGTGATGGAGGTAATTGGTTTGACTGTGTAGTTTCAAAGCCATTAATGGATGCTAGAAATAATGTCAGAACAATGACTCTGTGCGCTAACGTGTAAGGAAAATCTGTCTATAGTTTTAGGGAGGCTGACCATGCTCAAATCAGAGAGCTAGTCTGTAATTTAGAATGTGACAAACTGTTTTTTGTTTGTTTTCTCCCACTTTTTAAAAGGAGGCGACAGAGGTCTCGGCTTTTGAAAGATAGATGGCTAATTATGAAAGTGTGATATATTTCAAAGTAGAAAAAAGGGCTGGCCGTAACAGATAGTAGAATCTAATCTCGTTTATTTACTCATATATATACATGGAAAGAAAGATCTAGAAGCATATACTTTTCAGAGTTAATAGTTCTTCTGGGTCTGTTGTGATTATGAATGTTTGTAATTTTCTTCCCTTTGCTCAATAATAATTTTTAAATGTTCGATAATGAATATCTCTTATTTTAATAAGAAAGTGAACAGAAAATATATTTAAGTCTTAATAAAGTGTAGAGAGACTGGTTAAATGTGTGTTACATAACCCGCTGTGTTAGCAAAGGTCTTCGCCTATAGAAAGAAAACAATGAAATGAGTGGTACGGATGATAGCTGGTTTTTCACCCAGTTGGTCTTAAAATCAAATTTTCACTTTGTTCTGCTTTCTATCAATGATGTATCTCTAAAGTTTTTAAAAGTGCTAAGGGACTACATTCTTTATGGTCATTGTACACCTCAAACCCTGCTACATTGAGGAGGGACCAAAGGAACACCATGCAGATGAAAAGTAAGGGAGCTAAACAAATAAAATTACAAGTTATTAGGTAACTTCCTGTTTGGACTAATCAATCTATATTGAGAAAAGGGGGGAACTGGTTAAATTAATGCAGGATTTTTCAACTTTGGCACTATTGACATTTCAGGTCAGATAATTCTCTTTTCTGAGGACAGCTCTGTGATTTATAGGATGACTAGCATTTATAATACTCACCTACTGGATGCCTGTTAGCTACAGACTCACAATATGACAACCAAAAATGTATCCAGACATTTCAAATATTCCATGAGACAATGTCACCATCCTTGAGATCTACAGAAATAGACTATAGAAATAATTGAATTATCTTCTTGAATACTGTAACTTCTTTTCATGAAGTTCTATAAGTTAAGATTATTTTTATTGCATATGACAGACACCAAATAATGGTTGCCTAAAAGCAGAAGTCTGAATTCTGAAGTGACAAGTCTGAAGGTGGGCAATTGACTTGCATGTTGGTAGTTCATTTAGGAACATCTGAGGGAACAGGAGTGAGAGGTGAAACAGGGAAGGGAAGACAGCACAAAGATGTATTTTGGAGTTGATTGTAGCTGTACGTGACTAGTGTTATATTTTTGAGGAGTCATGAAATTCATTTCAAAGCTGGCTATCTGGGAATAAAACAAAATGAAACAAAACAAAAAACATTCATCCAATGGTTCCATCCAGAACGGCCAATGGTAGCACTGAAGGTATGGACTTTGCTGGGTTGTTCACGTCATACTTGTATATTAGGTGCTTGACAAGGTTCCTACTCTTCAGAGTCAAAGAAAACAGTGAGAGTTCCATTGTGTGAGTGAGACACAACCTTCTATGCTGTCTGCATTAAACTGGTCAAAGCCTTCACAAAACTGGTCCTTGGATCTGTGACTGAAATAGGTGGGATACGCCAGTGCTATTTGGAAATAGTATGAGTGATATACATATACATATATCTTCTGTGCAATAGTACACATGCATATACAACTGTCTATACATATATATCTGTGTTTCCTATGTTGATATTAAATGTTAATACACACACATTTTTCAAAGTCTATAATCTCCTGCTTATAACATCGAATACCAGAGGGTGACTAGGATATGATTATAAATTGTTCTGACCTTAATTCTTCCACTTGACTTTGACTTTTTGAAAACATTTGACACAAGTTTCTGATCTAGTCATTTGCATATATTGCTCGATACAAAGTTTAGCCTAAATTCTAATTAACTGAATTTTGGATAGATTGAATTCTTGCAGCTAAAGTCTTCACTGTAATTAGAGTGAGTTTGGCTCAGCATTATTGCTTGTAGTCCAAAAGGAAACATAAGATGAAGTTTTAACTGAACAGAACATTTTGAGTTAAAAGTCCTTCAGTTTCTGTTAACAACCCCCCACTCTTCCACAAGACTTATAAAAGCATATAATTCTCTAGATGCTTAGAAATAGTTGCTTAGCTCTCTATGGAAGCTTCTGGCTTTTCAGAAATAAACAGTTTGATTTGAGTTAAAGGGAAGAGCAGGCACAGAAACACAGCTGGGGCATCAATTCAAAGAGCATCACTAAATGAACAGGAGAGGGATCACATTTGCTGGAATTCTCACAGTAAATAAAGGAGGTGACAGGAGAGGTTTGCTGAAAACTCTGGACTAAAGTGAACCAGTAGCCAAGCACTTTGCTTTCAATTAATGAAGTATTGAGTCTGTAAATTCAAAGAGCTAGTTTCTGTTTACCAAGTCCTGACATAAGGGCGATTACCAACACTGTGCCAGAAATCTTCCATCCCCCTGGAAGCTAAGGCTTCATTAGCATTTGTGAGAAAAATCCAAAGTGCAGCAATAAAGTATGTTAATTTAATTTAGACTATCGGCTTGTGTTCAGGAGTGGTGGGTGGTTCATTCTTCTTATATTATGTTAAGTATTATTTCCTTGTATCAGCTGGTCCTCAGTCACAGAAAGCATGAACAAAGACTCCTGACTTGTCTTTCTTGGTCTCTAAAGAGAAGGACTTTCTGAGACATCTTTCACATTTGTAATGAGCAAACTCAACATCATGAGCAGTTTCATTTTCCTTCAGATCAGATGACCTCTCCACGAAACGTGGGATGAGAGAAGAAAATATTGGAACTCAAGTATCTAGACTCTGACGGGCCTCATCAAAGCTTTTAATTGAACTTAATTTATCTTACTGAAGAAAACAGAGATACAAGTGGAGTTCTTGGATTATACTATGAATTGGATTATTCAGAAATATTCATTTCTACATCTTGATGTCTTATAAGAAGAGTACATTTTGCTCTTTCATTGATGCTAGCCTGCCTTGACTGTGTTACTTATATGATGGAGAATTTATCAATAGGAGTTGAACTGAGGCTTGAAATGTGCCTGGATGTTTGGGCTTGTCCCTTTGTATTTCTACCTTTCTCCATGAAAAGATATACTTTGATTAGCCTTCCGTACAAGGACCAGAAGAGAGTTTTGTGGAGCTGAACCCATGTCTTCGAATCAAGTTCAAATTAGGTCATCAGAATGCTGGCTAATTCACAAAGGCAGGATCAACAATTAAATTCTTGTATGGAAGACATAGATAATGTGCATACCTTAAGCATAGCTTAGCTGACCACTCAGTTGGACTGTGTGTAGCGACTGAGGAATAAGAACGACATTCCTTTTCCTTCTCGTCTCATGGTAGTTGTTTACATGCGGGAGATAGTTGTAGGAATGGTGGTGTTTTGCTTTGTTCTACTAGAGCTAAATGTATTTGTATTTATTTGGCAAGATGCCAAAAGAACAAAGGTGAACTATGAGGGCATGTTTGGAAAGGATTTGCTGGTATGATTGAAGCCTGAAGTCAGAAACGTCACTTTGAGATGGTTGCACCTTGACTTTGATCCCTCTTTCCTGGGGTGCAGGATATGAGGGATTATAGATACAGAGTTTGGCTTGAGTGTAATGGTTCTAAATGTCTGTAAATATTGCTTATGGAGATATAATTTATGTGTGTAAATTCTTTCTGAATAATGTAGTGCTACTTGAAAAAAAAAGCCTGTATCACAGCACAAAGTTAATCTTTTATTTGATCTTAAAATGTCAGAGAAGTGTCACCTTTACCTGAGTTATTTGTCTTCTCTCTCAAAATCAGGGAGATGAGGAGCCAAGGGTACCTCTGAGTTATGCATCCCTGTTCCTACTCTATGTGCCTACCTCATACTCTAAATCAGTGCCTCCTTGACTAAATACGCTGCCATTTTTTGGTGAGTGTAGATATGTAGATTCTTCCTGATAAATCCAGGCATTGAAAAGTCTTGATACCCCTTAGATTAGAAAGGTTTCTTCTTGACTCGAAGTCCCCAATGTCTTTTTTCACAGAATTTACTTTAGAAAACTTGGCAATTGTAATTTTTCTCTCTCTTCCTTTGAGAAAATTCCTGACCCAATCTTTTACCAGCTTTACAACCATGAGATGTTTTTCTCAAGAACCTGGGAGACTTTTCTTTAAAATGTAATCATCAAGAAAGATAGTGTACTATCTCCCAGTCTTTCTGCAAACATAGGAGCCTAACTTAGATATGTGCCAATTAGCAAACACTGATGGCCAAGTCACACTGACCAACTTCTCCCAGTAAAGTAATGCCCTCTAGTGCTTTCCCACTAGCTCATCTCAGCACTTAAAAGCTATCTTATCTTTTGTCCTAGAAGGGTTGAACTCATTCTTTATCCCCTATTGAACCAGGCTAATTTCTATCTTCCTATCACATCTTGAATAAAGTCTCCCCATTTTAACAGTTCAGTGAAATTTTTCTTCCACTTCAGTCAGTGTGAAATGTTGCATTGTACTTTCATAACAGTGAATGTCTGTGAATCATCATGAGACAGAAATTGGACTAATAAGAGGTAAAGAAGTTTTAGGACGGCTCTATTCAGTAGAAGTTTGTCCCAAAAGAGGGCTCTGAGATACAGTAGACCTCTTAATGAATGACATTTAATGGAATAGCTATAAACCATTGGTCCTGAGCTAATGAGAGATTTTTTTTCTGAACCATAGTGATTCTAGAATTCTCTTGGAAGGTTTTGGGGTCTTAGTGTGTTTAAAAGGGGGATGCACAAATAGACAAAGCTTCAGCAATTGGTGTAAATTTGAGCATTCATATTAATGAGACATTTTGAGCAGATAAGTCTGTGTTATACAAGTGGCAAGACATTTTTCTCCTGTTTGTTATATATCAACTCACACAATGGACAGCCTTTGTAACTGAATTTTATGTAATTATTTTATCGTTTTATGTTGGAAGAAGATTGGATTCAGCCATAAACACTTTAAAACATTAGCTAAACCACATGAAAAACTGATTTCATATTTAGGAAGTCAAAGGGTAAGTGGTTCAGGGTCAGTCTGATAATTCGAACCTATGATGTTCATAGAAATCAGTGTCTATATGATGTTACTATAACATTCATTGAATTTACTGTCTTTGTGTTTCAAGAGCTAGTTATTTATGTCTATGCTCTGATTCAGAAAGGGACAAAGAAAGAGGCAAATGGCATGTAGCTTATTTACTGGAAATTTCTCAGCAGTTGGTTTGTGAAAATTCTGCTTGTATTCCATTGTCTGGGATTTCATCTTAGCTGCAAGGGAAGCTGAAATGCATGCTCAACTATTTTAAGTCTTCATCCTAGGTGTGCATGAGTTTATCTAAAATATTTCATTACAACAGAAGAAAGATATTGTGGGATAGGTAGCAAGCACTCTTTGACACAGTTGTCCTGTTAGTCCCCTAAATAACTCTTTCTACCCTTTTTCCCTCTTATATAGCTACTCACTACATCCCCCAAAGTTATAACCCCATCCTTCAACCTTGCCACTCATCTATCTCAAAGTCTGGTAATCCTTTTTGGATTATTTAGCTACGGCTTCTCTTTCTCTGGGTGCTGGTAAAACGTATCTTTGTCTCTTCTACTTACGACAGGCCATGGTAGAGTAAGGACAGGATTGCAACTGTACAAGCTCTCACTCAAAAGAGGAGAAAAGGCCACATATTGCAGTTACCAGGTCACTAGACCAAAGTAAAAACTGTTTCTTTTTCTAAAAAATTGTTTGCAGGCATAACTGGAAGGCCATTCTGCTTTTTGGAAGCTATGTTTGTGGTCCTTCATCCTGCGTCATGGAAGCCCTTTATTATATGTTATTCTTTCTACTTATATCTGGGGTGAGCGTTATGATATTCTGTCTTTGGAACTACGAAGTTTTCATAACCCTTCTTGCTGATGGTGGAGGTTAGAGTGCCCAAGAATGACATTAGTAATAGAACATTGCATACTAATGTCAGGTTAGGCATGTGGTTTCCTTGGAAAAATTATGAGTAGGGTTCCAATTTATGCTTCATGTTAACCATAATCAGACCATGCCCATACACAGTTTTTAAACTAAATTATTTTGGTCATTGATTTTCCAGTATCAGAACTTCGCCTGTTTTTCACCAACTTCCTCTGTTCACTCTTGAAGATAAACCTATTGATTGATATAAGATCTAAAGAGACAACCCTAAAATCTCAGCAGCTTAAAAAAACAAAGATTTAATAGGAAACTCTTTTCATGATAGTTACTCAGGGCTCTGTACTGGTAAAGTTGCTTTCTAATATATGCTTCTAGGTTCACCAGAGAAGATGGATGAGAATACACTAACCACGGATTGATTTTAATGATGTTAATTCCACTCACATCTCACTGAACAAAGCAAATCAGAGGTTCACTTCTAATTTCACACAGAACGGAAAAGTGCAATCCTATGTACATCTACAGTGAATAGCCATAATGACTATTATTACAATTGCAATAATGGATCTAGATGGGAAGGCAATTTCCTTAATTTAATCTTTGTAACTGAGTTGACTTCTATTGTCTGGCAAAGGAATGATTAACAGAAGATGTATGAAAATCTTGGGCTCACAAGAAATCTTATTTTTCTGTTATATTTACTTCAAGGCATTTTGTTTATATTGTTTTAAGCCTTGGATAAAAAATAAGTTGACATTTTCAGTGCCACAAGGATCCGAAATAATGGACTTTCAGTTAACTCAGATTTTAGGTCAGATGTAGAAACTGTGTACAATTCCATCTCTCCAGACTAGCTCACTTAAGTCATAGTTCATATCTCTCAGGGCAAGGGATTGCTAAAAGTGGAAACAAGCAGTAAATCTACATCAACTCTATGAATTTTTCCTATAATTTACTTTAATGTCACAGCTTTGACTAGCTCATGGTTTCCTTTCCAGGGACAGGCAACAATCTAGTAAAATAAAATATTTTGCCACTGCACAGGTCACCATTTTCTCAGCCTAAAATATCTGAGCCTTATGAGCTACCATTCTTCTACTCTCAATAAAAAAATTCTTTGTACTTTAGGTTCCCTTATATAAATGCCATGCTAACAGGTATTGGACTTTATATTTAAAATTTGAAAGTTAGTATTACTTGCAATTGACACAAACACAAATTATATTGATACAAAGAAGCCAGCTATTTCTCTCAAATGGAAAACAGATGTATACAATTTAGGGCTAGTGTTTTTGTCTTCTCAGACTGCTTTAACAGAATACTAAATATTGATGGTCTATAAACCACAAACGTATATTTCTCCTGGTTCCAGAGAATTTCCAAGATCAAGGCACCAGCAGATCTGGTATCTGGCAAGTACTTATTTCCTAGACCATAGATGTCTTTTCTTTGTACACACAAGGTGGAAGTGTGTGTGTGTGTATGTGTGTGTGTGTGTGTGGTGCGAAGCTTTCTCATTTTTATTTTCTTTTTATGAAGGCTCTAATCTCATTTGCGAGGGATCTACCCACATGACCTCATCATCTCCCGCATGTACCACCTGCAAATTCCATCACACTCATGGCTAGGTTTCAACACATGAGATTCAGAGGGATACAAACCTTCTGTCTGTAGCAGTTAGTATATTTTTTCTCCACAAAGTTCTCTAGAACTTAGATTCTTCCGTATATCTGCTTTTCCTTCCCTGGGTGATTTAGATTTGAGAGTTCAAGATTTTATCATTTATAGGCCAAAAAGCAAAATGGAAGAATAGGTGAGTTAAAAAAGTTGACAAATGGCATGGACTGGTGTTTTCAAAGAAGGTTCAGAACATGTCTTATTATTTTATAAAATTTATTACAAGGGACGCAGGGAAAGATCTTCTGACCATTAAAATGACTGACTAATTAATGACTAAAGAAGATAGGCAATGGATATTTTCTATTACAGATGCTTTGATACTCCTTGATACTGCTGCTCCAAGGTAATATTTACTACCATCATGCCAGTGAGGAACACGAGATCCAGAAATAATCAATTAACTTGTTTAAGGTTGCACAACTGTTGGAAAATTAAGGTGTAGTCCATTTAACTACATAACATTTTGTTGTATTCAACTGCAGTCCTCACTGAAGGAGGAGTACACATGACCCATTACTGTACAAGCCACTGACTCCATCTTGGAAGTACTCATAAGATGACAAGCCTGAGACCTTCTTTCCTACCTCTCCATTTTGACAGCCATTCCTCCTCCTATGGTCTGAATGTTTAAGTCCTCCCAAATTTCATATGTTGATATTCTAAGCACCACATTTTCTGTTAGTTGGTGGAGCTTTTGATTAGGTGTTTGTCATGAGGGTTTCACCATCATGAATGGGATTAAAGTCCAACATAAGAGGCTGTGGAGATCCTGAGCCCTCTTCTGTCGTATAGGACAACACAAGAGTTTGCATGCTGGAAGAAAGCCCTCATTTTATCATGCTGGTGACATGATCCAGAACTTCTCAGCCTCCAGAGCTATGAGAAACAGTAGTTGTTTATAACAATCTGTGATATTTACTTCTGGTAGCTTGAATCAACTAAGACGCCTCCAAATTAATGTCCTTATATCAACAAGTAACAAATAAAATTGCCTTCTCAGTTTTTGAAAACTGGTTTTCTTTTAGGAATTTTTTAACTGGTGCCTATTCTAGCTTTTTATTTCTATTTCATTTCATCAGGGGCTGTCTTTTAAACTGTCATCATTTTCTCAGTCTAGCTTTCTACAGCCCAGGTTGAGGGACTTCATTCAGATTGTCACATACAGTCTAATTCTTAGGGTTGGTTTAACGGTCATGACTGCAATCTTTAAAACATTCACATGGTTTGGACTGCTTGACTGCCTGTAGTTTCTAAAACAGATTTGTGATGTGGAATGCGTGCTTCAGGAAGTTTTTGATGGTTGAGTGTTTTCACTGTGGATTTTAACTAAGTATATGTTTGATTACAAAGAATGAGCTATCCCTTGCCTGGAGTGTTAATTAGCCTTCTTTATTTTCATGGAGAGGTCAAATGTGAGAACAGAGGGTCTAAGGTGATTATATTTGTTTGTACCATTTGAATTCTTTGCAATGTCTAATTAAATTTCAGTTTTTTAAAGGTTTGCGTAAATCAAGTTTGTCAATCTAGATGATTCCACCTAAATTCCCAGAATGCAAATTTCTAGCTCACTCTCCTGTTCACACAGAAATATTCAAAACTGAGACCCCAATATGTCAAAAGTTAATGAAATATTGCAACATAAAACAAAAATCTTCTCTTTTAGAGCATGATTTCATGACCAGGCAACAAACAGCACTAACATTTTACATTTTATTTGACGTCCTTAGTTCTATTGGTCTGTGCTCTTGCTGTAGCGTCCTTCTCTAGTTTTCTAAAAGCTAACTGATGCAAGACCGACAGATTCAATATCCTATTGTAATTTTCTTTATCATAGCTCTGCAGATTTATCATTGTTCTCATAAAAATCTTTGCTTGTTGAAATGAGAAAAGTTTATTCCAGTGAGCCAGCTAGTCCTTTTTTCTCTGCTTTTGCAGAGTGGTTTCAGGTTTGAAGGGATTTGAATATCTCCAAAAACCATGTGGGGGTATTATTTTAAAGCTATTTGTAACCTTAAGGAATTTTCCATGATAATGGATAAAGAATACGCTAAGATTAAGAAATCTAAGAGAACTCTTCTATCTCAGGATAGCTGCAGAAATCACTGTGTTTTTCAAGGTGGCTGCTTAAATAATGACATTGCTATTTAGGGGGATGGGGGAGGGAAGTTCTGAATCAGAAGAAAGATGCTTGTTCTTATTATCAGAGAAGTAACATGGAGCAAATTTTGTAGCTATGATCATCTCCTTAACAAGCACTCCTAAATGGATGGGGCAAGTCTACAGCCACACTCATAGCTGAGACTACAACCAGTGGATTAGGGTTGATTATTTTATTTAAAGGCTTCATCTAGAGTTTCTCCAAGCTGATTGCCAATGTGATAGATTCTGCTATATAGGCTGCTCAGGAAGAGCAAGCACAGGCCACATTTACAACACATTATCACCTCTCTGTTACTTGGCCTCAGGGAGAAAAAAGTCTTTCACTCCAGCTAGAAGGGGGTGCTCCTCATTTGAAATAGTGGACGTTAGAGAGCAAAGGCCCAAAGAAAACTCTGAAGGACTTTCCATGGTAGCAAGTATGTTGCAAAAGCACAGGTCCTACAGTGAAGTTTCTTCAGCTGGTGTGGAAAGTCTTTCTTTGCCTCTTTTTTTGTATTTAAAAAAATTGCATTTGTTTATAATCCTTCATGATTTTCAGGAGAAGAGATTTAGACCTCAATTACAGTGTCTACCACACCACACCACCACTAGAGTTAGGCGCCAGTCATCACTATCATTTTTACTCCTCCATGCCCAGATTTCCTTCCCTTTTCCATTTCCTTCCCTCAGGGAACCAAAATCTTGCATCACAGTCCTAAGAGTTTTGTTGTGTTTCTTTATATTCCACCTTCCAGTTATTAATACATTTCAACACTTTTAAGCATCCTTAATCTCCACTTTGGAATCCCATCTTTACTTTCCCTTTATCCAGGAGGAAATGCAAAAGAAAAAAAAAAAATCTCAAGGGAATGCATGGCCTTTATTCCTGGGCGGCATCCCCATTCTATTTGCGTCAACTAAATTGCAGTAACTCAACAAGTAACCTGAGTGCAAGTTCCATTATTTCTTAATGTTTTGTTTTCCTTCAACCTCTCATCAAGGCACTCACTTTCCCAAGTTTTTTTGGGGAAGAGAATAAAATTTTCTGAAGTTGGTAGAGAAGACGGGTAGAACATCTTCCCCTTTCTCTGCTCTAGGGAATGAAATTGTTTTCCATCTTTCGTAAGTTTTTGTTCAGCGTGAAACAGAAAAAAACACTGGCGACAGTTTTCTTGCTACCATTAAATCTCTTTTGCATGCACGCCTTTGTTCTCTGATTATCTAGTGATCGCCTCCATGTCACTGTTCTGAGGATCTTGGTGAAACTGGATGCATAGTGGACCTACCACTTGGGATCATGGGCCAGGTCATGGGAAACATCTAAAGCTGGAATTGGACCTTACAGATTGAATTCCCAGTTCTGCTGCACATTGGCTTTGTGATTTGGTTCCAGCTGATTCATTCTCTTAGTCTTTTCCCTCATCTTTAAAGTGATAATACCTGTACTAAAGCTTTTATGCTATGATTATACATATAAAAATGTATACCTGTAATCAATAATACACAGCTACAATATCTGTGACAAGTATATTCGATATGTCAATGAATGTTTTCCTAAAATTATTGCAGGCTGTAGTGCTTACTACTGCCTAATATATTGTTCATTCTTTCATCCATTTTATTCATTTATTTATTCACTTATTGTCTCTCCTGCAGAATATAAACTCCATCATAACAGATATTTTACCTGCATTATGTTTTGTTCTCTACTGTATTCTCAGCCTGAAATAGTAGAAACTAAAATATTTATTGAACATATAAATGAACATATGATAACTCTTTGAGAACAATGTTATTGTATAAGAAAAATAGCTCATTTTAAAGAACACTCCTAAATTTCTTTTCAAAAATGGCTAATCTGCCTTTCTCTTTACTGTCATAATTTGAAATCTGAACCTGCAGAAGATTGTCTTCTACAAAGTCATGTTACAAAAAGAATCAAGGTCCCCTGTCCATGCTAGTTCCATTTCACCACAATTCAAAGATAAATCTTTAAGATTTATCACACAAAGGTGCAAATTCAATATCCTAAAAACCATCTAGCAATGTAAACAAAAGAAATAATAAAACATTAGAAAATATTTCACTTTTTGGGCATCTAGAATCATAAAGCATAAGGAGAAATCCACATAAAGCAGAAGATTTGAATTTGAAAAGTGCTATTAAGTTATTTGAATGAAGATGTTAGGATTTTGTGGTACTGGGGACAATAAATAATCTGCTCTGGTAGTCTCTGAATCTCATCAGTTTTATGCAAACAAAGCATGAAGGGAGGAAATATATAGGCATCCTAGTGTTTAGTAACCACAAAGAAAGATGTTTGTGTCTTCCTAGAAGAAACAGCACTGTTGAATATTCATGAGCAAGATCCATTTTACTCCCCCACCTTACCCCATGCTGCCACAAAATATTTGTATAAATATGAAATCTGTGCATAATTATGTGAAAGCAGATAGTCCCCAGAGGTTAAATATGCTAACATAGTAAGAAAGTTCTTACCCTCCTGTAGATTTTATTAAATGAACTCTAGTCATTAAAAGGATGTAAACATTAAGCAAAAGTGAAATACTTTAGGGTGGTCCAAAGGAGGGTAACTGGAAATAATGAGACTTTGCTAAGCAAAGACAAGTTACTGGGGAACATTTTTAACCATGGTGCATTTTGCCCCATAGTAAGGCTTTTAAAAATGCTTTCAATCTAAAATTCAGTCTCATGAAAACTATTAGCCTGAAATTTCCTTTCTGGGGACATGATGAAAGTCTTATTCCTTGAAATGCCAAATATAACTTCACTCAATTTCAATTCATCTTAACATTGAATTGAATGTAGAAAGGCAAAAAGAACATATATTTGGTTGTCTTTGCTTTGTCAGTAACTGATGTGTGACCCTGGACAGTAAATTCAGTGGCTTAACATTTCATGTTTTTCCTTTAAAAAATATCACTTCATATTCTCTATCAAGGTTCTAAATATTAAGTTGATTCTTTCAGGTTAACTGTGTTCCGTGGTTTTTAAGAAAGAAAATAAATCCCTTTTTTCTTTTTTCTTTCTGACAAGAGGCAGTAAAATGTCAGATGCTTTCCTAACTCCCTGCAACCAAAAATGATGCAATAAAGTCTACAGCGGGTAGTAGAACAGTCACACTATTAAAACTAGAGGCAAACAAGTGTGTTGGTGCATTGTCATTCAGTTATCTCGTTTCAAGTTCAGTCAAAAACATGCCTACACTTGCGCATATTGTGCTGAAACTGTTGAAAGCTGCTGAATTGGGTAGCCATGCAGAAAGCAAATCAAAGGGACAAAGCCCACGTCTTTCAAAATTACAAATATGTATGTCCCTTCTTCTGGCAAAAAGAGTTTCTTCTCACTTTTCACTTTGACAATATAGGTTCTGATGCATAGAATGAAGCACACACACAGTATTTTCAGGTTCAAAACAATTCTCATTCAGGTTTTCAAACTCCTTTTTAGAAGGAAGTGGTTAACCACACACCAGCTGAATCTTTGTTCAGGTTCGGTGGTATGTCCTTCTCACTTTCTTATATTCTTGCCCATATTTACACTTTGAGTAAAGAGGCAGCTGATAGGTCTGGCCTGAGAAAAAATCTTGGGGCTGCAGGATCCTCCCACACCACCTCATGTGCCCAAATTGGTTAGGATTCAATGAGTGCATGTTCATATTCCACCTTCCATTTGTTAATATATATGCGCACATATATATTTTTGAAGTTATTTCTTAAAATTTCTGTTTCCAAGAATTGAAGCTATTTAGATTCCCCAGTTCTTGAAATTTGAACATCTAAAGAGCTGAATTCCTTAGGCGCTGATTCAGTAGTTAAAACATACGTATCATGACATATAAGATAGCAGACATATGTCACATTATAGCAGGGATAGAACTAGAGTTCAGAGAAAAGCCATTGATGATGATCACCTATGAAATGCTGATATTATGCTAAGGGACCATCGAGTATTTAAAATATGAAACCGGCCATTTTACTGGCTGCCTTATAAATGTATGCTGGTTCCCATTTTCCACAGGATGCAGTTGAACTCCAACAAGTGACCATTCTTTAGTTTACCCATCCTTTCTCACATCAAGACTGAGCCACATGCTTCAGTCTTTGTAAACATTCTTCATCTGTTCATCCTCTACCTGAGCCGTTATGTCTTCCTTGCCTTACTGGACCACAGTGGTATTCAGTGCTCTTTGCTAATTTTATTTTTAAATTGATTTTATTGAAATGACATTGCTTCTTACCATGAAATAGATTTAAGATATATATAACAGTAAATTTACATCTGTGTATAATGCACTAAGTTTCCTACTATTTCATTTTTTCCTTCACTGTACACTTAATTCCCTTTATCCTGTTTGCACCTCACCACTCCCGCATAGCATCTTAGCTCACTGATTTGCTTTTTCTTTTTCTTTTTTCTTTTCCTTTTGGCTATATGTGTATTGTTTTTTAATTATCATTGTACCTATTTTTTTAAGGAACGATTCAGGCGAGAATGAAGGCAAGTAGGCAGACAGGAAGAGAGAAGAGGAAGAAGCGTTTTATTTTATTTAGTTGTTCACGGTAGTTGTTTTCCCCCCAAACCTGGGACTCGAAGTTGAGCCAAGTGGCCTGTGCCTCTTTGGAGGCAATTGACCTAATTGTTACTTCACCGGGTCATGCCAGTTAATTTTTTTTTAAAGTCTATTTTTGTTTAATTTAGTTTATTTATTTGCATGATATCTCTATGTACCACATGTAAGTGATATCATACAGTGTCTGTCTTTCTCCTTCTGGCTTATCGTGTTAAGCATAATTCCCTCCAGGCCCACCCATGTTGCTGCAAATGGCAAGATTTCATCTTTGTGATAGTTGTGTAAAATTCTATTGTATATACAGACCATATCTTCTTTATCCACTCATCTCTCAGTGGGCAGGCATTTAGGTCGTTTCCAGTCCTTGACTAGTAAAAAAAAAAAAAAAAAAAAATGCTGCAATGAACATGGGGTTGCAGATATCTCTGCAAATTAGAGTTGGTGTGCTTTTATGGTAAATACCCAGTAAAGGAACAACTAAGATGATATGGGATTACCATTCTCAATGTTTTGAGGAATCACCATACTGATTTCCATAATGGTTGCACCATTTTACACTCTCACCTACAGTGTGCATTCAAGCTCTTGATCACTTTTCCTCAACATTACCACTTTGCTTACTTTTGACCTAAAATTTCTATGTTTATTGCCTTCCTTTGTGTTTGTTTTTTGTCTAACTACAAGTAGATATCCAAGAGTGTTTTCTAACTGTTCTCTATTCTTTTACATATCTATTCTGGTCTTATTCTTAAATATCTACAGTGGTTCCCTTCCCACCAACTGCATTGACACTGCTTAATTTTAGTCCCTTGTTATCTCTTAACTGGACTATTATTGTATCATATTCCTTAATGGACTTCCAGCGTCTTTTTATCCTTCCAAATGTATCCTCCACCCTGCAAGATAGAGTGTTCTAAAACAGAAATCTAGTAATTCACTTAAAACTGTTTAAAAGATAGATGTCACTTTTCTCTTGTGAAAGGAACTGTTATTGATATTGAACAATGGATGGCTGGTGTAAACTGTGACTGGGCAGATCAACCTGGCTGCATGGTCACACTCTCTCTCTAGGACCTGCCAAAGCAGCAGCAATAACAAAAGCAACCCTGCTCAAACTGCTTAATGTGACTTAGAAAGTCTTATACAACCTGGCTCCTTCTAGCTTCCCATTATAATCTGCATGCACAGCAAACCGGACACATTTTATATTCCAATGATCCTGTGCTTTTCTTCATACTAAATCTTCGAAAGAAAGTGCTTTCTTCTGTTCCCACCATCCTTTGCTTTATCTGCGAAATGTTCAGAAACCATTGCCCTTTCCAAGATGCCTTTTCTCAGAGGTCCAATAATTAATATAAGATGCACATCTCTTTGCCCTTATAATGCTTTCCCAATTTTATCTATACTAGAATATGAACTACCCCTGGGCAATGAAATGGCATTCTGTTTTTTACAGTGAAATAGTGAAAACATCACAAGGGCCAGTAAAGTGAGGTAGATAATATATTTCAGAGTGCATAGGAAAAAATAGATTATATATATACATATACATAAATATATATATAATATAACATTGTAGTTGTTGAGTAAAAAAAAGGAAGAAAATCTTAGTGGCCTTCTCTGAGTAGGCACGACCATTTGATAACTTGCTACCTAATATTTAAAAAATCATATTCAAGAGCAACCCTTTATCCTTCCCATTTCTTAAACCAGGGCTATCGACTGTGTATTGTGTTCTTCAGGGATTTGTGTCCTACATGTCCTGTAGATTTTCCTATTTTTTTTAATTGGTTGCTTCAATCACTTTGTCTCTTTCCTTCTTTGCTTCTGCAGTTGACTTCATCAAATCCCACCACTGTCATTTTTTTCTCCAGTTTTTTCTAACTTGTCTCTGCTGGCAATTTTACTTTCCAAAGGAAAGTAAATTATAATATAAATTATAAATTATCCACGTAAACTTACAATTTGCTGTGTTTGATAAATTTGTACTCTGGTATACATAGATGCATCAGTGGAGGCATACATATGCATTGGCCCTAGAAAGATTGCTTGTGAACTTTGACATTGTCCACATTCTTTATCAGACAATGAATGATCTTTTGTAATTAGAGACTGCTTTTGCAAATATTTTTTTATATATAGAAGCATATATTGTGCACATTTTTATACCTGGCTTCTTATGTTAAAAGTAATTTTTGATTGCTTTTTCTTTAGATAATAACTTGATGGCATTTTCGAGGAATTAATTGCTGTATTATTGAATTTGTTTGCATCCATATCTTCATAGAATTCTGCCATTATCATCTTAATATCTGTTGTTTTATGGAGTACTAAAATCTTCTACCTAATATTTTTAGCTTGTCTTTTTTTGTGTTCTATGTTTCTTGATTTTATAAGACTATGTATGCTAGATTGAATAGTGTACTCCCAAACTCATGTCCGTCTAGAACCACAGAACATGACCTCATTTGGAATAAGGTCCTGGATTCTGCTGGGCCCTAACCCAATGCTGGTGAGCTTGTAAGAGACAAAAAAGGAAGATGGAAACTCAGAAAGAAGAATAATGTGAAGATGGAGCAGAGCTTGTGAGGCACCTGCTAGGCAGAGAATAACAGAAACTACGAGTATCCTCCTGTAACTAGGAGACATGGACTGAATTCTCTAAAGAGCACTTAGACGGAATCAACCCTAGAGTTTTGATTTCTGGCCTCTGAACTATGAAGAATAAATGTGTGCAGTTCTAAATCACCCATATTATGGTAATTTGTTATGGAAGCCCTGGGAAACTGATATTCTTGCAAAGTGTTAGTCATCTTTATTACTTATTTTACTTAATTTGAAGTCCATATATATGAGTTTATTTTCTTCAGTGTCTATTTCTTCCATTTAAAATTTACTTTGATTTAATTTTCTTGTTTAAGGTAGAAGAGATCACTCCTTTTCACACACCTTTCATCTTTTCTAATATACCAGTTATCAATGTGAATATTCTTCTACACTGCATTCCACAGATATTGATATGTGGAGTCTTATTATCATGAGATTGAAATACACTATAACTTTTCTTAGTTCTTAGTTCTTATTTGAGCCATAGTTTATTTAGAGATGTGGTATTTAATTTAAAAGTTGAGGGTTTCTATATATGTTATTTCTAATTCCATTTAGGCCACATAATAAAAATGTTTTATGTAATTTCTATCTATTTGAAATACATTGGGACTTATTTTATACATCATTGCATCGCTTGTTTTGATGAACATTTCAAGTGCAATTGAAAAGTATATACAATTCACATTGCTTTATAGGTCAAGTTGAATGAATTCAGTTAGGTTGATAGCATTGTTTTAATTTTCTTAACATATCTCTAATTCTGATTGTGCTTGTATATGCCTCCCTTCATTGTTGTTAGATATTTATTTCATGAATTTTAAAGCAATCTATTGCTGATTAATTACCTAGGATGTCATTATGAAATAAAACTTCTCAATCCCTGATATGGTTTCCTGCTCTACAGCCTACTTTTGGATATTAATGTACTCACAACAATGTTTGTATGCTTACAATAATATGGTTTATATGCTATTCATATTTTTAGTTTTCAATTTTTTGTGTCCTTATTCTTAAAGTGTATCTCTTATAGCCAGCTGGTAGCTGAATCTTGGTTATTGATTCAACCTGCAATCTTTGTCTTTTGGTTAAAATATTCAGCTTTTTCACAATTAGTATACTTTTTTTTATGCTTCAGTTTAAGTATGACCTTTGCTATTTATTTCGCTTTGTCCCTATTATTTTGTTTCATGAAATCAGTTATAATTCTTACTAATTTTTTTTAACCACAGTTCATTCAGGATGTTTACATTCAGTATAATTTTTGATATGAAAGAATTGTTGTCCTGTCTTTTCTGTTAGATTTCTTATTCCACTTTATTTCCTCTCTCAATTCTTAGATTTACTTTTATACTATTATTTAGTGGTTACTTTAGGCATAATGTTTCATATCCTTAACTATAAAGTTTATTTAGAATTAAATAGAATATCTAATAACTTTCTTTTTTTCTCGTTTATTGGGCTCTGAACGAAAATGTTTGCACTGGATCTGTTCATAGATTTTAATCATTGTCCATAAGTATATCTTCAGACATGATTTAGCCAGTTTAAAGAGGGAGAAGGGCATTATTAAGCTCAATATTACTAACTGGCACTTGTTTGGCAATATTAAAAAGAGATAAAAGGGAAACACTTAAAGTTAATGAAAATTTGATGAATGCAAAATCAGATGAAAAGGCATTTGAGACATAGAATATTCTTTTATTTCCACTAAAATTAATCAGCTAGAATTATTTTTAAAGTTTTATTTTATTCATGTTTTTGAAATAAAGGGTTTGTCTTTTAATAGGAATTCTTCACTTTTTTCATCATAGTGGAGCACAGTGTCCTTGACTCATTTTTTAAGAAATGTCTGTTCATTTTTATTTGGTGAATTTATTAGAGCCAAGTCACAATTCATCATAAATCTATCTACAAAAAATGTTTATAACTTCTTATTAAACATAATGTTTTATTTAACTTCTTGGAGTTATGAGTTGCATGATTTTCTCATTGTCTTAAAAATACAAGTGACATTTTAAAAGCTACAATATGAGTTGATGTTAACATGGTGTGTATGGCTTTATTCTGGAAGAATAAAGATGGTTGCCCTTTAATTAAATAAAAACGTGCTGCTGGTCACAAGGTGCAATGTTGGTGATTTAGAGATGACACATAACTTTTTTGACCTGATATAATCAGTCAAATGATGGTAGCAAGTGAGAAACAAGTCGATTGACAGTTAAACCATATACTATATTAAATAACATATTAGGTGCCACTACAGAGGAGAGAAATACAGCCACAGAGTTTTCTCAGAGGAGATGGAGCTTCACCTAACTCTTACCATCTGAGTCTGAATTCTCCAAGTAAATCATGGAGAAAAATATATTTCTGGAAATGGAGGGAATCATATATGAGAAACCGATAAGGAGGAAAAAAAAAAAAGCCATACCTGGTTAATTTAAGAAACTGTACATGATTTACTATGAACTGATGGTGGAAGCATTTATTGGGGAAATGACAAGAGTTGAGAATTAAAGAGGATCAATCAGTGGAGCTATACTAAAAGAATTTAGAATTCATTTTGATGATGATGGAGAACATTGGATGGTAAGCAGAAGAGTGATCATATTAAATTTGGAAATAACACTGATGAACAGTAAGGAGGCCTTATTAAAAGGGGGTAACACTGGAACTGGAAGAATAGTTGAGAAGTCCCTGTAATAAGTATGAAACTACAACTAGAAAAATATTTTAAATCCCCTCTGTTGTACCTTGTCCTGTGGACAAAATAACTTTTTTTTTCTTTCATCAGCTAACTTTTTTCTTTTGCAGTATAATATTTCAAAAATTTGGTATAGTTATTTTCCTTTTCAGGACTGGTATGATATTTAGAGGTAATTCTCAATGTTTCTTTATATGCAACTATTCAAAGTTCAGACTTAAGAACTCTTAAGTTGTAATTTTTTTGAAGTTTTAATTGTTGCAATACATCTCTCACAGTGTATGAAAGTGTGTAAGCATGACTGGTCTCTCTTGCATGTAAACTCACACACCAAGAGTTTTTGCTTAAATTTCTATGCAGGAGATTTGAGTAGACTGAGGATTATATTAGATCACTTTGAATTATGGTGGGAAATGAAGAAAAAATAAGACTGCCTATAATATAATTCCAACTTTAAAAATTCTTTTCCCACAATTTTTACTTGTATTTCATTAGGTCTAGTTGCCTGTTTCTAATTTTGACCAGTTTTCTGCTTACATATGTCTAATTCATTCCAGAATTTATTTGGAATTTGTAGAATTCAATCTTATTTATGCACAAGTTTACCTTCTCATATTGTACCATAAACCTTGCTATATCAATAGAATTTAGTTCTCTCATATAGAAATTCTTGGAAGATAAATGTTATTTAATCTTATTTATATAGGACTCTTGTTAAAATCTCATTTCTTGCCAACAATTAGGAGCATGATGAAGTGAACTGTGTAGGACTCAGAGACCGTGTGTTGCAGAAGAGCTATTTGTCCTTCAGGAACAGGGTTTTTACATTTTCATGTACATGATGTCATCTGCTTTGCAAAATTATTGGAAAGAGGAAAGAAAATCTTTTATATGAATTTCATAGTACACTAACTAGTATATAGGTGTTCAGTGGCTTCTTAGTTTGTTTTTATTTTTATACCAGGACTGAATGCTACTGATCCTTTTCTCCAAGGTTAAGATAATAGTTGTCAAGTAGGAGGATAACTCTTTGAATGGAAAATTTGACTATGGGGTGAGGGGAACTTTGTGGTTGGAAGTCATTATTAGTTTTCAATATTGTAAACCATACACACACACATGTATTTACTGGAAAATATATTTTGAGTTTTAAGTTCTTTATTTTATTTTAAAATATCTTTGTAATACAAATTTGATTTTATATACTAAAAGTCTTTCTCGTTTGTTTGGTTCATTTGTTTGGTTTCCCCTATACCACATATGAACAAAATCATCTGATGTTTGTCTTGTCTTCTGACTTATCTTACTAATGGGTAAAGGGTGTCAAATGAATGGTGAAGGATAGAATTGGACAGTTTATGACAAACTTACATTAAGTTATATGGTATATAATACATTATTGTATATGTTAATATATAAATATCAATTTATAGTGAGTTAAACCTATATAATATGATATAATTTTTAAAACAAAATAAAAAAATATAAAATATATTTGTAAGTATATCTATGACTTGTATTTCAGCATTGTGAATGGGTGATTATGGTAGATTTCTATTTATTTAGTTCTAATGGTTGGAGAAGAAGTAGCCTTGGTTACTTGCTTTATTCTATCTGAGCCATAACGGTGGACCAAGCCCAGGAGCTTCTGTTGATGCAATTACGAGCTGTATGTCAGTAAGAAGCTGGTAAATACTTCCTGCTCTCATCAGTTGATTTTCATTATTCCCTTGACCTCAAAAAAGAGTGAATTACCAGTTCTCTCCTCTGATCACTGCCAACCTAGTGGTACTGACCCTAATATCTAGGAATCTGCAAAAACCTAGTGAAAAAGTCTTATAAAAGAATTAATTTTCAAGCACTCAAATGAATTTATTATTCCATGATTGCCTTTTAGCTCCCTCTATTTCTGTTCTGGTTTCCTCTGAAAGTGGGAATTTAATTTGTTCACTTTTACACAACAGCCTTGTAAGTTAAAATAACTTGCATTAAGTCACTCCAAGTCTCCTTAATTTCCTAGGAGAATAAGTATGACTTTCTCCATTTTGATGAGTAATATGAGACACAGCTTACAGCCAGTAAATTCTACAGCAATATTCTTACCTCCTCTGATTTATATTTTAGTTTTTTAATAATACACTCTAGCAACCTGTGTGACATTTTCATTACTGTCTACATGCTTGGGTTTAAAGATAAAGCTTAATGCTATACAATACCTTGAAAAGAGGAGTGTGTGCATACTTTGATTTTAAATTTTGTGTTATATAAAGTGTAATAAATACATTTGAGAAAGATTTAAATGTGTTTTCTCCAATAACAAAATTATTCACATTAATTAAATAACTGTTCCTAATACACTGTGTTTTTAATATATTAGTAACACATACAAAACTTAAATTATTTAGATGACCTTTTTACCAATTTTACCAAATCAGAGTTTGTGATAACTATTTTCATAACAGAACTTGCCTGGGGAGTGAATATGTGTGGCATGCATACATGTGTGTATATATCCATATATATCTACTAATATTTTATAAAATATAATATGGAACAATTTTCTTAAAAGAATGTATCTTCTGTGGGAATAGTGATCAAATAGTGTGTTGCAGAATAACTCAAAGTAATTGAAACAGTGCTTTCCATACATTCCTGAGGACTTTTATGAAGTAGATGGGTGAGGCCTTGTGTGTCTTTAAATTCTTGCTCTTGGCTTATAATTCTAGACCCTATTTCATAGGATTGCAAATTCCTAGAAGGGATGCATGAGATTTTGTTTTTGATTTCTTAGTCTAAACCATTGTTCCCATTATCCATATTTTTCCTTGAAGAAGCTAATCAGTAGGACACTGTTGACTAATCAGCTATTGTTAGACTTGGATCAATGAGAGGTAGTTATAAATGGCCCTCATAGTCTATCATGCTCAAAAGCTTGAACTATGTGTGATTAGGGATAAAAAAATAATAGAGGAAGATATGATTAGCAAGGATTTAGAGTGTATATATAAGAGAGTTAAGGTAAGAGCTATAAAACTTAAACATCGGAGACGGGAAATGTCATTAGGAATGGATGGAAAAATGCTCTGGGAGAGGTGAAGAAAATGAAATTTTATTGAATTGCTATTTGATTCTGTATTCAGTTTTGACCCATACCTTATAGGTATAATCATCAAATGACTTTGTTTTATTTTCTTGTGTATTTTCTGATGCATCTATATATTCAATATTATAACAACTCTCCAGAGCATGATGTTAGGTTGAGAAATAAGTGTAATAACTGATATATTTATGATCACTGATTTCTAGTAAAACATCTAAAATCACTAAATTGATGCTGTCAAGAAGTGTCCCCTGTGATTTGGACCTAAAGTTGATATTCTTGGGATGTTTTCTTGCATGAGACAAGTTTTTCCTACCTTGTTATACACTCTTTGGGTACCACTCACTGGCCATTTCCAGTCATCTGAACAGAAAAACTGGGACAGGGCCTGCAATTATAAATCAAAGGAAGTCAGGTTCTCAATGAAAATTTATTATGCATCTGAAGTTCTTTTTTCCTCTGTCACTGATGGCTTAAAAGCTTTGAGTGTGATTGCAGTTGACTTAAGATAAAGTTTACGAAGTCCAGTTAGTATTTCTGGATCTTTCTCTTAGATTTTCAAACTCGTTATAAATTAGAATATTAGCTCATCGTATTTTGCCCCAAGAATTAAACCTCAAACTCTATAGTTTCTCCAGATCTTCAGTAACAGTTGTCCCTTTATGCTACTTTTATGTTATTAGGATAATTGTGCCAATCAAAAGGTACCTTTGGGGATTGTTTTTGTACAATAATCATTTTATGCTGAGAAATAATGAGTCTTTCTCAGACAAAATTATTTTAATGTTAGCTATCAAAATAATGCCTAAATACTCCCTTGAGTAGTTATTTAAATGGAGCTTCTAGATTAGATCTTAAACAAGAAGTCAGAACTTTCAGTCCACATATTAGACTGTTTTGCACTCACAAACATAGTAGAAGGACCCAAACCGAACAACACTTGAATCTTAGTGCTATCTTTTTACATGTTGTATCTTAGCTGAGTCAGGTAATTGTGCTCTGCCTCAGCTTTCTCATCTGAAGAAAATTGCTAATCACACTTTAGAAATGTTGCTTATATTGAGAAATAATATAATGTCAAGGATGTGTTTTGGATACTGCAGAAACTCACTAAGGAGGAGTTCTTAGAATCAAGCCACGAAAGTGCCATCAGTGGCTTCATGACTCTGAGGCTCCCAAAGGTCAACATTATGATGGTTAAAGATAATACAAGCAGTTACAGGTACTGAGACGTTAGGTGGTTAGGTGACTGCAAGGACAAGAAGAGATGTTTTCTTCAGCAGTTATGGGAGGTGCCTAATATTTGACAATGGACGTGTTAGGACCTTGGTCATTTTATTTTCATATTCCTTAGAGGAGCCAGGTCAACCACGGTCATTCTGTTCCCTGATATACATCGCTCATGAACAGACACAGGAGAACTTTATCTGAATGCTTCCTTTATTTTACTAAGCATCCTTGTTATGCTTGGTATTATGGGGATATTTTCTGAAGAAGGAAACCCTGGTGATGATAATACAAGTATTAGAATAGGAACTTTTTTTTTTCCCTTGGAGTGGAGGATTTACTTAAAATATTGGATGCTCATATTTTCAATATGAGGTGTAAATATTTATGAGATTTTAATTCTACTTCATTGTATCATGAAGCTCTTCCCTTCCTTGACTGCTGGCAAAGAATCCCTTGCTCCACATTCCTTTAACCAATTCAGGAAATGTTCTTCCTTTTCCACTTCTCAGACTTTCTGTTTCTTTCCCAAGACACCTAGATCAATCTTTTTCCTGAGTTTTGACTTTTACCAGAGTAAAAGTTTGTAGCAGCTCCTGTTCTCTGCCTTAAAAATCTGAGTCAAGGATTTTAACAGGCCTAACCAGTGGCTTATAACCTGGGTGTTTTAGTGTCAAAAGAGTGTGTATGTTTTGTATCATGGGTTAAGATAGAACAGAAGAAATGCAGGTAGAATTAATCCAAATAAATGATCCTGCTGTGACTGGGGTAGATAATTTCTTTAAATATATACATTTTTATCGATGCCCCAATTTACTGAACTTTGATTAAAACACTGATATGGTTTAAAATTTTTATTTGAGTCTAGTGAACATGATTCACTTTATCATTATTAATGTAATTATCAATGGACCCCCCCATGGTCCTTTTATCAGATACAACTCTTAGTGAACAAAAACTGACATCATTTAGCCTTTTGCTATTAAGTTCATATTTTACTATGATAAGCAAAGGAAAGATTCAATTCTAAGCAAAAATGAGGTGAAAGTGATATTTTTAAGGCACCAAACAGCAGGTATAAAGAACCTTACTTACAGCAGCAATTGCATTTTATCCAATAAAAGCACTTAGAGCCAGCAGGCAGACCCATACAGGTGGTCTGGACTTTGCCCATTAGCTCCAAGTTTGAGTTGCTACGACTTCACAAGCAAAACAAAAGCAAACAGATGTGTTACTTAGAGTATTGTCACTGTATTCCTTATTTACCAGAGTCCTTTTTAATTTCATTTATTTATTTAAAAACATACTGTGACTTTGTTCATGGGGATTCAATGGCCTGATTTCTAAAGAGCATCATAAGAGCTGTGATTATAAAGCAAGACTGCAGGGTGGACTGGGTATGAGTTTTATTATAGGAGAAAGAAGATGCTTTTTGGCCCCAGTAAATGTTATCCATTGAATTGGTAATTTAGAGTGTTATGAATAGAATGTTTCTATGTGACGACAAATAGGGTTGAGCTGATTGGAATAAACATTTGGCTACCAACATTCTTGGAACTTGACAGAGTATATTCTCTGCCATATCCTTGGCTGATCTCAGAAGTCACAAGCTATGCATTTCTAATCTACCACCATGGGTCAGTAAAGTTTCTCATAAAATATCTTGAGCATTATCAATGTCTTAGAGAAGGGCACCTTAATCAGTTAAGAGTCAGAATATTAGCAAAACCACATGGATGCAACAGTGCTGGGTGATCAATTGGCTGCAGAAGGCTCACAACGGTGTTCAGGATGCGATCAGTTCCAGACACTGTGTTCTTGGGCCATTGATTCAGCTCTACTCAGCTTCCACATGGCTGCAAGCAACAAAGACCAATCATTCCAAATGCTCAGTCTTGCATGCAGGCTGATTCTGCTATCACAGCAAGAACTGTTTTCACAGGAACATTTGCCTCTGCAGGGCCCTAAGCCACCAGCTCAGGAAAAGCGGGCCACTGTTATCTCAATCTTCTCACTTTTCAGTTTTGTGGAGTAAACCAAAAGTCAAAACATGAGACCTCACTAGTAGGAAATTAAGTTTCCATACTATCTAACAGTGTTAGATTAGGATCTAGTAGACAAAATAAAGTGAGACTATTACCAATGTCTGTGTATGTGATCCCATCCCTACCTTCTGGATCTGTTTCAGATTCTTGTTTCTTGATACATTAAATTGTGAAATATCTCATATCAGTAACTCAAGAACAAAATGGATATCTTATTAATGATCCCCAGTGAGATAAGTATCTCATATCAATAGACAATATATTTTCATTCTCCAGTCTCTCCTGCTGCTTTTCTATCTCTAAAGATAACCATTATTTGTGATTAGTTTGTTCTTTTACTTATTGTTTAACCACTAAAACATAACATCCTTAAGCTGTAAAATGGATTTTCCTTATTTTTGAACTTTATTGAAATGTAGCACTATCATAGGTTTGCTGTTGTGGTTGGTTTCTCTGACTAGTCATTCAGTATGTGAAATTAATCAATGTTTTACTATGCGCACTTTACTTTCATTGAGGCTATTTTCCATTGCACCACTTAAAATTTAGATATTTGTTGTTATGGTTGCTAATAGATATCTAAGCACTTTGTTTAGTTTCGAATGTGTGTATTGTCCAAACATTTTGATAAGCATTGTTGTTGGCTTCATCAAAAGAAAACAGGAATAAACCTGAATAATGTCACTTTTTCCAAAATTATAAGTTAATATCCATCTAACATTGCAAGAGAGGTCCTATTATTCTGTCTTCTCTTTGATTAAATGTTCTCCTCCATTAGTTATTTTTCTGTTAGTGGTTGTCTCTTGTTTGTTTTTGTCTTTAAATATTTCAGATAGGAATCCTATAATATTTGTTACAAATAAATCTACCAAACTTTGATTTGTCCTTTAAGCTTTTTTTCTGTTCTTTTCAATTTTTATTAAGATAACATTGCCTTATAAAACTGTAATCTTTAGGTGTTTGTAGACATATAGGTTATTTCCAACTCTTGGCCATCACAAACAATACTACAATGAGAATGGGGTTGAATTTATATCTTTAAATTAACATTTCTATATTCTTTGGATAGATAACCCAGAAGTAGAAAAACGGAATCATGTATTTCTAAAAATTTTTTAGATATCATTGATTTCTATAATAACTGCACCAGTTTGCAAACCCAACAAGAATGTAGCAATGTTCCCTTTCCGGTATATCCTCTCCAGCACTTGCTCTTTTTCATCCTTTTGAGAGCTATTTTAACAGGTGTGAGATAATATCTCGTTGCTGTTGAGACTCATATTTCCCTAATAAGAGATGCTGAACATTTTTTCATGTGCCTATTGGATATCTATATGACTTCTTTGGAGTTATGTCTATTCAGGAGTTCTGCCCAGTTAATAAGGTTGTATTGTTTATTTTTGAGTTATATGAGTTCTTTGTTATTAACCCCTTGTCTGATACCTGATGTGCAAATAACTTGTCCCTTTCAGTAAAGTTGCTTTTCATTTCACCTATGGTTTCTTTCTGCGGAGAAGTTTTTAGTTTAACGTAGACCCATTTGTTTATGTTTTTGTGTCTCTTAAAACTGAAGCATAATCACAAAAATATTACTAAGTCTGATGTCGAAGCTCTTATCTATGTTTTCTTCTACGTGTTTTATGCCTTCAGGTCTTATATTTAGTTTATTCTGAGCTAATTTTTGTGTAAGGTGTTAAATAGTGTTCTAATTTTATTCTTTTTTACATTGCTATTCAATTTTCACAGCGTAATTTATTGACCTGACTTCCTTATTAAAATACTTTCCTATTTTATGCTCTTAGCTCTTTTGTCGTATGTTAATTGTCCATATGTATGGGACATTTCTAGGTTTTCATTTCTGTTCAATTAATTTTTATGTCTGCTTTCATTCCAATATCACCTTTATATCATTATTGCTTTGTAGTATAGATTGAATGGGAGAGGGTGATACCTACAGTTTTGTTCTTTTTTTTTTCCCCCCTCAGGATTGTTTTGGTTATTGGGGGTCTTTTGTAGTTATAGACAAAAAAGTTGTTTTAATTCTTTAATAATTGCTTTAGGATTTTATAGGATTTGCAATAATGGCCATTTTCACAGTATGAATTCTTCAGCCCAAGAAAGCAAATATATTTTAAAAAATATATTCACTTTACTTTATCAGAGTCTTTAAGTTTTCAATGTGCACATACATCATTACTTTGACTAAATTTATTCCTAGTTTCTCTGTTAATTTTGGTGCATTTGAGATTATTTTCTCAATTTCTCTTTCTAATTGCGTACAGAAATGCAACCGAATTTTGTTTATTGTTTTGTCCTGTGTAACTTTACTAGATTCATTTAGGTTTCCTATGTATAAAATATCATCTTCAAATATTGGCAGCTTTACCACTTTACTGAGTTATACATCCTCCTTTCCTATTTGGATGACTTTTATTCCTTTTTCTTATCTAATTGTGCTTATTAGAATTCCTGATACTACACTGAATACGAGTGATTATTGGAGGTATCCTTGTTGTGTTCCAGATCTTAGAGGAAAAGCTGTTTTTCACCACTGAGTACAATGGTCACTGTGGTTTGTAATATATGAATTTTATTATACTGAGATTACATTTCTTCTATGCCAATTTTTAATGAAAATTTTTAGAAAGAATTTTTGAATCTTATCAAAGACTCTGCATCCGTCAAGATGATTATATGATTTTTATCTTTACTGTGTTTATGTGGTACATCACATTGATTTTCATATGCTAAACCCATTCATACATAACTGATCTACTTGATCAAGGTGTATAATTCTTTTGATGTATTGTTAAATTTGGTTTGCTAACATTTTATTAAGGATTGCTATATCTATGTTTATCAGATATATTGGTCTACAGTTGTAATAGTTTTGTCTGATTTGGAAGTCAGATAAAATGTTGGACTTATAAAATGAATTAGAAAGCTTCCCCTCCTTGTCAATGTTTGGGAGAGTTTTTGAAGGATGGTATTATATTTTGCTTTTGCATATTTTGTAAAACTTCAACAGAGAAATCTTCTAGTACTAAGTTTTTTGCTTTGGAGTTGTTTTTTTATTGCAACATCTCATACATTTAAATTTACTGCTTGCAGTTGGTTTATTCCGGTTTGGTTTTCCTGATTCAGTACGGTTATAAGATTGTCCAATTCCTTGTTGTTTAAATATTCATAACAGCTTCTTATGATCATATTTGTTTCTGTGCTGTTTGTATTTTCTCCTGTCACTTCTGATATTATTTATTAGAACTCTTTTCTTAGTAAATCTCACCATATTTTTCAAAAGAACCAACTTTTAGTTTCATAAATCTTTTTTATTTTTTATTTCTATTTAACTTATTTTCTCTTGCTTTTTGACATTTCTAATGCCTTTAGGCATAAAGTACTTTAAAGTTCTTAATGACATTTTTGACACATAGAAGTTCTTAATTTCAGTGTAGTTAAGATTGTCCATTTTTTTAATGGTAATGTTTCTATTCTGATTAAGAATTTAACAACGGTTATTATGTCGTATCAGAGGTTATGCATCATGTATCTTGTATATCAAAACATATTTATAGACATACATTTCTTCAAGGAATGTTAATTTTTTGATTTATACAGAAGATATGTATCTATTTGTAACTGATCTTGTGTACGAGCAAAACGGAGGTCATATTTTATTTTCCTCCATTAGACTTCCATTTATCACAGAATCCTTTTTATATGATTGTTTCACCAAGTATTATGAAGTACCATATTTTTCTTAAATGAAAAAAAATCTATGTATGCATATGTCTGTTTTTTTAAAAATTTCATTGGTGTATTTCTGTTTTTGCACCAATTCTATGTGATCCACTTATACTATAAAGCATACCTGTACATATTTTGCTTAATGTGAAGTAAAAATTTAATTTTTTTTTCAGATGGACAACAATTTTATAAGAACTATTTGCTTAAATAGTCCAAAATTTCTAGTAATCTGAAATATCAAGTTCGGAATGTTTCTATTTGCATTTACTGTGTTGCATCCCATTGGCCAGTATTCTAATTATTCATAGTGTAGAAATGAGTGCAGATAAATAAGAATGTAGGTTTGATGTTTGGTAAAATAAAATACTGACTCTATTCTCATTCAATAGTGTTTGTTCTTAGGTCTCTTATTTTCACAAAAATTTTAGTTTTACTTTTTATGTAGCCCACAAAAATGCTAAGGTTTTGCTTATAATTACATTGGATTTGTAGATAACTTATAGAGACTTGTCATCTGTCCTGTATTAGATATTCATATTAATAAACCTAGTATGCAACCCATTAGCTTAGCTGTTCTTTCAATAAATAGAATATATATCATTTTATTTAGCTATTATGTCCAAAAATTTGTCTCCATCAATAGCATGTATATTTTATTAGATTTATTCCTCGACACTTTATATAGATTTGTTTTGTTTCACCTTGGTGATTATAATATTTTCTCCTTGTTGCTAATATATAAAAATAATTTATTTGGGATATTAATATATGTGATTATTTTGTTCACCTTAATTTTTCAATGTCTCTGGCTCATTGGGGTATTTTTATAACCTCTACAATAATTTTATCTCCTCCTTTTCAATCTTTTTTCTATTAATTTCTTCTTATTTGTTGGTTTTCAAATTTTCAATTTTTTAATGTTTAAAATGTTGAGTTTTAAATGGCTTGGTGCTTACCTTGCAATATTTTACTTTACTCTTTTGAGGATTTTGCCTTTTTACTTTGTCTCTTTAAATTTCTTCCTTATCCAGTTATTTTACTTCTTTACTGTCAAAACCCCTTTTTTTAATTCTAAAAGTACACAGAAAACTGAAAACAAAATATAGGAAGTTGAAGTAAAACAAGTAATCATCTCAATTATGGTTGGACAAGTTGATAAATTATTGGTTAAAGATTTTTGAATTACCTAACTATACATATTAATTTTGTCATAGAGCAATGATCAGGTTTTTAAGGTCTTGTTTTTTCCCCTAACACTTTACACCTCTAGAAATTTTTTCTTTGAAATCAGCATCTACATGGAGGGATCAGTGATTCATGGGAAGTGGGACTATAAGGATGTAAATTAATGATGATGAATGAACAAAATATAAGTTAGACCTGTTTCTGGGGTGCAGTTGGGATCTTGGCACATGCAACTACATATATCATGAACTATTTAAGATCTGTACCCTCTCTTTCATGACTGGATGCAGCCTTAATTTTCTCTTCTTTTTTGAGTTCTACCCTCAATGATAACTCAAAGATGAGTGAATGAGAGTGATATTGATAAGAGTCATATGGAGGATTTGAGTTATCACTCAAGACATATAAATCTCTTGAATAGAGAATAAAATAATAATAATACCTAATGCCCAGGATACTCACTATCTATCAGGTACTTTTCTAAGCATTTTGTGTTTGGTGATTTATTTACACTTTACTACCATACCAAAAGAGAAGAATGCTTTGAAGGTAATTAATTTGTTGAGGTCATAAAATATTATTAATTTGATCTCATATAATTTGGCTCCAGAACCCAGTATCTTAATTATTGTAGTCTGCTTTTTCCAAGTAATAATAAAGACTCCAAGGAACTAAAATTCTGAAGTCTAGTCAGAAGAACATTTCTGATGTTCTGTAAAAAAGAGACAGATTGGTAGATAATTACTACTAACTAGTGTGTATGTTTGTTTTGCTTTACAAGATATCAAAACTGGCCTTAGTAATCAAACATTAGGATGTTCAATCAGTATTTTCATCCTTTTGACTCCTTTATGTGCTAGTTGCAGTGATTTAGAGAAGAGTTTGGCTGGAATCCATTGTTTTTGTGTTTTTCATTTAAAACCCTTGCTGAAATCCTAAACTTTGTGTATTTGCTGCTAGCCTGCATTTTATGGAATTAGAAGAGCTAGATCTTGTCTATTTCACTGAGATAAAATTATAATGACTTTCTTTATTGAACAATCTAACCATAGGAGATTTTTAAAAAGTTTGTTTTTTATATCATCATGACCAAACACGTTTTGAGGTGTACAGTGTAATACTTTGAGATGTGCAATCAGTTGGGTACGGAACCTAGTCAGTAATAAGTATACTATATGGAATAGGATATTGACTAAGAGAAGACTATGGCAAGGTGAAGGCCATATAAGTGATAGCTTGTATTAGTAATGTATTTTTATCAAATTAAAACCATTTCACTCAATGAAATACACACATTTAAATAAATTTAGAATTGTAAACTGTAATAGCTGCAATACATATTCACTATGAAAATAATATAACCTGGAAACTTGAATTAGGTCAAGTACACAAGTAAGAGTTCTTTAAGAATATAGCATTCAAAAAAAATGATGGATGAATAAATGATAATATGTCCAAACTAAAGCAATGACATGAACAAAGATCCTATGAAGAAAGAGAATGGAATGGAGCCAGTATATCTCGAATTTAAGAGGTAGGATAAAATGGCAAGAAATAATTCTTGAGGTTAATTAGAGATAGTGCAAGGTCATGTCGACAGTGCTATAAATTTGGTCTTTACTCAAATCACAAGGTATATCCATGAAGTAGGTAACTGAATTCATCAATCATGTGTCCACATTCATTATGAAGAGATGATTCTGGTCAACTCTGGTCAACTCTTTCTATTTTCCAATTATGGTTTGACTAGATTCCTGAAAATCACATGACTGCATTTTCCTTAAAGGCTTCAGGTTGCTTCCTTTTGTTCGTTCTTCCCTATGTTGAGCTAAATTGACACACACATGCACACACACACACACACACACACACACACACACACACACACACACACACACTTATATATGAGGCCCTAACTCCCAGTACCATAGAATGTTGTTGTCTTTAGAGATAGGAACCTAAAGAGGAAATTCATGTAAAAATATGCCTATAGGATGAACTCTAATCTTGTCCGACTGGTGCCTTTTTATCAAGAGATTGGGACATTGAAGCTATAGAAGTATAAGCACAGAGGAAAGGTCATGTGAGGACACGGAGGAGAGTGGGGCAGAGGGTGTGGGGATGTGCTCAGGTGACAACAAGTCTGCCAATACTTTGGTCTTGGATTTATAGCCCCAGAACAGTGAAAAAATAAGCTCTTATGAAGCCACCCAGTTTATGATATTTTGTTATGAATGCACTCGCAGATAAACAATCTTCTGTATCCTTATTTATTTATTTATTTTTAATGTTAGGTCTAAAATTTTGCAAACTGAGGACAATGATGCTGAACAATGTGATATGGGAAAGACGACGAATTGTTATTTGGGGGAAACTACCATGCCATTTCCTGGAGGTTGTTGACGACAGCTAAAATATATTAGTTAGGGGGACAATCATGAGTGTGGGATCCTGTTATGTGACTCACTCCATCAAAGCGCCTATGGAAGCCTCGGGCGTCAAGCCTGATGAATGGTTATACCATCACAGCCCTGCAGTTGGTGCTGTGGGATAGTTTTAATAAGTCCTAGCGTGACTCCTTCAATAATTAATGCTTCAGTTGTTTTAAATGTTTCGGTACAGAAAAAGCTCACATGCAGTGTCAGATCTCCAAATTATAACACAAAATAGATGTTTTGCAGTAATTTACATGGAATTAATTCTATCCCGGAGTTCTGGTAAAAATTAGAAACCATTGAAAAGCTGAGCTCTGGTGGTTTATATGTCACTAGACTCCTTCTATGGCTCCATTTCCTTGTAAATCTTTTTAGTCCATTTATATTCTACATGCATTTGATCTCTTGATGGCTCCGGTGGTTCTTAATCACATTTCTCATAGGCAGTCCCAGTGGAAGGTTTTTTTCAGCTAACAACTGCTAGCGATATGGCATCATGGCAAAAACAACTAGCTTCAATTTAATTCTGAATAACAACAGTATCTTTCTAACTTCTTCTGAGGAAAGCATAAAGGCAAGTTACTTGATTAATTGAAATATTTAAAAAAATGAAGTATAGTTTTATTTAGTCAAATTTATTTTTGCAATTTTAAAATGATTTTTTATTTACGTGCTTATTTTGAACCTCACCAGCCTAGGGTTGAGTTGATCATACTCTTCAGTTACCAGAGCACTGACACTGACCTGACAAAGAAACTGCATTTTGTTTGCTCTTTTTTCCCTTTGGTCATGTTCATCCTTCTTTCCTTTTGGGCAATGTTCTAAATATGATTTTTAATTTTGCCATTTTTTTTCTGGATTTATTCAAATATAATTGATTTATGACGTCTAAATTTAAGGTACACAATGTAGTGAGGTGACTATATATATGTATATATATATATATATATATATATACACATTGCATAATGATTGCACAATAAGGTTGATTTACACATTTATCACTTCATATAGTTGCATATTGTGTGGCGAGAACACTTAAATCTACTCTGGTTGGAGGTGGGAATTTCTCTGGTTGCCTTTAGGTTATGGCATCACCCAGCGCAATTATATCACGTGAGTTCCAACTCAGTTCCGAGGGTGCTGGCACTCATCTCACCCGTGCCAAGGCCGCATCCGAGCCCCGCTAGGCCTGCTCCTCGCTGCCTCTGCAGCAGGTCTTCAGCCTTTTCATGTCTTCCCTTGGTGCCTACACGGAGTCCCAAACCAGAGGCTTTGCTGCCTACTATGCTGGACGCCCTTGCTCACTGTTGGCAGGATGGCTCTTCCACCTGGAGCTGCAGTGCCACTTGTTCCTCGGTGTTTGTCTCTGGAAAAAAGGTGATTTTCTTGTTGCTCTGTGGGGAGGGATCTGAATCTCCTTCCTACCAGGTCGCCATCTTCCTTCTACCGGGCCCACATCTTCTTGATATTCACGATTGCTATGCACTCGATGAGTCTTCTTTTCCTTTTTTCAGCACGGTTTCTTAGAAAAGCTTTTTTTCTTTTCTTTTTTTTAAACAGATTGTATTTTGTTCCAGATGAGAACGTATAAACAGTAAAACCTCAATGGTATGTAATGCTCATGCCTTACTTCCGTTAAGAAAGCAATGCTTGCATACGTAAAAACGGGCTCGGGAATTTAGTTTGACAGTAAGTCAGGCACGAAACACTGGATCTCTCCAGAAGCTGTTGCCATGTTTATTAGGAAAAGGAAAGACATATCTGATAAAGAGAAAAAGCATGATTAAAGAAGATGGAAAATGGATTGAAGAATACAAATGATGGCACAGGGATAACAGGATAATTAAGACCTCCCCTTTCAGGTAACTCAAACTCAATAGCTTGGCTGTGCATGTGTTCCCAGTGTGGTAGAGACTAGGTAAACATCAGCAAAGATTCAGACAGGGCTTCACAGAAGCCAGTGAGCAGTGATGGAGTCACAATAGGTTGTCACAGTAGGTTGTGATGCATCTGCCACCTTGGCATCTTGAATATCTTGAACTAAAGTTACTTGAGGAATAGCCTGTGCAAGAACTTGGTCACCTTCCTTTGCTCTTCTTTGCTCTCTGAATGCAGGAGACGACTTCCCAGTGTAAAAGTATCCTTTCTCTAAAGTAAAAGTAGACCTCATCCTGATCTTAGAGAGGGAATTTGATTTGAAAATGATAAACAAACTTTGCTTCTGAACTGACAAAATTTCCATTTTTCTTATTTCTTCAAGGTGTAAAAAAGATACAAAAACTAAAATGCTTATTTCTTCAAGGTGTAAAAAAGATACAAAAACTAAAATGCTCTGTTCATTTCTCATGATTTCATATTCATGGGTCTCTTTGTCCACAAAATTATGTTGGTCTTTCTTTTGTTAATCTGTATTCTGTTGATTATTAGGCCAACTAGATGCACTGAGAGGGGAAGGGGGAGCACTCCGCCTTTCTGACATATCAACAAGGCCTGATGAAAGTGGGTCCAGGTATTTGAATTAAAAGAACTATTTCTAATATTCAGGAGATGCAGGGAAATGGGAAAGTACGGTGTATCTCAAATATTTTGTCTCACCTGTGAAAGAAATAAATGGTCAATAGTGCAATTAAGGTGATTTGACTGCACAGATGAAAGTTGTCAAGATATCTTTGCATGTGTATAATTCTGTCTAATAATGTCATTAACATATATTTATATAGTTTTTCTGTTACTTAAAACTAAACATGATTTAGTGGTGAGTGCTGGGGCAATAATGCAGGTATGTTTAAATGCTTGATGTGTGCCCAGTTAAGTCGGTATATTCCCTGTTTATGGTCAGTGTGTGACTGAAGTAGAGAATGATAAACTACAGTGTACGGGTCAAGTTAGGCCTGCTGTCTATTTTTGCAAATAAAATTTTATTGCAATATGGCAATATTCATTTTTTTATCTTTGATGTGTAGCTGCTTTTTTTGACATTGCCGAGATTGAATAATTGTAACAGAGCTTTTGGCTCCCAAAGCCTAAAATTTTCAGGCATTTGCAGGTTTACCAATCATTTGATTACATAATACCAGCAAGTCAAATTTTAGAGGTGAGTATAAACAATTTAAAAATGACTAAAGATGAAATTTAGAAGGAGATTTAAGCTTAGTTCTTAACATCATGCTGAGGATGAGTACTTAAAAGCCTAAGGAAATCAGAGCAGTTTGGCAAAAGACATGACTTGGGGTTAAAAAAAAATCAAGTATTGGTATCTAGACTAGAAATAGTTTGTACAGTAAATGAACAAAGTTGAGTTTTCCAGCTTTCATGCTTAGTTTGTTAGTGATTTCTACTTTTCATAAATGAGTTCTTGAAGTAGCAAAGACAAGAGGTCAGAAAGTACTTTGCTCCTGAAGACACCTTCATAATTTTGGTGTAAAGACACAAAATTAATGTGCAAATCAGTTTATTTGCTTAGAAGACAGTTGCAGATGTGCAGGGTAAGTCCTTGACATTCACTTTATATTATATGTGCCGTGCTATGTGCTCTGGTGATTATTTATGTAAAGTCTCCTTCTCCAGTGGAGGGGGCATGCCCAGGTTGGGGTGGGAATTTGGTCTGAGAAATGTTCATTTGGAAAGACATTTGTTTTTTCGGCTTAGAAGAGTATCTGTTTTTTGTTTTTGCTTCAAACAGAGGAGACCCTTTTGTGAATGCTTCTGAGTTTTAATGTTTCTCTGACCAAAACCTCTAAGTCGAAACCTTAGCTCATTTCAAACACTGACTGCATTTCAGTTTGAAGTCATATAAAGAGAAATTTACCTGCCCCCATATGTATGAAGTCTAATCATAAACCTAAATGCAAAAATATGTTAATAGCAAGTATTAACTGCTCTCATGTGCCTGGGGTTTTGGGTAAGGAGGGTATAGATGACTGTCTATGTACTTTTTAGTTAAGGATAAAACTTCTAAAAAACCTCTCCCTTAAAGTGAATTTGACAGAAAGTTAATTAGATGGCAAACGTAAAATCTGAGGTCTTATATTGATACATTTTAATATTTTATAGTATTTTTAAAGGAAGACAGTATAAATGAAACATTTTGAGAGGGAAGGTATTAAAGTGAATATTGCATGAGTTCATCAAGTATTTATTCTACGTGGACTAACTTTGGAAAATGATTCCACTCTTTAAACAGAAAAATTAAATTTCCTTAAAGTGCCTCAGATCTAACTAGAAACTTCAGTGACAGAACCTTAACTGGCAACTTTGCAGCTGAGCAAAACCCATCTAAACCACCATAAATCTCTTGTTGAAAGGTTTTCGACAGCAATAGATTAGGATAGTCAGAGAAGTTTTTTAGCCAGTATTGAGTTTCCATTTATGGCCATGTGACCATTTGAAATCTTGGATGAGTTCATAGTATCAGTTAGAAATATCTATAATGCTGTTGTATTTTTTCCACTCTCTTAGCAACTTTCAAATTCATATTAATGTATTATTAATTATAGTCACTATGTTGTACATTGCATCTTTATGACATTTATTTTATAACTGGAAGATTTTACCTTTTGATATTTTTGGGCCCCTTTTTTGCCCCCCTTTTTCCAACAACCATCAACCTGTTCTGTTACATATGAGCTTGCCTTTTTTCTTTTCTTTTTTTTAATATTCCATATATAAATGAGGTCAGACAGTATTTGTCTTTCTCTGACATTTTATTTAGCATAATGCCTTCAAGTTCATCCATATCACCACACAAATGACAGCATTTCAGACATTATTTTGGTTGAATAACATTCCTGTGTGTGTGTGTGTGTGTGTGTGTGTGTGTGTGTGTGTGTGCATGTGTGTGTGTAATATCTCCTATCTTCTTCATCCCTTCATTGATCGATGGATATAGTTGTTTTTTTATTTAGATATTATGAATAACTCATCAAATAACATGGGAGTGCCTATATCATTTTGAGTTCTTGTTTTCATTTTCTTCAGATAGCTTCAGAAATGAAATTGGTGGATTGTACGATAGTTCTATATTTAACTTTTTGGGGGCCAGTCTTTCTTCAAGAAACTGTTACTTAGTGGTTCCATCAATTAATATCTCCACCAACAACTGTTTTGAAGGAAAAAAGCACTATTTACAAATAATTGAAAATGTTTTAAATGTCCCTGTTTTATTTATTTAACATAGTAATTATAGATTATTTTTATATGTGCAGTCAAAATAAGGGTGAACCAATTAGATAGAATCAGAGGGGTGAGGAACTTCTGTTTCTGTTTGGACATTGGTGCTAGACATACAGGAAATGAAGCCAATATCATGGAATAAGAAGGTTCTTTCCAGTCATTATTGCTTTGTTGTCAAACTCACTGGGGAAGCTGTGCTTGGCAGTGAGAACTGGTCTTACTCAGTTTAAGCTGATAAAACCTAGCTCCAGTATTGCTATGATTACATTGATCATACCCAAGGGGACATTATGCATCATTCATGCTTCAGCACAGTCAGGGAGCATATGGATAAGAATTAAACTCCAGCGCTGTTAATACATGGAACAAAGGGAGCAATAGCAACACTCGGTAGATATCAGGGATGGCATATCTTCCATTAGCAAAATTTTCAACGAGTCGTTCTTTACCCAAAAACAATACTATGTGATTGTGTGCAGAATCTCCTGTATTGCTCACTAGCATCCTAACATCCGCAGTTACAGGCAACTGTCTTACAATCATCCCACGATCCTCAATAGCAGGCAACATGCTTGCTCACTAACAACCCATGATCCCCAGTAGCATGTAATAGTCTTTCTCATTAATAGTTCCATGACCTTCAGTGACCGCTAGAACTGAATTAATTGCATCACTTTGCATTGATAACTCCTGTCCTTCTAGGCTGCATTACATCCAGGGGGCAGCAACCAGATCATAATGGGTCTGCTGTCCCCCCACCCCCATTTTTCCTTTCTTATGCTTTCTTATAAGGCAGTTTCAGAACATAAAGTTACCAAAGACATATTTTTTTCCTAAAGCAAATTGATAATACCATGAAATAAACTCTTTAACATTTTTTATTATTTCCAAGTTATCTAGCCCAGTTAATAGTCATTCCTATTTTTCATAATCTACTTAGAGACAAAGACAAGTCTACATTATATCTTTTTGAAGAATAAATGAAAAAGTCATGATAGAACCTTTCACAATTTCTTGAAATTTGTTTCCCTTGATATATTGACCCTCAGTGTATGGAGTCAGACAGAACTTGAGTCCCAGACCAAGCTATGATGGTACTACCTTGGTCAAACTAGAGAACGTGTCTAGATCTCAGATTTCTAAAAAGGAGATATGGTGAGATTTGATGAGAGAATGTAAAACAGCATCAACACTATAAAGGCATTTTTTAGAAGTAAGGAATTGGAGAATCATAAGGCAGATTAATTCCTTCTGATTTTGAAATGCAGAGCAGATCTCTGGAAATGGTAATACAAGAAATATGGTAACCCCCCAAATAAACCAAGCAGTGTCTCTTTTTTAGGAATAATATTATTAACACATAGATATGTGAGCCAACTCGAAGGATAAAATTTAGCACCTATTAAAGAAGAAAGAGCTAAGTTTTGTATTTGGAAGAATTAGAGGAAGAAAATTACATATAATACATATAAACTCAAAATTCTCATGGAGTAGAGCATAAAATTTAGCACCTATTAAAGAAGAGAGAGCTAAGTTTTGCATTTGGAAGAATTAGAGGAAGAAATTACATGCAATACATATAAACTCAAAATTCTCATAGGGCTTTTCTGAGTCTGGACTGCATATACCTGGAGAGCATTTCATTCCTCACTGTGGTCCATAGGAAGCACAAATTACTGACGAGCTTGAGGAAACTCCAAGTGGACTGGACACCTGTGTCTTCTCTGCTTTCTCCCCGCTGCTACCACACCCATACTCTAAGTCCTGAACTTTTGCTGTGGCTATTTTCTGAGGTGCAATAGCTAAGGAAGACCTTATCATAAATTTAACGAATATAATCATTGGAAAAGACCCTTGAGGTCATCCATCCAGTTCAGTACTTCAAGCAAAGAACAAATTCTTTGTCTTGCACATTTCAGAAATTGGGGGGAGCTTTGCATTTGTTGGTTTTGGTTTTTCGCAAGCCTGAAGCTATGATTTCACTTCCTCCTCCTCTGGATTAATCTAATGACAAGATGTTTCTCTTAATTTAGCGCACATCCAAATCAATAGCTTTAAAGTGCTATGTCAGTCTTCATTCTGTTGTTTGAAGCTACAGAGCAAGTCAAATGTGTCTTTCCTATACAGATTTTAATAATTTTAAGAAATCATTTATTGATTCTGTATGTAAGTCTTACTATTTCTCCAAACTTTATTAAAACATATCCTCAGTGCTATATTTAAGTGAATATATATGACCCGATTTGGATTTTTTTATCATCCTTTTCCTTTCATTTTTAATTTTGTAAATCATGTTTTTATTTTTCTTTACAAATAGTATGCCCAGATGAAGAACCATGCCCCAGACTTTTTCTGAATCTCCTAGAATGGAACAAAAGTATTTGCTTTCTTATTATGAAATTCATACTTCTATTGTGACCTTAGATTTCATTAAGTTTTGTCGAAGCTATCATACTGCAAGTTGAACTTACATCCAACAACTATCAATACCAGCTATTACAATTTTCTGTTTAGTCCCCTTTCTCTCATCGTGTCCATGAGTAAACACAGCATTGTAGATAATAATCTGTTCTAATATGATAGTTGGAAACTATTCCTATGTTGATTAAAGCATTATAAATATGTTCACTGTTGATTTATAAAATTTTTATGATTAATCTCACAACCACTCACCTACAAAAAATACCTACACATAGTACCTGGCAAATATGGTGTTTATTTATGCCCCTGAATGACCTGTGCTGCATTTCACTAGGGAGGATTAATGTCGTGTCTGTCCAAAGGGCCTACTTTGCTAAAAATATCACCCTTGGGTAAAAGAATATTCAGCCTAATTTGTCTTTCTTTGGTTAACCAGGAATTCATGGTCAGTGGGGATTCATAATGCATTGTGAAATTTATTCTGCTTAATTCTTACCTGGCTTAGTATCACCTGCTGTGCTACACTATACAGACCTAGAGAAAGCTACTACATTAAGCAATCCTGCTGTGAGGTTTCTAGTGTTTAAAAGTATAATGCATTTCTACAAAATATATCCACAGGTGTCTGGTGAATATTTATTGATTTGTGATAAGTTGGTCACGGAGAGAAATAGATTTCTACCAGTGCGTTACAGACTTGAATTATTTTTTAATCACATCTTCCATCACTAGAATGGTAACCTGCCACAAATGGTGCTCCTTAGTTAATGGCCTAATTTTTATGAGCCTCTTTTAATACATTTCTTTTCCCCCCATGTGTTTGTTTATCACCTCACATAAAATTATATGAGTCAAAGATAAGATTAAAGAATGGTAACTAGACCAATGAAAAACATGCCTACCAATCTAGGACTTTTGAATAGTAAATACATATAATAAGGAATTTAGCAAACAAGGGAGGCTGCATGTGTGACATTCTAATAAGGTGAAACTTTATTACTAAAAAGTTCTGTACTGGGTGTTTAATAAAGCTATACTTTTTGACTAGGACAAAGAATGACACTTATCATTCCTTTTACTCTTGAGTTGAAATTTGAGGCTTTCAGAACCAGTCTATTAGACCAAGACTTTATTTATTGGAAAGGATTCATTGACGGGCAAAAACCATATGAGCTGATTTATTTGAAGAAAATCAGTACCTTCATTACATGCCTGATAGGACAAATGTCTAGGAGATAGATATGGTTGATAAAACTGATTTCCAAAATCAGCTTCATTAAAGATTATGTGCCGTGTCTCTGTGGGATCTTGTTACACTCACCCCCGCCCTTTCTGTTGCCATCCAAACTGGTGTTGCATGTTTTGGGTGAATAATGTGAGCAGAAGTGATGTGTGTTGCTCTTGAGTGGCAAACTTTGAGCCACCTGTGAGTCTACAGTACCAAAAATGAATACATCTCTACTAGTTATTGTTCCTTCAGCTCTGGTCCAAGAATGAGTACATGTAAAATATTAACTGTTCTGGATATGAATACATGAAAGTATTAGATCATAGTCTTTCATAAGCTATGAATAATATAATTTATATTAAACATTTAACTTTCAGTGTTTAGAGCTCTGCAACAGAGCATACACTTCTGCATATTGAATAATAACTATATAATTGTGAGTCATACAGAGCATAAACATTTCTGTAATATGTATGCATTGGGAAATATATTCATACAATAGTGATCGCTCATGAGATCTAAGATATACTGTAATTAAAAATGAACACAAAGCATATTGTTGGAAAATTAGTAAGGATAACTTGTGATCAAATTACCATTTCAACAGTAAAACTACACTAAATAGTTTAATGGTTGTGTTTCTAATTTACAAGAAAATATATGTAGTGGGTTGAATAATATCTCAAAGATATGTTCATATACTATTCCTTGGAACTTGTGAATATGACCCGACATGGCAAAAAAGTAAATATTATAAGGTGAAAAATAAGATTACAGATTTTTGTGATGAAGAGGAAGATTTTATCCTTGATTATCTGCTTGGGTCGTAGAAATAATGATCTTTTCCTTATATAAGAGAGGAAGAGGGGTTTTGAAATAATTACACAGAGACAAATATGTGGATGCATGTGTAAAGATAGAGCAGAGACAGATGAGACAAAAGCCAAGGAATGCTAGCAGATGGTTGAGTCAAGAAGCAGAAATTCAGTAAAGGACACTGAAACTCTAGTGGAGCTGTGGTATGCAATGTAGATTGAGATGCAATGTCAGTATTCAAAAAAAAAAAACAAAAGCAGCATTGTGAACAAAAGAGATAATAAAAATCAATAATTTAACAAAAAAAACCCCCGAAATTTCTTAAAGCCTCTAGAGTGAAGGCGGCAGTCATACTCACAGCTTACTTCTGAACTTCTGGTCTCCTGAACCGTGACAATGCATTTCTGTTGTTTAAGTCAGTCACCAAGTTTATGGAATAGCTGGTCATGAATAACTACTTGTTAACATTATTTCATTATAATGTGATGAGAAGGAAAAAAATAATGCCAACTGATGTTGAACAAAACATTATTTAAGGACCTGCTTTTGTAATACATGATTCTGCTTAAAGCTAGTTTCCAAGACCCTCTAGATGATGTTAAGCAAGGACTTATTGTAATAATTTGTTGTAGCAGTCCTATAAATCTAGCATATATGCATATGATCTCCAAAGAGACTAGAAATTATGAAAACATTTCAAATATTTGAGATTGCAGGTATGGAAATTCTGGCTCAAGCAAATTTACAGTGAGACCCACAGATGTCTTTTTAAGGTAGTCTAAAGGATATGAATGCTATAGATCTGAAAATCATGTGGGGGAACACTTGGAATAGTTACGCAAACAGAGGCTCACTGATACACATTATTGCTAGCTTGTAGGTAGACAAGTTCATGTCTCCAGTGATGTAGCACACAACCTTCTACATTATCCCATTATTTCTCAATTTTGCATTGTCATGTAATTTTATGAAACCTAAAATGTATTTATTTCAAAATTAATCAGTGAGAAAAGGATGACCAATAACCACTCATTAAATGCTAGGGTTCTGTATTATACAGTGTCTTGCTCTCAAAGCTATTTTTTTTAATTTATAAGTTATCTTCTCAAACATCTGTAATCAAACTAACAAACTGTTGTATTTCAGTGAGCGTGGGACATCCCATTCTTTTCTGTAAGAACTAAGATATTCAATTCACTTTAATATAGGAAAGCAACGTTGACTTTCACAGTTTCAGACAAAAAGTTTTTGGACATACAATCCTATTTTTTCCTGATTTGCACTTTCCAAAGAAACAGGAGCCCAAGTCTCACTTCTGAACCTCAACCTAAACTACACGCAGAGGACTGCTTTGCTTTGTTTCATGTAAAATCTATTTCATTTAAATTTTACTTAGACTTCATGTTTTTCAAAATCCTGTCATATCCTCAAGACTGCTTTATTTGGTCAGGCCATTTATGGTTTCTTTACAGGTATATTCCCTTGTTTTTTGCAAGTTAATAATTCTTCCTTTTATTGGACTTTATATTGTTTTCTTATAATATTTATAGAAATTTAGCAACAGTTGGGAATGTTAGAAAAGAACAAAAAATTATGCATTTCACAGAAAATACTACTGTGGGATGGATTGCTGTGATAAGTACTCTGGGGAAGGGAATTGGAACTGGACACTAATGGTTTTATTGGATGGATGTAGGCAGAGATTTTAGAAGCAGCACTTAAGACAGATGAGTAGGGAGAATGTAAACAAAAAAAGTAGGCTGTTCAATTCTTTAGCAAATTCTGTAAGCTCTACTTTCAAGTGCAACCACTTTCACCACAACCCCTACTTCCACACTAACCCTAGCCCTGTCTGGATTAATATCTAATTTTACTTCCTATATCCACTTGTTCTGACTACAGAGAGTAAATCACTCATCAGCTAGGGTTATTATTCAAAATAAGGACTATGTGGTATTTCTCTCCTTTGTGTCAGACTGCAGTGACTTCTGCTATCCTTAAAGTCCAAAGCACTTCCATTGTTTCTATGGTCCTGTATAATCTCACCTCTGCAGACTTTCAGGGACTCATCCCCTACCATTCTTTGTCCTAGCTCTCTGGTTCAGCCACACAGATATTCTGCTTCTTCCATGAACTTATGAGACTTGGTATTGTTCCGCTTTTGTAGAGGGAGGGGAGGGAGGGGAATGAGAGTAAAATTTGAAGTAAATAAGGATATATATTGTCACATATGCAATCCTACTTACGACTTTATGTTTTATATATATATATATATAATTGTACATTTCAAGAAGTCATGAGAATGGAGATTTGATGCATCTTTGCATATAGACATCAAAAATAATATTCCGCAAATTCATAAAAATGTTTTTTTACTCTCAGAAAAAACAATCTGTTTAAACGGAATCCTCTCAAGGCAAATATGTTGGAGTCCTGATGCTAAAGATGTTAGTGTTCTATGATTCAGGTTCCCTTTACATTCCCTTCCTTTCCTAACTTCATTTACATTTCCTCAAAAAAGGTAAAATCATCACCATTATCATCTAAAGAAAAGTCTTACTAGGGTAATATGGATGTTGTATAATGATGGGATTGAGATGAATATATACACACACATAAATTGTGTAAAATTGTGTAGCTTCTAAAAATGATGTATTAGACTTTTATTGCCAAACTCATTGAAAACCCATAAATTTGCATGTATTTTTACTAATGTGACCTAATTAAGAAGTGAGATGAATTTTATTAAAATCTATGTGCCAGAGTTTTATTCTGTTAAAGTACACTTAGCTGACTGCCTTTCATGTCTCACTGAAGGGTTTGTTTCTACAAGCTGATGTACTGCTCTTTTTGATTCTAATCTGACAACTTTCAACTCTATCTAATTTTTTTCTTTGCTTAATTAGCGTGTCTTACCATCGTAAGGAATGGTATCTTGAATTTGATACACCAGGCTTTTGTATTCATTGCTCTAAATTTAGATGAATAGTCCATTATAGAACGATATTATGGGCTAAATATTTGTATCTCCCTAAAATTAATTTGTTTAAGCCTAAACTCCCAAAGTGTAGGTATTGGAGACAAGGGCTTTGAATAATAATTAGGTATAGTTAGATCATAAGAGTAGGGCCCTTTGATGGAATCAGTACTCTTATAGGAGGAGTTGTGAGAATTCTGTTGACCAAGAAGAGAGCCCTCACTGGGGAGCCAAATTGGCTGACATTTGTTTGTACTTCCCAGATTTCAGAACAGTGAGGCATTTTTATCACTTAACCCACTTAGTCTATGGTATTTTGTTATGGGGGTCCAACTGAAGACATATTTTGATTTGGAGATGACCAACTGCATGCTATCTAATCTTAAACTTGAATCATCTTTTTTTTTAGTATATTTTATTCTTGAACTTAGAATATTCTAATTAAATGAATGAAATTCAGATACACTTAGATTTAAAAATTTTAGGCCTGTATGTTTCTAATTTTGTCTGTAATTACATTTCTGGATTTCTTAGGCTTAGTGTTAAAAAAAACACTTCTTCACTCCCCTATTTTAATGTTTTCATCTTGGTCAGTTCATAATTTATAAATTAGTCAAATGCATACCTACATAACCTATAACCTTGTATCTTCATGTTTGCTTTTGTATGGATACAGAGAATAAAGAATTATTTTACTATAATGATAATATTTCGTAGAAAAACTCACACTGACTTTAATAGAACAGCTAATTCTTCTTCTCCTCCCCTTGACTACTAGTAAACACAAGTTATAGTATGATACATTGATTATATGGCTTTAAAGTATGCATACAATTTGGATATAGTAAACAATATTTCCTAATTTTGTTGCCATGATACGTATCGGCAAAAAGATTGACAAAGAATCAACAGGGAATAGGAACAGCAAGCACTGAATGCTGCTTTTAGGGTATTGATCTTTCCCCTATATAATCAAATTACTTATACCTGAGATTTGTCTAAAACAATTGGCAGTTGGAGTATAATATATAGCACTAGAAGAAAATGAAGTCATACTCATTCCTAAAATTTACTCATAGATTGTATTATTGACAGGCTGATATAAAACATGCACTGACCAGAGTGGAAAGTCAAAATCATTTACTAAAAACAGATTGTTTGATTTCAGACTAAGTATATTGGCCTATTTTAAATTTGCACTTAAATGAAGCACAGAGACCCTGACCCTGAATTCCTTCTGTTTTCTGAAATAACTATTTGTCTCTTTTAAGCAATTGTGACCTCTACTGTACATAATTGAAGACTACGGCCAAATGGTGATCTGGAATTTGCTTGAAATATGCTCTTTAATAAAACAGATTATTCTTTGGAGTAGTTTCTAAGAGCTAAGAGAGTATTCAAGGATTTTCAAGTCATAGGATTCAGTATTAAAAAAATCTTAACATTCAATGAAGTTCGTTTTCTATGGTATATAAGTCTCTGCATTTGGACCAATTCGTAGATATGTGTATCCACCACCAAAATCAACATAGAAAACAAGCCTGGCATCCAAATAGCACCCCACTGTCCTTTTGGAATTAACCCCATATAAGATGGCCCACTTTCGACAACCACTGATCTATACTCCATGCCTCCAGCTTGCCATTTCTGGAATGTCGTGTCAATGAAATCCTATAATATTAGTTGTTCAATTAGCAAAACACATTTGGATTTCATTCACATTGTTATATGAACCAATAACTTATTCCTATTTTTTTAATTTCCTGAATAACATTCATAGTATGATTGTTTGTATAATTACTTAATAGTTGAAGGAAATCAAAGTCAACTTCTCATTTTTAGTGATTGTCATGAAAAATTGTCTAAACATTCACATACAGGTTCTTGTGTGAAAGGGGTAGTAGTTTTACTAGGTAACATCCGCAAGTGTAATTGTGGGGTTTTATGGTATGTGGATATTTGACTTTGACAACTTCAGTGTCGAAGTGATATTATTTTATGTTCTACTGTAGTCAGTTTTACTTGTGGTGGTTTGTTTTGGTTTATGGTCAAACTCCTTGGGATGTGGTAGTATCTCATGGTGGAGCTAACCTTTGTTTTCTTAACTGAAAAAATGATGAAGCATATTCCCATTGGCTTTACATCCTACCAATTTTTCATTTTTCATGAAGTGCCTCTTCATAATTTTTTGCATTTCAAAAATGTGTCTAATAATTAATAATTTTCTTAAGTCTGAGTTTAGGAATTACTGTATATTAGATGTTTGTCAATACTGATTTGCAGGTACTTTTTCCTAGTCTGCGACTTGTCTTTTCATTATCTTAACCGTCTATCAAAGATCGAAGGTTTTTAATAGTGATGAAATAAAAAAACATTTTTTCTTTTCTATAACATGTCTTTAATTCATATTTATTAAATTATTGTCTCACCCAAGTTATAAATATTTCCCGTTTTATTTAGCTGATTATTTTTATAGCTTTATTTAGAAAAAATGTAGAGGACTCATAAACTAGCTTTGCAACTGTAGACATATTATGAAAGAAATAATACTTTATTCGGATTTTCTTTCTTTCTTACTGAATGTCCTTTTTCTGTTTCAGAATCCCTCCTAGGATACCTCACTGAATGTGGTAATCATGTTTCCTAAACTAAAGAGAGTCAGTAGAATTTAGTACTTGGCTGTGACAGTGTCTCAGACTCTTTTATTTTTGATGATCTGGACACAGAGCAATACTGGCCAGACATTTTGTAGAATTTTTATTAATTGAACTTGGATTTTTTTAACTTTAATTTAAGTTTGTTCTTACAAAGAAACTGGAATAATGGGGTTTTGAGAGGAAGATCACACAGAGGTGAACTGTTAGCCTCATCTCATTTATTACAGGGAACATATATCAGCACATGACGTTTTGCTTGGCATGGATTGAAAGTTTATGTTGTCCCACATTCAAAAGTTGAATACTAATCCCCACTGTGATGGTAACAAAAAGTAGAACTTTTGTGAAGGGTGTCCACCGGTGTTTAACTTTGAGTCTCTGGAAATGTTTTCAGTTGGTTCTTGTCCTTTAACATTGTCCCTGCAATGTTGTACTTTTAGTACTTCCTTTTCTCTGGGACTATAAAATACATCTGCATCACCTTGCTTATTTCTTGCTGCAATCCTTGAATCAGCCATTTTTCCAAGCATCCTTATTTTGTCTGTCTTGAAATAGTATTAAGGCGTGTCCATTGTTCTTATGGGATTGCTGATTCTAGGTCCTTCAGGTAAAACAGCAGGAAAATGTGTGTATGTGTGTGTATGTGTGTGTGCGTGTATGTTGATGAACATATATGCACATATATATACATACTTTTATGTAGTCTTCTGTATCTTTTAAGCTAAACCTGCGTTAGTATTAATATCTACAACTCTGTAAGCAAGGTGTCCTTCCCTTGCTTATCTATAAACTGTTTTTAGATGTGAAACCTGACTCTCCACAACTCCCATTAATTAATTGTTCAATTCACATATAAAGTCATAGTGGTTTCAGAATTATAAACCTGTCACCCCCATGCAACAACTTTATCAAAAGAGACAAAGTGCTAACATAGTTCCCTTGTCAAATTCTACAGACTTCACTTATTTCAGATTTTCTTAGGTTGCAAACTTCCTCCCCTCACACCATTCAGAGAATTTGTTTGAAATATTTGTTAGATTATTTTGTAGCATTCTTTACACCGTACAGAATGTAGCTCACAATTTTTAAAATGATTGCTTTTTCTGTGTTTGCTTTATAATTTTCAAAACTTAATGCTCTCTATGTGTGTTGTAAATCTTATGGGTTTTAACAAATGCATAGTGATTGATTTTCCAATGTTGAATCAACTTTGAATCTTGGAATAAATCCCATTCAATTTACTCGATGACTGCTATGCCCTCCAGTTTTAGTCTTGTCTTTGTGTTGCATCTCAGAGAGGGTATGTTCCTATGTACTTAGAGTTCTTCCAGTAAGAATCCATTTTTACTTTTACTTGACATCTGTGGGCTTGATGATGGGGTCTTGAACTGGGGTATCTTTATTATTCATATCGAATGTCCAGCTCTGGTAGACACTGAGACCTTATGTCTTTGGAATGCAGGCTTCTCCGAGTTCCTTCTTCTTTCTCAACATTTTGGATCAATCTGCTCTTCCTTCTGCATTTTCACTGTTTCCTTTTCTTAGTTGCAATGTGTTTTCGCTTGTACTTTAAGTGACAGTGTTGTCAACACCCCTTGCCTCATAATAAGCTTTGTTCTACAAAGGAGATAGAAGACAAAGTATTTCTTGTCTCTCCTGCAGTACTTAATACTTGTTCAATTCACGTAGCAAATACTTTCTCAGAACTCTTGCCAAAGATTTGTGAATGTCCAGAGGCATGCACGTTTCCCCTGTATCTTTGCCTCTCATCTACTTGTTAACTATTCTAGCAGAAGTCTTTCCAGTGTCAGACTATGTTTGCTTCAGATAAGCAAATGTTGCATATTGATTCTCTTGAGCTAAATTATTAGGCTTAACTTATTTTTGTTCTAAGTGTGGAAGTAACTCTTGAGGTCTTGCTTGGTACATTTTTATTTGCTGAAATTAATGATTTGCATTCCATATATGTATCTTTTAATATTCTATTTCTGTGCAAGGTATACTCAGAGAGGCACATTCTTCAATGCTGTGTTTCCTCTAGGCTATGCTCTCAGAGAGAGAACTGGGTAATGGGGCCATGCCAGAATAGTAAGATTATATACTGACATTAGATCGATCCCAGAAGAAAACTGAGATCTCCCGTGGCCTTGTGAAATCTCTCATGTTGGTTAGGAGTTGCTCATCACATTTTCTCTAAAGCTCACTGAGGTGAAATTGCTTGTTGAGGGGAGAAGGTGACCATGTTTCTCCATTGTGTTAAACTCCATTATTGGACAGCAAAACAGGGTAGTTATATGCTATATATTTTCTTGCACTGTATTGAGTCATAACATCATTTTTGATTTCTTTTTTCATGATTTCTTCTTTTGTCATTAATCTTTGTAATAGGAACTTGAGGAAATCATACTATTACGGAGAGGGAGGGATAGAGTAGAGGAGGGTGGCCTGGAGGTGTGTGGTGTGTGTAAGAATGGAAAGTAGTTTATGTGTTTGTAAAACACTTATTCATTTCCATCCTTTCACTGCTGCTTTCTCCTCCACTGAAATCAAGCTTGTTGGCATCACTCGCTGGGATAGGTGGCAATTCACTTCTATATTTTTCTTGGAAAATTGAATAAATGAGAAGCAGAAATTGGTATAAGAGGGTAACTATTGTGCCCTCCAAATAATTGAGTATTTTAGTCCTCAGGAAGCAGTATTTAAAGTAATCAAATTTTATTGTCTTTTTATTCACTCTTTCTAAAAGATTCAACTCTTTATGTACTGGACATTGTTGAAAATAAAGTGCTCAACAGATAGTTCCCAGACCTCAAAGAGTTAACATCAGAATTTGTCACCCAATCCTTTTGCAAATAAAATCCCAATACTCTTCCCCACTTGTCAAGTCTTTTGTTTTTAAAGGAAAAGTGCAGGCAGGAATGAAGGTAAGTAAGTAGGTAGGCAGGCAGGAAGAGACAGGTGAAAGAAGAACTTTATTCTATTTTTATTTAGTTGTTCATACTGGTTACTGCACCCCGCCTTCTGGACCCCTGAGTGAAACCCAGCTGTATGTGGCTTGAGTCCTTCATAGCCTATTGTTCCAACCTCTGCTCCAGTCTTAACAGTCCTAAAGATAGATGTTATTTAGTGCGTTCTCTTAAGTGCCAGGTCTCTAATGATTATTGTCATAATTTCTTTAATTCTCTGAACAGTCCTGCAAAGTATATTAATATCTCGAATAGATGAGAAACTGAAGACATAAATGATCAAGTAAAACAGTCTTTTTAGCTACAGAAGAATAGGGGAGGAGCTGCTATGTTAAACTATATTTTAACAAGGGTACTCAATTTCAATTTTACAAAATCCTCTCTCTTAATTGTGAATTAGAAGTAGGCATCACTCTGTTTGGGTCTTCACTCTAGGGAAAGATATAATTTTCATCTATATATATAATACATATATAAATAGTTACAGAAATACATGCATATCCATTAATGCATCAGTGTAAGAATGCGTGTATTCATTTGCAGTAGTGGTTAGACAGATGCAATTAATATCAGAAAAATGACTTATGAGACCATCCAGTATGGAATATTAGTAAATATATTTACAACCAATTGAAATGTCAACCTACTTTTAAAAAGCTCTCTACCAAAACAAACTTGAAATTACCTATGCTTGAGATAAAATGTTAAATAGGCAAAATATATTTGGGAACTACTCTGTACTTATTATTAACAGCTTAGAAAGGTGAAGAAATTCAACCATAGGTTGATTTTCAATTGAACAGGGATTAAATTATAATGTTTATTAGTAGCCAAAGAAATACTTAATGGTTTTAAATGTCCATTCCTGCTTTTTATGTGTCTTTGTTATGCAAATAGGTCTTTCTTTCTAATTGGGTCATAATGCTTATTTTTGTGCATATATTGGATTATTACTGTCTTCTCTTGGTGGGGACCTTTGGAGAGTGAAGAATTTGTTTAAATAACTTTGACTCATTTAGTCAGAGCTCAAAGAAATTATTCTAAAACTTTGTATTTATCATAACAGTTTTATAAGCACTTAAGTGTCAAGTACTAAGAATCAGAGGGTTGGATAAGTAGCAGTTGTTGAGGGCAGTAAAAAAGGTATAGATTTGGTGACCAAAATAGACTTGGTGTTACTTTTAACATTACTTCTCCTTTATGGTCCTTTGATCCCTTGACACTTCAAAAATGGTTTGCAAATAATACACATGACAGGAAAAAATGCAATAATGTACTTATCAAAGGAAAGAATATGATTTGCATCCAGATCAATGGAACTGAGCTGGTGAACCAGTAATAATAGAGATGCATAAGTGTCCTCATTTTAAAATGGGGATGACAGGGTCTATGTCATAGGATATGATCATGGTATTAAAAATTTTATTGATAGTAGAAAGTTCAGGACTAGGTTCGAAGAATATACTAATACACAGATGGTATTGCTATAGCTTCAATTTCTATACAATTGTTCCCTACCTTCAATGTGTCTGTCATCTAATAAATCTATTTCCTTTATTTTAATATATAGGTTTCTATTACATAGACTTATATCAGTATCTGTATATGTTACATTATGTTCATCACCAGGATTCCAGTTTCCCTCTATCAGCATGCAATTGACTCCTCTTACCCAATTTGTCCAGTCCCTTCCCTATGTTCCTCAGTAAGAAATCCTTAATATATTGCTTCTCAATATGTGACTTATACACATACAGTTACCTTCACACAGAAAATTCAATAAAGTAATATTCTTACTATATGTAATGAACTGTTTTCTGCCATGTCCTGCCTACCCTACCCAACCTATTCAATACAATCTTATCCTAATTTGTGACTCACAAATGGCTTGAAACTCTTAATATAAAAAATGATGGTCTGGCAGGAAAAAAAAAAAAAGCATATGCAAATGTCTATAATGAATTTGAAGTTGACAGTGGTGTGTGTTTATTTAACAGTAGAAATAGTCCAGTAGAATAAGGGATTGAGTCTTCCACTATTTGGCAGAGCTTTGCAAAAAAAAAGTATCTGTCAAGGTTTGGGGGGAAATGAAAATTTGTTAGGTAAATAAGATTTAAAGGCAGGGGAAATGATAATTTTATTTTGAAAATATAATGGAATTCCCCAAACATTGGATCAGGAATTTATAGAACTTTGGATAATTACAAGCTGTTTAGTGTATCTGGAAGATTAAGTTCATGTATATGCTGTAACTGCTGGTAAGCTAAAAGAGTGAGTAAGATAAGAAGGAGACAGAATCATGAGGAATAATGTTAAATAGCTTTGTTATTTATCCTATAGTTATTTGAAAGTCACTGAACACTTAAGCAGGAAATGAAATGGCCATAAATGTACTTTGAAAGAAACCTATAGTAGCAGAGAAAACAACCATGAATAAATTGAGAATAGAAAATTTAAAAAGGCAATTAGGAAGAAAAGAAGACATATCCCTCTATTTTATTTGATAGATAGCTAAATAGAGATGACATCTTCCATTGGGAATGAGGACATAAGTCTAGATAGGTGGGAAACCTGGTGACTCTATAAGAAATATAGAATCAATATAGAAGGCTGCTATTTTTTTGTAGAGTGTCAATATTAGCAAAATATTATATCTAAATTTAGTTGATTTAAAAAGGAAATACTTTAAATTTTACTATTTTCCACTGTAATGAAATTTGAAAGTCTTTTGACAGCAAATATATAACAGGAAAAAAAATTAAGTTCACCATCTGAGAGTCTTCTTTGCACACGTGATCTAGACAATTACTTGTTACAGTTAATTATCTTTTTTTCAGTCTCCATTTCTGTAATGACAGGAATTTGATATAAATTAGAAAAAGAAGGAAAAAATTTTGTTGGGGGGATGTTCTTTAGTATTTATTAGATCAAGAATAATTTGCATGTAATGTGTATAACTGGAAAATGTATTTATCAGGGACATAGGTTAGAGTAAAAATAAAATACTTTCAAATCTGTAGAACTGAATTTTTGCAAACCGAAAGTGAACAGTTCGATTGCACCTAATCCTTTTCTATTCAGTTTGTTTTACTTCTTCAGTTCCCCATTTTCTTGTCTCACTTTTTACTCCTTAGTCATTTGTGAGGAATTGTACCTGCTACTCATTACCCTTGAGATCTGCCTTAAAATAGTAATTTTCTTTTGCTCACAATTTAAAGTTTTTTACTTGGTTGCAGTGAAAAGTGATGTCCTTCCTTAGGTGAGATATTTGTGTAGCAGGTCACTTAGGCATAAACATTAGTGTAAACTACATCTTCTACTTTTCATCAGTATTAAAGATATTTTGAACTTCATTTTCAACTATTATCTTTCTAATTGTGTCTAGATGCTACATGGGAAAGGTAATACCATCTATTGCATCAAGAGTGAGCGTCCATTTTCATGACTGCTTAATTAATCTTCCATTTCTTTGGTCTAATTTTCATTGATAAATTCTGCAATGGTTGTTAAAGTTAGTGGGTCAGGAATCACCTAGTGGCTATGTACTCTTATTTGGAATGATTGCTAATGCTCTGAAAGCAAATGTTTTTAGCTACCATGTTGATATCCCAGGTTTCTGTCATCAAAAGATGATAGTTTAAACACATTTAAACATGCATATTATTTATATTATTCGAAATTTATATGAATTAAATAGCTCCATAATCAGGATGAGAAGAGTTATAGAAATAGAGATAGAGTCTATTTACTTATACTTTTCCAAATGGAAATGATAATATGTGAATCAGATCATTTAAATTTCTCTCATTCTCTACTTTCCTATATCCTCATGACTTGCATGTCTGTCATGAGGAAGACTATGCTATTAAGGAGAAAAAACCTTCATGGCAAAGACTTCATGTTTATGTGTATAATAAGTCGTTATATAGGAGGTGAATTACTGGGAGGAAAAAACCTCATAACTTAGAAGCGGATTTTTTTTCCTGCTTATTTGTAAAATGGTATCAGAATAGATATATACAGTGGGAAAATAATAGAACAGTTGAAGGTTTAAGTCTTTCTCTAAGCTCTGTATTTAAATCCCCACCCCTTTTTTTTTTTTAATTGAAGGTCACCTATACAGATTTTTTTTCTTTCCTTGGCATTGTTCTGAGACAGGATATTGCTATTGTCATTGAATGCACCTCATTAAATGATTAGCAGAGGTGCTTGTAAAGCAGAATTTTTTTGTGAACTTCTTCTGAGGGATAGCACGGAAAGAAGCTGGAGAACTAGTGAGCCACCGAGGTAGTTTTGCAGAGGCTGAGATGAAATATTAGCTGCAGGTAAAAAGGTGGCAGAATGAAAGAGGGAAGGAAATAAAGATGAATTCCAGGAGGCCTCCAGGAGGGAGAAACATGTTTGGGGATGGAAAATGGGTGATCAGAGTATAAGTAAAGCGCTCCAGTTCATCATTAGTTCTTACAACAGAATTGCAGGGTAGATAGTCATTATTAATTTTCAGATAAGGATTAGTCATTCTTATTTTTATGAAGAAATATGCCACTACCTCTGGAATCAGCATGTGGAATATTCTGTTTGATGAAATGAGATAAAGGTAAAAACCTCTTGAGGAAGAGGGTAGTAATCAGCATCTCATCTATGACAGGGGGCTGATTTAGTTCAATCTTAAATTCAAAGAAATAGTCTAATAATATTGTATTGTTGGATTTGTTACTGTACACTCTGGTTATTTGAAGGTGACCTGATTGTATGTCTATGTTTACCATTAAAATGAGCTCTTTGAATGAAGTTTCTCTTTGCCTTCATATTCTCCTTGTCTTGATAGTATTAAGCACAGCATAATGAATGTTTGTGAGAGTGAAAATATGCACCAACTCCTGACCAACACGGAGAGAGCAAAATCATTTCCTTTAGAGGTTTTACTTCTCTTTTATATGGAATATATGTACACACATATATATGCACACACACACACATATATATATACACATATATACATATATATGTGTCTATGTATGTATATGTGTACAATATCTGATCAGGCCTTTTTGTTGATTCTATTGACTCTTTTCTTTGAAACTTCATTAACTTCAGATAACTACAGACAGACATAACCTTCCCTCTAACCTCAATTTCACCTGAGTTCTAAGTCCACCCTGATTCAACAAGAAAGACATTAACAGCTGCATACACATCATTTAGAAGAGTCTATATGTTTTGCTCTAGAATTGAGAGCCTTTTGAGTGAGTTTTACTCTAAGTTTATCGAGAATTAAGGGAAAGATAGTTTTATTTTCAGAACCTTGTAAAGGGCATTGTTTAGTAAAAAAACTGTAAGACTTTTGGCCTAGACTTGTGGTTTTGTTCACCAAGTGAAGTCCACGTGCATCCATCCCAAGGTCCTTAGTTTAAGACCCTGAAACTTGGGAAATAACCAAGACGGACAACTAAATAAAAATAAATTAAATTCTTTTTTCACCTCTCTCTTCCTGCCTGTCTGCCTCCCTGCCTTTATTCCTGCAAGCACTGTTTCTTTAAAAAAATAAATAAATTTGGACTTTTCATTATCATAGAGGTATACATTTCCTATTGTTAGAGTTTTAAACTATAACTTGAGAGTATTTTTTTCTACTACATTGTCTTAATTCACAGAATTGTTTTGGGGGAACCTGAAACACCTGATGGAAAGTACATTTTGGGAGGTGGAAAGGACTTAAATAATATGGCATTAATACCTTGCATAACTAAGATGCCTCTCAGACACCTGATTTCTAAGTCGTCCATTAGAGAATCAAAAATAAAGTCAAAACAATTAACAACACACCATGTTCTTTAAGAGCATAGAACGCTAAATTTCAAATCAGCCATTAGCAGTTAATTATAGTATCATTTACTTCTTCACATATTTTATTAGTTTATTGGTGGTGAATTTGAAAACCACTTGAGACAGGATTTGAATTAAGAGGTGGAGTAGCATCTAGCTTGTTTCTTCAGTGACACTTGCAAATGCTTTCTTTACGGTGACCTCTAATCTAAATTTATGTAGCTCACTTAAATGTCACACAAGCTAAGTGGTGCATTTCATTAATGAAAAATTAATGAGAACCTTGGGCTGGCATGTACTACTTGTTTACAATATATATAATTCATTGGAAGACATCCGTCAAGTAAGGGCCTTGGCATAGATCTGGTGGCATTGTAAGCAAACTTTATTCTCTTCTTTCCAGTTAATGAAAGTGCAAGGCTAGGAAAAATTCTCATAAAATAGATTTAATGAGTCTTGGGGGAAGTTTTACAGAATAAGGTACATGAGTCATAAACAGAACATGCAAAATCTATTTGGTCCAAATTATTTAGGAATGAAATGGCTATAATTTCATTTTATAATCAAAAAGTCCCCAAGTGTTTAGATCAGGTAAAGGTCCACATTCTTTTTTGAGCCTTGTCATTAACTAGACTCAATCTTGAACAAATCACTTTAGAAAATTAATTCATTTTTTCCTAAGTGGAGGTGAAAATGAGGATCATATCCCTAAATATGGGCTATAATCATTTATTTTCTAGAAGTCCTAAAAAGTTACATATCAATTTTGCATGTAAAACTACTCTGACCCAGATAATTCAGTATAAAAGATAATAGAAAATGTAAACAATGCCTTTTTAAAGAAAGGTTTCCTGTTCAAATCTTTGCTCACTTTTACTTTTAATGACTTATCAAATGTGTATAGATCTTGAGTTATGTGCAAGGCATGGAAATAGATTTTGGGGAAAAAAATGAATGTTGGGTTGTATAGTTTACATGTGGACAGGCATTTTGCTTTATTCGACAACTGTCTTTTCAGCACTTACAAGAGAGCTTGATACATAGAGAGACTCCAAGTTGGGCTTAATAAATTGAAAAGAATAATATCTCTTCTCAAGTTCTTTCTGGGGAAGACATGGACTATTACCTATAAGCATTATATTTAGAGTTGATAGCTGTGATGTGTCAACAGGCCTAAGGAATGCCCAGAGAGCTGATTAAAGCATTATTTCTGAGTATTTCTTTAAGAATATTTCTGGATGAGATTAGCATTTGATTCAGTAGAACGAGTTAAAAAAAAAAAAACCCGCAAAATCCCTTAATATTGGGGTGGGCACCATTCAATCCTTTGGGGACCTGCACAAAGCAAAAAGACAGATGAAGGATTCATATCTCTTTTCTTGAGCTGGGAAGGCCACCTTCTCTTGCTCTCTGACGATGAAATTCATGGTTCTACAGCTTGGATTGGGAACGGCAGATTGTGGGACTTTGCCTCTATAATTGCCGGAGTTAATTCCAGTAATCTGTCTCCTTCCCTCCTTCCCTCCCTCCTGGTCATTCAGTCTCTCTTTTCTTTCATACATTTCTGTGTATATAAATATGGATGTGTATATCTATGTGTGTGTGTATATGTGTGCATACATATGTGTGCACATGCACATATGCATATACAAAGGTGTATATAGGTGTGTATATATGTGTATACCTGACTATGTACATATATGTCCATCTATACATATAGACACACACAAATACATACATCCCTGATTGCCTCTGTTTCTCTGCAGAACACTGACATAGTTACAAATGATAAATCATGCTATGTGAAGTATAGAAACGTGTTTCTGACTGGGATTACTGCAGAGGGTAAGTTTTAGTTGTTCTTGAGAGAGTGAGCATATACCATCATGATTCTTTGATTGCTAATGATTTTGATGTTGAAGAAACTCTCCAGTTTCTGACACATGATGTAAGTGTTCACAGATGTCTAAAGAACTAGATAGGAAAAGCAAGGACAAAAAAAGTGGGAATTCAGAGCCCCCAGATCGGCGCTTATATTCGTGTAGCCAAGTGTGACAGAGGAGTGTGGCTCCAATGGCGGGGAGCCTGGGAGAAGGGCCGCGCATTCTCTGGAGCCAGACTTCCGGCATTTAACCAGCAGTCACTCTCCCTGACCACCTCGCTCCCCCTGGGCAAGGTATGCGAGTTGCTCTGCCTCTGTTTCCTCATTTTTCAAATGCAGATACTACAAATATCTCCTTTGCAGCATTGCCAAATAGATTCAATGAATACTGTCAAGGACTAAGAACAGCACTTGCCACATAATAAGTGGTCTGTTCGTGTTTACCGACACGATTAATAAAGTCATGGTGAAGAGCTCAGTTACCCTTTAGGATAACGAGGCCGTTCACTGTTCAGAGCAGAGGTGGAAACCCATGATGGTGGGATTATGGTCAGACATTGTTGGCAGCAGCATCTCTGTCGGGATCACATCTATACAGTATGGACAGAAAAATTATGGATGGAAAGATAGCCAGTGAAAACCAACAGTGAAGGAATGAAGTGTGTTTGGAGTTTCATCTCATGGTTGAAATGGTACTTGTAATTGTACTGAAAATGTAAAGTGTAGAATGCTTGAATAAAGACGGGCAGAGGGTGTTCCCTGGTGGCCTAATGGTCTAACACGCTGTGGGTACAGTCCACATACCTCCCAAGGTCTCCCATACAAGACCAGATCAACAACCAGGATCAACAGACAAAAGAAAATGAATCAAGTGCTTCTTCCTCCCCTCTCTCTGCCTGCCTGTCTCTGCTTGCTTTTATTTCTGTCTACACCTTTCCTTTAAAAAGAAACAGAACCCCCCCCCCCTCCCCTAAACCAAAGCAACAAATAAAACAAAAAGCAACAAAAAGCCAGGACAGGGCGGTGGCCCACATGAGGGATGAGGGCTGCACTCAGTAGGATATTCTGTCTGCTTGCATGTTCTCTCCCCTGACTTGTGGCTTTAAATAATGGCTTTCTAGCTCAGCAGCATCCTACATTTCAGAATCTTTGGATAGTGCAAAAGATATATTTAATAATGTGCCATGTTTTCAAACGGGGGCTGCATGTGGAGCTGTTGATGTCTGGATTCTGCAACTAGAGATTGTGATTTCATTCATTACGGTGAAACAGTAGGATCTTTAAAAGCTTCCTAAGTGATTTTCATATGCTGCAAGTCTAAGAACCATTGATAATGGAGCAATTTGCTTTGTATTTCTTTTCCTTTGCTTTTTTCCCACTATGCTTTCTCCAGTTCCCTAACACTCTATTTATGTGTCTGTGAACTGTCAAACTGGGTGGTATCCTGAATTTATTTTTTGGCCCTACTGTTCATGTTTCGCTTTGGCAATTAGGAGAGTTAAATGCTGAGAGTTGGATTGTTCACTTTCTTTTATTTGCTAGAAAGGGCTTATATAATTTTGATGTTTGCCTTTCTTAAGATGTGTGTGTGCCTCTGGATTTAGAAGATGTTGTACTGAGTTAAACCATATTCGTAACAACAGACTGAATATTTACATGTGTCTGGGATATTTTCAATCACTAATAGGTCAGTGGATTTTAGGGGCCCACAAATTCATGAGAAAAAGTCTATAAACAAAAATAATTCCACAATTGGGCTAAAAACCATTTAGTTTCATTCTGTTGTCTCTTTTTGATCATGGCTCCACTTCAAAATCAATGCATTATTTTGGTGATGGGAGGAGAGGGACTTTTACATGTGTGCAGCATGAGATGTCGACGTAAGAAGGGAAACTTACTAGAAGTCAAGATCTAGTGGCCAGAGGGCTGAATCCAACACACAGACAGGTCCTATTTTCCCTACATAACACAGGCTTGCACAGGAAATTAAATATGAATTAATGGAAAACATTAAAACTTGGAGTAGGAGGCCACTTCATCATAAATCTCAAATTCCAAAATTTTTGTAAAATGGGGGCGTTTCGTCATTTTTATGAGCAACCCATAAGCTGGAGATAAGTAGAAACTGTCTCTTTTGATGTGAATTTAGGTACATCTTTTGGCCAAATTGCTGTGAGCACCCTGAGGATAAATCTTATTCATTTTTGTGTTATTTTCTCTGGAGTCCTGCTATGCGCTTGTCTAAGCAAGCAATGTTTTTTTTTTTAAGATGGAGGAAGACAGTATGGGTTAGAGAGACTATTTGAATTTCACAAGCATCAGGAATGTTATTTTCCTATGTTACCTCCTGCCTCTTATTTTCTCTGTAGATGCCTGGAGGTAATGCAATCTATGCAGTCTAAAGGAAGGATTTCGAAGTTATCTCCTTGCTGAGTTAAATCAACTCTCACTACTGTTCAGGAAAAGGTCTTGGCTGTCAAAGCAGGCTCTCTGCAAACTAAGGACATCAGAATGGCAGCTGTCAACCTGCACATAGCCTGTCATCATCAGGAAACTGATAGGAAACAACAGAATCTCAGGATATCACCAGATGGGGTAATCTGTCATGCTCTGCTACCGAGGACAGAATGAAGGTTCTTTATATGATTTGAGGGTGCCAAGTGTCACGTCTTCTCAAAAGACAGGGCAAGGCCTGCCAATCATGACAATTATTGTAATGCAAAAAGGTCAGATAGTCTTTTCTTTATGTATCAGAAATGCCAACCTTCTGTCAATGATGAGGTCAAAAATCTGTACTAGATTAAAAGCATTTGCGCCAGGATCTTCACACTTCTGAAAGGTCAGTGACAGTGCCAATCAAAATTCATGTACCGAATGAAAGTTAGCTGCTGCCTAAACTGAAATGAAATAGCTTCTTTACTTTTATTTCATCACTAAACTCAACCCACTGTAATGTCGTTATGTGACTGTTTCTAAATAACTTCCTGTGCTCTGTGCTCACAAGGTACAGATGTGCTAACATTTTGTATAACCAGTGGTGGCCACACTTGACGTCACCTCAGATTCATTCAGAGGTCTTATTAGAACACACATTATAGAGTTCCACTCCCAGATTTCCACTCAGTGTATCTGTAATGAGTCCAAGAATTTAAGTTTCCATTTAATTACCATGAGATGCCAATGCTGTGGTCTGGAGCCATATTAGTAATCACGGTTTTAAATGGTCTCACACACACACACACACACACACACACACACACACACAATGAAACACCCTGATTATAAAGGTTCATGGTCCTCACATATAAATAACTGGAAAGTACCAGAAAGGTTGGCTTTATTTTTATTTCAACATTTTAAAGTTTTTGATAATTCGTATTTCTTCATGTAAACATTATTAGATTTATATTATTATATTTCTTTATAGCCATGTTTTCCAGCATTAAGGAGATTTTCTAGATAGTGAAGAGCGCTCACACATACAGTTATAATTACACACAACTGCCGCATTTATCTGAGTATCAGAAAAGAAATGTTATTTGCTTTGGAACTAGTGGTATTCATGCTGAAATCATGAAAATAGTGATAAATATTCCTGAGTCAAATAATAACAGCAAAGTTATGTACCTGATAGACTAGATAGGTTAGGAATTTTCAAAATCCAATCTTTATTTTCTTAACACCTCTCACTTTCCTAATAGATCTCTGACCATCATAGTTGTACCTTGATGCCTCTTGAGATGAATAAACAAGCATCTCAGATTTGATCTTTTCCTCTCATATTTGTCCTGTTAAGTATCCTTACAATCTTATTCTACAGTCTTTTCAACTACTTTTTTAATTCCTGAAAGAGCTATTTTTCACATTTCTGTCTGGTCCAATGAATCCACCTGTTAGTTCTGTTGGTCAAATCACTTTCTAAAGTCCATCCAGAAATCTCTCCATTTCTGTTTCCTACCTAGCAATAGTGAATGACATCTTTCCTCATGACTATTACATAAACAGTGCAAACATTCTAAGAATTTCAAATTTTTTTCTGTCGATCTGTTTTCTTTTTATAAAGAAGCTATCTTTTTCCTATTTTATTATTGACCAAATAACATAGAAATCAGTTTTGATGATAAATGCTTTAAGCAAATACATATAACATGGAAATTAATTTTGATCACAAATGTTTTAAGCAGTTTATATAATAAAATTTAAAAGTACTTCACTTTCTCCCTAATGATACTTCTGTTGAAATATGGTATGTGTCTTTTATGTGCAGATAAATTTAAACAGACATATGTATATATATATGTGTGTGTGCGTATGTGTATATACATATACGTACACATATGGGAGTTAAAATGTTATTAAACATTCATATACTGATTAATCCATTGTTTTTATCTGCCTTATACTGGCTATGATTTTATAAATGTAATCTCTTTGACTACTATTGACAAATATTTATATTTTGCTTTCAATCTTTTGCAAACACTGTAATGAACATATTTTTAGATAAATCTTCAAAAATGTGGTTAATTTTTTAAATTTAGAATAAACCTATAAAAATTGGATCACAGAATGGCTTTCTGCTGCAGGTGGGAATGAAATACAGTCTTTAATGTATATGACAAAGCTTAAACATGTACATCTACCTCCTTTCCAATCCCGAGGCAATCTCCCTCTGGCTCATTCTGTTGTAACTGTACTGATTGTTTATTATTTCCCGAATATCCCACAGCTTGGTTTGTTTGCTTTTTTTTCATGTGGTTCTCAACCCCTAGAATAGTCTTCCCAATTCTTTTTCTGCTAATTCTTATTGCAACATTGTCTCACTTATATGTTTAATTCTCAGAAATATGGACTGTGTTTTAATGATCCCACTTCCCCCAATTACATAAGGTCTAATTGTTATAAATTAATGTTTTGTAATCTGGACCTTTATTTAAGCCCTTATTGCGATGTGTGTGATTATTTAATATTGCTTTATCCCAGTTACTTCACTTCTTGATTTGTAAATTCCATCAAGAAAAGGTAGTAATTCAGTGTCTTTCTTTGAATGCTACATATTGAATCTGTAGTAACTTGTAGGTACTTTAATACTCTTTAATTCCCAAACAGGCAATATACTTTGTATGATGCCTCCTGGATCCAGGTGTCTAAAGGGTAGGATGCTTTGGGCTATTTTATTTTGGGGAACTACTCAGATGACCATAATTCATTCAATGATACTTCAAAATCCATGGTACATTGCTGTCAGCAGTCTGTGTACATTCCCCCATCTTTTTTTACTTTAGTAATTTTACTTTTTTAAATTTTCTTATCTTGAAGCTGATCCCCAATATTAGCCTGCACCTATGCTTTGATAATGCCCTTTCTCTCTACCTTCCAGTTATTTATGCACTCACATATTTGTGATAAATTTATAGTACTGTTTTATGTGGTTTTCAAAGTTGAATAAAATGTTATTGTGCTAGAAATTTTGTGCAATATGTTTTTTACCTGCCATTATTTTGTTTGCATCTATCCACATTGGCATGTATAAACATCTATTATCTGAAAACTATGTAGTATTTCATAATATCCATGAAATCCATTTTCCTTATCCATCCTCCATTAATAAAAATCCTAATTAAACTCTAATTTTTTTTCATTACAAATGTCTTATCCTTGGGCAATTTTATGTATGCATCTTCTTATATCTTGCTGTACTTTTTCTGGGGATGAAATATACTCAGTGAAAGTCATAGATACGTAGTGTTAGAAATTGTTGGTGTCCTCAAACTGTTTCCTTTTCTTTCTTGGCCTTGACTGTTTTCTCCCTGTGCCCTTGCTGTTAGGATGGCCATGTAACTCAGCATTCAGTGCGAGTCAGTGAGTGAAAGTATTGTAAGTTACTTCTAGCACTGACCCATAATGCCCTTCTGATTTTCTCCCTGGCTGGAATGGCAATGAGCTCCTGGAAGACCATATAATGAAGAGGATAAAGTGATGTAATGAATGAAAAGACACTGGATCCCAGAAACACAATTTTCAGTAAAACTGTTTGACAGGATGACTGGCAATGGACTATTACATGAAGAAAGAACACAATTTTACTATGTGAAATAAATGATATTTAGATGACTTTATGTATGTATCTCACATTACTGAAACTAGTACTATGCTCAGACCCAGTTTATTTAATTCCAAATTGCTCTCCAAAAATGATGGCAAAAATTTTGTTTTCAAATACAAGAGCATTATTACTTTTCCTTATTCTAACCACTGCTTGATATTATCTTATTTCTTTGGGGTTTTTGTTTGTTTCTGGTTTTTGCTGCTTTTTTGTTCCAAGTGGATAGATCTAAAGAATTTCAGTTCAGTATTATTTTAATACGCATATCTCTGGCTGTTAGTGAAGTTAGGTATACATACATATGCACATACATACATGAATTTACACAGAGACAACATGCTGCATATTATGTACACATTTTAGGATTTCCCCTGATTTTCTTTATTGAATTGACATTATGACTTTTCATGAAGGTTACTCTAATCTTTGTTCCTTTAATAACTTGTGCTTTATGGGTATGATTTTAAAAATGTTTCCAGTGTTTAGGTCACAAATTTATTCTCCTAGATAGTCTTCAGGTAGTTTTTATGCTTTTTCCCTTTTACATTGATTTTTTTTATCTTGATTTGGACTTAATTTTTGAATACTGTTTGTGGTAATAATCTACTTTTTTGTTTCATATGCCGAGCTAATATTCCCAATACTCCTTAACAGTATAATTTATCTTTTACAAATTGGTAAATGCTAAATCTACTTAAAAGTGTTTCCACTTCTGTATTCGCTACCAGGTTTTCTTGTTCTATTTATTATTGTTGCAGAACTGCAGTCTCAAATTCTAAGATTTGCTGTATGACTTAGCATATGACAGGTAGTCTTCCCTATGCTCTTCTTTATATTTCTGTATAATTAAAATAACTCTGTCTGTGTTAAACATTGTTCTTTCATGAAAATTTTAGAATTGTTTATTTCTCTAATCTACATATACAATTATAATTGGGATTGGATTTAAGTGTATTAAGTAATTTACCTCTTCACAATTCTCTACTACAGAGATAATAGAGTTGAACATTTATTTAGCCTTTCTTATATCTTCTTTTACTAGTTTCCAATTTTTCTCCATAGAATCCCAAACAACCTTTATTTGGTTAATTACTAGAAACTCTAGATAGATAAATATAGAATACTACTATAAATGGTATTTATAATTTTATTATATTGTGTTTTTAATTGATAATTTGCTAAGTAAATTTCTATATTCATATACTGTCCCCCAGATATGGCAAATTTTATTGTTAGTCTTAGCATATTGTCTCTTGATATTCTTGTATTCGCAATAGAAAATAATGGCAAATATGTCTGTCTTGGTTTGCTTTTTCCATTTGTTTTGCTTGACCTTAGCTTTAATTCCATGATCAGCTGTGACAAGAAGAGAAACTTCCCATATCTTTTTTTCCAACTCAGAGGCGATGTTCCTACAGCTTCCCTCTCTGGTTATATATCCTGCAGGTGAAGGTAGCTAGACTTTATGAGGATGAGATAATTTATTTTTTATATCTGGTGGTTGTCATTGATCAGTTAAGATTCTTTAGTGGTTGAGATCATTAATGGGTTTAACAATGTGCTGGGCACCCTGAGGAAGGAGAAAAAAAGTATAAATAACAGTTCCAAATAAGACTTATTTTTCACCCATGGGATCTTTACAATCTATTCAGTGAACAACATGATAGAATAAGTACTCCTGGAATAAATAGTATAGTTGAACAGACTACACTATTTATAAAAAAAAGGGACTCTCTATGTAGTTTAATCTATATATTCTGATCTTCATCTAATTTTAATATCTTAATCTTGCAAACAGTGTACATTTCAAGGTCCTTGTACACTTACTGTGAGGCTTGTGATCTCACTCTTCTCTACAAGTCCTTGTCTTTTTCCTGCCTTTTGATCCTGCTTTGCCATTTCATTATTGTATTTAGAATGGCTTATCTGTCAGTCCAGATATTTTGAAATATTAACCCCTCACTTGAAGTTAATTTTAGATATTATCTTTTAAAAAAAAAATCTTCCCTAATATGCACAGGAACATAATTAATCTCTTCATTTTTCATGATCTTATGTTAGCTCTTGATCCTATAAATTTTTTTAGTACATTTATTTTGAGCTTCATTCAGGGTCACAAATCCAGGTCCTTGGTCTTTACATGGTCCATACTCAGGCATCTCAGCTGTCTGAGTCACAAAGGATATACCCTGACCATGTATTATTTTATATTTTGTACTAGTTTAGCAAGTGTGTATTAAGTTATCATGTATATTAGATCCTGAGACTATAAAAATTATGCGAAAATTGTCTGCCCACAAGTAGGTCAGAATCTGGGAGGAGAATGAGGCAGGCTTAAAACAAAATTGAATAATCCCAGGAACAGATGAAGCAGAAAAGAATAAAATAGCAGTTCTATATGTATTTTAGAAAAACTTTTACAAAGGAAAAGATACTTAAAGAATGGAAGTAGGAAATCATTTCAGACAGAAGTCACTATATCAGAAAAGACATTCATTGAGGCATGAAATTGTTTTTGTGAAAATTTGGTTTTATATAGAACACGTGAGTGGAAAATAAGCAGACACAATGGTAGGAAATGTGATTAGACAGTCACATAATACCCAGTTTTTAGTAAACTTTTTATACCATGCTAAATTTCTTTGAATTCTTGAAGCATGTGTACTTATTGAAATGTTTATTGCATGAATGAATGCAATCAGATTTATGTTTGGACAAGCGTCGACTGGGAGGTGGTGCTGTGAATGAGTTATTAAAGAATGAGATGGGGAGAAACTTTGGTCACTACCAAAGATAAAGCAGACGTATTATGGCGCAGTCTTAAGTGATGCTGTGACAACTGAAAGAGACACGTTTAGATAAGGTACAGAAGTTAAACCCACGGAGACATTCTTCCTGACTTATTAAAGGAGAAGAATGAAAATAATATGGGAGTTTTCTTTCTTGGGTAGGACTCAGGTGAGACTTCAAGGAGAAAAGATCATTTTTATTAGAGTAGTTCAAGTTTGGAGATTTAGAAAATGAAGCTGTGAATAATGAATAAATGTATGAGGCTGAAACTCAAAGGGATGACAGAATAAGAGTGGTAGATCTTAAATTTCTATACAAAAATTACTATCCAAATTGTATTTGGAATCTTGGGTGAGTGTGCTTAAAACAGCCAGAGTGAGTATATATGTAGAGAAAACTCTATACCCAAATTCTTAACGATAACCAAACTCAGTGTGGGAACGGAGAAAGTAAATCCACGGTGCAGAGAAAGAAGGATGGCAAATCCACAGATGAAAGCTATGTGGTTGGTATAATAGACAGCAACAAATCTTGGAAGATTTCAATACTCATTTCAAAAAATGCTGGGATAATTTTGGGGGGTCTATTTTTGAACTGTATTATTCTTGACATGTCTTTTTGTTTCCTGACGCATTTTCATTTGTTTTACCCAGTTATTCATCTTGATTGCTCTCCCTCCCACACCCTCAGCACCAGGGCATGAATTTGGGACGTTGGGATTCATGTGGACTACAGCCGGCTATAGGCAGCAGACCCAATTGCTATTCCCCTAGAGCATGCTAACACCAATCTTGTAATGATTAACATCCAACCTACCTCATCCATTGGTTACCATAGTCATAAAACACCAGATGCTTTTCAAATGTGACCTGCAGTCAGAAGTTTGTAAAAAGAATTTAGTGGATTATAACTGATAGTTAACACAATTTTTTAAGAAAAAGGGGGAGGTGCAGCAGAATTGGATTTTAAAAAAATTGGAGTGTAACCTGATAAATGTAATTATCTTGAAATTTACTTTAATGAAGTACTTTCCTATCCATATGCTAAGCAAAGAAAGACTCATCTTTTCTGAACTTGTGAAGTTTCTTTGCATCTCCCAAACGGCACTTGCAAAGTCAGTAATCCTCCCACCACAACAGAAAGTCCTCGAGATTACGGATCATCTACATCTGACTCTTCATTGTACTCTCAGGACCTAGAAAAGAGCCAGTTTCTAATGAGGTACAAAATCTAAGTATGTTAAATAAATGAATAATAAAGTAAAATGAATAAACACGTTCTTCCATCTATCACAATTTTAGTGCTAGTAGAGTTTACCAATTAACATAGATATATTTTAAAGACATACTCAGAATAAATTTAGTTATTTATGTACACAAAACAGTTCTCTTTCAAAAACATTGAGAAAAATAGCCAGCTTTATTTTTGATGGCTGCTCAAATCACTATTGATATTCATAATCTTTATATAATTTCTCACAGATTAGCTGGGATAACACTGGGTTGAAATCAGAATTAAGAAATGATAAATGTGGTGGTTTTGCTTAATTAGAATTCCTTGCTAAAACAGAATATCTATGCTCATTTGTGTTCTAATAATTTTATGGCTTTCTGTATTCTTTATATTCCTTTTAATAAAATCTCCATATTTCTGACTGTAATCTGAAACTTTTTTAATTGTCAAATTTGAGATAGATGGCCTTGCTATCAGAGGAATAATCTATAAAAAATGGTATATACATGACCATATGAACCGATTTTTGATGATCTAATCAAATTAAATGTATATAAACTGAACTGACACATGTAAAATTATATGTCTAATTATTTTCTGCATGTAAATTATGCAGAAATGAAAACAAAACAAGTAAAATGTAACATTGCATTTACATTACCAAACCAATCAAATTAAAAAAAAATTTGTGTGTCTCTTCCCAAATATCCATAGTTGCTGTCATTGTTGATAACATCTCTTTCCTTTCTGGGTTACAGGCACCAGTGCGTTACTTGACAGGCCCCATGGAGTCACGGTTCAGGGCAGAAGTCCACCAAGAAGAGAAGAAAACTGAGTTTGCTTTCTGATTCCACAGTATCCAGGCATTCTGTAGCTGAAAGTATGAAATAAAATCATAAGCCTCCGACATCCCCTTTCATCCCATTCTCCCTAAATAATTTTACTTCAATCTTATTCAAAATCAAACGAAGATCTATTGGCCACAAAAGTGCCTGATGAGAACTTTTGGAGAAGTTTCTGCTTTGAAAATGCTTTGCTGACTATTTACTCTTCATAGAAAAAAGTAGGAAAAACAACAAAAAGGTTAGTAAATACTTACATTTAAATCCAGACGAGCACTTAAAAAAAATTAAGATTCTTTTCTTCACTATGAGCTGAGCATGAGGAAATACCCTGAGATATTATGTTGTAAAAATATTTTTTTAATGTCCCAAAAATGTCATCATTAGTCTTATAGCAGATTATGATCATGAAATATAAGACTAACATGCTATTGGACACTGAATTCTCAGTGATCCATGACCCTTTCTTAAGATAGGAATTTGAGGTTGTTTATGTAGTTTGTCATCGTTATGAAGCTGCCATTATGTATTATGTAAATTAATAGATATGTTCACATTAACTCACTGGTATGGCAGTGAGTGCCTGTGGTATTTACCCATAATGAGGGTATTTTTTCTTTAGAAAGCACCTAATTCTTTAATGTGAATACTTGAAGAATTTAACAAAGAGAAACCCGAGTTCAGTCATAAAGTAATACATACGATTTCATAGAAGACAAAGCTGAAATGATCTAAGTTTTTCTTTAATCTTTTATTTTTTAACTACAAGTTATCTTTATTTTCCTTCCCAATTAATATCTGGAATAAGAGGAAAGATAAGCATCAACACAGAATCTAGTTGGAATCTATTTACTTTTCTCCTCTGGTTTCTCATAGTTCTTACATTTTTCTTTTGTTTTCCCATGTCAGGAATATATATCAGTGAGATATATTTTGCTATAAGAAATGGATTATCATTTTGTATGTTCTTCAGTAGACTCCAAAATACTGATTGTCCGATTCAAATTTTCCTTAGAGGAGGCTAGAGTCAAGTTGGATTTTTGTCTTTAGATTTTATAGCGAGTTGAGAGGTGCCGTCTAGTGAGGTTATTGCTGTCCAGAGAGGAAATCGTGAATTGGACACATTTTGTATTTTTATGACGTTCTAGAGTTTGTTCTAAGTTTCCCAAGTCTCTGAAACCTTACTTGCTAGGACACTGAGTTTAGTATTCAGTTAGATTAACAAATTCACAAAATGCTGACGGAAAACTAAATTGTCAACATACCCAAATTATAAAAGGGAGCCAGATACTCTCTCCCTAAATGGAAATGGGCACTGACTGAAACTTATACCATCAATGCACTTGGGGAACAATTTTCTCACAATTTTCATCGTGGTAAAGGGAGATAGTTGGGTGATCTGGGAAGCTGCTCAGTTTGACAATTTGAAGTATCCATTTCCTGAGTAATGGTCTACCTGCCAAATTGATATAAATGCTTCTGCCAATAGACGCAAATGTCCTCTTCTAATCAATGCAAAAGATGCATTCATGATTTCTCACATTTTTATTTGTCTAGTCTTCTTAGAACTATAATCATTCTTTGTTTAAATTGGCATCAGACGATTGCTTAGGTATTGGCATATTGCAGTCATATTCCAAGCCAGCTCCTGGAGTTCACATTCTTAATGAGGCAAATGGCTTTGGCATTCCCAAACTTTCTTTACTTCTCCCACTCCTAATTCTTTCCAGTGCCATCTGTATATTTCTCTACACCCATCAGAATGGATTTTTGCATCCATGCCTGCAGACGTGACCACTATTCCTATTACGATTCCTAATTGTAAAATTTCCACTAGTTAATAAGGACTGAGAATAAAACAAAAGTCAGATTTTACTTAATCTTCACAATACCTTGGAATGGTAAGTGTATGCATTATTAGAGTACTTATTTTACAAGAGAGGAAACTAAGTTTTATAAAAGTCCAATATTGAGTAGACGTGGCAGATGTGAGATTTAAATCCTAATCTATCTGCTTCAAATTTGTATTCTAACTCAGAGTAATGTTGCTCTTAACCTATGGTGATGTTCTTTAACATCCATAGACTTTGAAATGGCTGTAAGCTATTTCTGAGATTGTTTTTCAGCAAGCTAGGAAAATTGAGTGGAATGAAAGTTGCTTTGAAACTTAGATCTTTCTAGATAAGATATTGTAAAGAAGGTATCTACTGTAATTTATGTAGCTTTAAATCCACCAGGGTACAGTGACCCTGGTGAAATTGCTTGCCATGTTAGACTTGTCATAAATATTCTCTGAGAATATTTATGGAGGATGGTAAGTGTGCGTGGAGTTTAGCAAAGCATAAAACAGCTCAGACAAGGTACTTGCCCCAAAGAGCTTGTGATCTAATTTAGATGTAGACAGAATACTAGATACCTATAAAATACTAACAGAGTTGGTTGATTGACTCATAACCTCTCTCATGGTACTATAAATCAGATGGTAATACTCTAAACATTTAAAGAGCAGCTGCATAGATCAGCAAGAACATGTTCCGGCCATTATGACTGCAGCAGGTGGTTTTATTTTGAAATAATTTGGGAAATGGTCAAGAAATCAAGAAGCTAGGCCTTAAGAGGGGGTCACATTCCATGCTATACCAAAAAACACCTCCTAAGGACAGCCATAGAAATTCCTAGTCAAAGGAGATTATATATATTTCTTAATAATACAACTTTCTCTCCCAAGAAGGGTCATTTTTCAAAGAACTTTAAAGAAAACCTCATTATTATCAGTTACCTTTTTTTTACTTACAGGCTAATGGTAAAAGTATTCAAAGAAGACAAATAAATGGACAAATACAAGGGCAGCTACACACTTGCACTGGAACATAAAGCGGATAGAGAAGCATGTGCTGAGATCATTGCTCACTCTGGACCATCACTGCCCCTCACAGACACACAGTCATAGATTAACTTGCAAAAAAGCCCATTCAGTCCACCTATGTGTTTGCTAAATGTGGAGAAAGAACAAACATGTGGCTCTGCTCACTTCGGGCCTCTGTAAATTCCATCCATTTCTTTCCTCTTTGCTCCTTCTCTCAGTAAGTTTAAGTCAACCTCCACCCCTGTGGTAGATTGGCACAAGGAGAGAGATTGTTCTGAGTGGCCAAGTTTAAATCAATGGAAGAATCAGACTGTCTGGTTGTGGCCAGATATTTAATTTCTACCAGCTAGTCTAGCTTTACCAGGACTAAATCTGCCATTTTTCTCTCCATCTGTCTGTTTGTGTTTTGCTCTGAGTTGATTTAAAACTTGGAAAGAAAGAGAAGAGGTGCATTTATGTGCCAAGACACATAACAAATGTTTTGAATAAATCATCTAGGTAAATGAGCCATTAAAAAAAGAGAAAAGATGATTAGATTCAATTTGAATGTGTTGATACCTTCGAAGTTTTACATTATCATTCATGTATGTATGTATGAATTATTCATTATTAATATATAGAGATATATACGTCTTTAAGTTTTCTGTTAGGTCTTTTAGACTGTGGGCTCCTTGAAGTCATATTTTTTATTCATCTCGTAACGACCAGTATTAAATGGTTTCAGGCATATAGAGTGTCAACTATACTTAGTACTGAAAAGATGTGTACTTGTGATTCTAAAATGTACAACTAGTAATATGTGTATAATTTGTAGAAATTTAAATTAATGGTGCAAACTATATTCAAATCTAATCTATTAAGTGATATCATGATTTAGTTTCTTTTATGGAGGAATGCAGTGAAACTTCTCCTCAATGAACAATCATTTAAGTCGATAAAATTGTTTTTAAAAACTCTCTTAAATTATCTGGGATTTTCATCAAGGTAGAAAGCCAATGGAAAAAATATTCATTGAAAGAAATAAACTCAATCTTGGTAAGAAAAGAAAGAGTGCACAGCATTTCACCTCTGATCACTCTCCCACCCCTGGCTCTGTGTTACTGAAACTTCAGGATGCTAGTTGGGTAAATACTGTATTAAGACGGGAATGCCTTCTCCTTCCAGTTTTCAGCTTTTGGCAAACCATATGCATTGCTCATTGCCTCCAGCGCCATGATGTAGAAGCTGTATGACAGATAAGCAGCTAAAGATGTCTGGGATTACCTGCTACTTTCTACCCAGACCTACCTCGGAAACCAAAAACCCATTCCAGCTTGGCAGCCTGAGAATATTGGGTCCTGATCAACTATCACAGCTGGTTCTACAGGTAGAGATATCATACCAAGAGAAGCATGTCAAACTAGGGGCTACTTCTCCCATCACTCACATGTGAAACAGGCATGAGATGCACACTGTCTTGCCTCCAGTTTCTGGGCAGTGAGTGTTGTAGAGGTCTTGCTCATGCAGAGAGGCAGTTCAGTTCAGAGAGTGTGAAAGTCCATGCCCAAGGAAAATGATGAAAACAATAGAGATCTTGGTGGAGAACCATTAAGAAGGTGCACTGATAGCTCCATGATACAAGTAGTGGAAAATAAAAATGGCAGAATAATTATACATTTAACACAGAACCAGGGAAAGACACATCAAGGAGACTCTTTCTGGGATCACACATAACCCTGGGGGTTAGAAAGGTTGTCGCACTAGACTGTGACTCCATAGGGCAAGCTGGAAAATACTCCCCAATTCACACTTGGAGACATCAATAGAGAAAAATTCAATTATTGCAAGTGCTTGAACACAGTCTTCACAACTAGTATCTGAATAATCATTTACTCTGACCCAGGGACAACTCTTACTTAACTTGGGCTTGAAAACATAATCAGTTGCATTCATGTAGTGTGTGTCTGACAAATGTTGAGCTCTTTCAGGACTGATGAAAGGGAAAATCTAAGCTAAAAGTCCCTATCTGGATATAGATTCAAATATAAACTCTGTGAACTTTAATAGCAGCCTTCAAGTCAGACATACGTACACTGGTAAAGGGTAAAACTTGGATTAGCTAAAGTGAATTAATTGCAGCCTCTAACCAGTAAGTGACTTGTGCTAATTTGAGGGCTATAATAAGAAGCAAATTTTAGCAGAAACATCAGAGGCCACACAACACAGGAGATAAAGTCTTCATAGAGTCAGTTCAACAAACCATTAATCAAACAACCAAGCGAAACACCATTAACAACTCCCAGGAGTGCAGAAGTCAGTATCCAGAGTTGGTCCAATATATTATCAAAAAATGAACAATTTTCAACAATAGAAAACTAATTTTGAAGAAACCCAGACAGCAAAATTTAGGACAAAAATATTTCAAAGCTGTCACTGCAAATATATTCAAAGGAGTAGAGTGTGGGTAAAGAATTGCATAAAGATGGTGCACCCTGGTGGAGTAGTGGTTTGTTCAGGCGCCTTTAGCTGGAGCAGTTCACATACATCCCTGTAGTCTCCGTTTACATCTGGAGCCTGGCGGGAGCAACCAAGATGAAAATTAAAGTGCTTCTTACCTGCCTTTCTACCTACCTACCTCTGCTCGTCTGCATTCCTGCCTACAACATTCCTTTAAAAAATACATGAAGTTATAATAATGTTTCATGGAAAATAATATCAATATAGAAATAGAAATTATAAAAGGAAATGAAAATTTTGCAGTTAATAAGTACAAGAGTAACATAAGAAATTCAAGTGAATAAATTTAGTCAAAAAATTACGAAAGAGGTTCAAAGTTTGATTTGTACTGGGAAAAAGGTCAGCTAAATTGAAGATAGAATTATGTGTTCAAAACAATAAAAAGGTAAAATAAACTCAGAAAATGTGAGACAACATGAAATGTACCAACATATGTATATAAAAATGACATACAGGGAAAAAGAAAAGACAGAAATGTTCAAAATAATGGATGACTATTTCCTAAATTTGATGAAAATAATACTTATGTGTGTGTATATATATATATGCGTATATATATATATATATATATATATATATATATATATATATATATATAAGAACATCAGGAAGCCCTGTGGATAGAAATCGAAACACAGAAACTTCACGGTAAATACTGAAAAACAAGCTTGAAAGCAGTAAAAATGAAATCAGTCATCATTATACAAGGGAATAGGATTAATAGCTGATGTCTCATCAGAATAAAGAGTCATTTAATGTTTATCCCATCAAAAATAAGTTAATTTTATAGGTAATTGCAAACATTCAGTATAATTGAATATTTCTCTTTCTTTTCTTAATTTAAACAGTAATTGCATGAGATGCAATTATTAAATAAAATCATATACAATAAATGGCTCTATTATTAGACTTAAAATGTAGTATATTTGACAACACTAGCACATGGGAAGCTGGCAGAGAAGAGCAAGCCTGAAGTGGAGTAAGAATATGACTTCGGATGGCAATGAAATCTTCAGGAAGAATTGAATAGAACCAGAAAGGAATTTTTAAAAAGCACTAAAAAAAGTCAAAACCTCAAGATAATTGTTCTACTAGCTCAGCTTCTTTTAATAGGTCATGTTAATAATTATAACAATATACATGAATGTAACATTAATAACAATAACCCAAAATTTTAAAAGAGAATGGATCTATAGAAATGCATTTTCTATATCTTACTTGAAATAAGTTAGTGTAAGTCTAAAATATATACATATATGTACATGTATACACAAAGAAATCATTAAGAAAATAAAAGTACATGTAACTTTAAGCTTATTTAATAAATTGAAAAATTACACTGAAAAAGTATGAGACCATAAAGAAAGAAAATGTGCTTCAAAGAGGCATGAACCATGTACAAAACAAAAGGAAAAATGACTGGAAAATTCAACTGTATCAGTAATATTAAGTATGAACAGATTATATACGCTGATCAAATGGTAAAGACTATCAGATTGAATAAAGAAAAATGTCCAACTTTCAATGTGGATAGCTTTTGTGTCCTTTTCTTGCAATGGCTGGGACCTACAACATATATTGAATGAATGGTAGTGAGAATGTGCATCCTTTCCTTGTTCCTGGTATTAAAGGAAAATCATTTTCCCCTATTGCATATGATGTTGGGTGTGTTTTTTCATATAATGCCTTTATTATGTTGCAGTATGTTCCATCTATAACCATCATTTGGAGTAATTGTCTCCATCCTCCTCCCCACCAAATTTCAAAAGTTTCATGGATGGCTTAAGTGAGTCCAGTCACCTATTCAGTTTGAAGAGACTAAACACATTACATATTACATCTTTTTTCAAGGCTGTATCTTCCAGCAGCTTCTGAGAGCATGAAAAAGGAACACATTACACGGGAGGCACATTTCAGTCTCTATTGCCCAGTCCAGCTCAGATGTTAACAGACAAGTGTGGCTTTCTTGATTGCCTTTTCCAACAAAGAAAATCCCAAGCCCAAGCCCAGTTGTCTTCACTGATGAATTCTAGATTAATTCTACATTAGAATCAACTCCTTTCAAACTTTCCCCACTCCCTAACAAACGAAAAGAGAAGAGGAAGGAACTCTTCCCAACTCATTATATGGTATCAGTATTACCCTGTTATGAAAAGCAGGCCAAGACATCACAAGGAAAATTTATTGAAAATACCCTACAAATGTCATACTCACAGTATCCCTTCCTCAGTCTGATAAAGAACACCTATGCAAACTCAAAACTAACGTGATTATCAATCATCCTTGTTGAAGGGAGAAAGCTTTAACCCTAAGATCATTAAACAAGGATGTCTTCTCCACTTTCACCACTTCTATTTACCATGGTACTGGAGGGGTCTAACCTGGTTTAACAGGCAAACTGAAGTAATAAAAGATAATCAGTTTGGAAAACAAAGCATCTCTTCAAAGGACGTAATTTGACATATAGAAATCCTAAAAAAAACCTACCAAGAAATCCCAAATGAAAACAAAACACCTTAAAATTAATGCATTTTACCAAGGTGGCAGAATAAAGATTAATGTATAGTGTCCATTGGATTTCCCTACATTAGTAATGAAAAAATAAAATTGAACAAAAATATTCCATTTATAATAACATACAAAATAATAAAATACTTAAGATAAAAGAATTACAAATATATATCTTTACATTAAAAGCTACAGAACTCTTGAAAGAAAAAAAATATTGAAAGATGACTCACATTCATGGAATGGAAGATAAATAGTAAGATGACAATATTCCTTAAATTGACAGCAGCATATTTAATGAAATATATTCATTACAAAAGATCACATCTTGTATGATTCTGTGTAAATGAAACTTTCAGAATAGGGAAATCCATGGAGACAAAAAGGATTGCTTTAGCCTGGGGTGGGCATGAATTATAACTACTGTTAATGCTCAGGGGTTGAGTTTCTGGAGGGTATAGAAAATTTTTTGAGCTTTGATTATATTGATATTTGCATAATTCCGTGAATATACTGTAAGTATTAAGTTACATATTTTAAGTAGGTGATTTTTATGACATGTGACATATGTTGATAAAGATGTTTTTAAAGCAAAGAGCAAGGTGGACATATTAAAAAGGTACAGGATCTAACTTGAAGGAGATCCTACAGGATAAATCTAGAACAATTTGAGCACGCAAATAAATAAGAATAGAATATATAAAGCATTGAATAAAATACAGCTGAACACGTCCATACTCATATAAATGTCAATAAGTCATTTCATGGTACAATGCCAACTATAAATGGAAAAATGGCAATGGAAATGGAAAACCAACATTTGACTATCATGATGGTGGGTATCTTAGGTAAGTCTCACCAAATAATACCACTATCAGTCAGTGACATCAGATATTGTGGCAATCTAAGAAAACTTTTCTACAAAATTCCACTAATGCTGAAGGGCAAAACATATGTTTATTTGTTGTGAAACCTGGAAAAAACACTCATTGTGCTTATATATTTGCATGTATTACTACGTTTACATCACCAATGGTGATGAGGGTCATTGTGCATCCCTTCTGATGTGCTGCTTTGAAAAGACCTCAGCATCTCATGTATGATGCTCCAACTGGAAATGCCTGAACTGAATCTTCTTAAGAAGAAACAAAATGGAAAGACTTAGAGGTTTTCTGAATTCTTTGACTCTGTCAAGTGTATAAAACGAAGGCAAGACAGAAACAGCTCCTTATTGATGAAAGGAGGCAATTATAATGGAAAGGTGATCATTGTCTAGACCAAGCATTATTTCCCTAAAAAAAAGTAAGTTTCCATTCAAAAATATAATAAATCAGGATTTTTTAAATAATACTTGAACTGATGAACAGAGATTCTTATACGGAACTCATCATTAAAAACATTTCAAGAAAATTTTTTCACAGTCTAAAGAACAAATGTAAATATTTCCCGAATTTTTGTATTTTTTCTTTACAAGATTTCCTATAATTAATTTTTCCTGAACTATTTCAAATGAATCTTTTTTCTCATACTGATGATGTTCACGTTTAGTATTTTTGGTAATAGTGCGTATTCTTGGCCCTATCAAGTTATTTGGTTTTCATCTTTGGTTTTTCAGCTTCTGTTATCACATATGACTCTAGTCATGGGTGAATCCAATATTTTAAGAATAAAGGTCTATTTATTCTGTAACACATCAACTCAATATTCCAATTGGCAGATGACTCAACATTTAATTTGATATTGTTTTTCCTCAGCACAGAATTAGCTTTATTGTGGCTTTGGAAGCCCTTCAGCATGAAAATTCAATGCGATATGAAAAGGCTAATATGCTGTAAATTATATTGTTATGACCTGGCCAGAAAAACTACTCCATGACTTGATTTGTTTCTCCTGTGAAAACAAGTCAGAGTGACACATTGCCAAAAGCAATGCCATGTTTATTTACATAATCATGAACCAAGGAAAATTGCAAATTGACTCACTGGTGCATGATTTGATTTTTAAGAGACAAAAAGTCTTTACATATTTTAACCCTCTCTTTAAAAATAAAACTCCAATATATTTATGTTATAAAATCAAGATAATCCTAGAGTTCCATAACAGTCTACTCTATGGGTAGCAAAATATTGTGGAAAAGGTACATATATATTATAGATGCAGATAAGTCTTGATACAAATCTTGTATCTGCATTTAGCATATTTGATCATGAACTAATTTACTTAGTGTTTGTCCTTACAATTTCTACAAGATATTGTGTGGAAGACTTAAATATGGACACATTTACAAAATGCTAAACATGGTACCTTATAAACTAACAGTGAAACAAAAATGTTCAGTGTTTCTTCCTATTTTATTTGCTGTATGGTTTTCACACAATTTTTCTTCTTCTGGGGGTTCTCATGATGGCCTAGATCAAAATTATATAGGATTTTATGAAATAGTTTTGTTTTAAGTAATCTGCTCAATTTTAGAAATTTGTTCATTATGCCTAGCTTCATCAGGTGAGGAGGATAGGTTTCTATAAAAGGATGAAAGAGAAAAGGAGACGTGGCTAACAAAACCATGAGAATTACAGGTAGCCAACTGAAACTTCTCTGTCCTCTACATATACCCTGTAGTTAAAATACATGTTTTGGAGAATATTGAACAATTCAATGTCATTTGATAGTATTCTCAGTTTGTATGTGAAAAATAATTCATCTTGCATTAAAAGAAATTTTAAGAGAAAACTCCTGCTAAGCAATATCTTGGATGTGAGAGATGGATGTGAGAGATCTATGCAGTCTACAGGAATGCCTTTGTGAAGATCATAAGATGTTGCTACCTCAGCTTTGTCAAGTCCTGTGGTCCTGACCTGATGGAGACTCTCCTGTACTCCATCAGCATCAGTCAAACATCTGCAAAAGGAATCTAAAATGAATCAAGATCCCCTCAGAGTAAGTGAAAACAGAGATGAAGGATTTCTTCCTGGTATTGCCTTTTCATAGTCCCCATATTTTTATTTTAAAACCTCTATAGACAGATGCCTATACCTTTCAATGTTTTTAAAATCGAGACAACATATTTTTAAAATAAACTTATACTCAGAATTAAAAAAAATCACTATGACAACTTTTATTTAACAGCATATTTTACATCACTTTTTGCTTCTTTAAAATAGGAAACTATCAATTTTTATTTTCTAATTCAGCTAAAACATGTGTTTACCTATTTTTTTTATAATATTTTCTGATGCAGCCTTTTAAGAATTTCTCAAACTAGGAAGACCTGGTTTTTTATTCTTGTCTACTTTCTTCTACTTATCCAATCTATTGAGTTGTCATTGCCAATATTATATTCTTTATTCTTAAATCAGACAAATAACCGAAAAACACCCACTGTGTTCCAATATCATACTCTCTTTTATTTCATCATCTGATAGGAAGGCTCCTTAAAGTAGATATTGTCCCACCTTATTGACAAAGATGCTAATGAGGCCAGGTTAATCGATCCACTCTAACTCCTAATTGCAAAAGTCAGTCTGAATTTCTAGTCAACAATCTGATCATAAAGCACAAGCTCTTCTACTATATGGAACTGTCAGCCTAATTGCATAAATAATTACCATTTAGAAAGTGTACTAATTTTAAGGTTATGCAAGGAAAGTAGAGTAGTAGAATGCAGTACTCAAGCATACATATTTCAATTTGGAGAGTTTCATAAATTAGTAAAATCATTCTGAGTAATATTAAAATGTTCATTATGAACCAAGTGTGGAGAGATAATTAAGTTTCCGTGATCATGTAAAAAAGACTACAAGAAAACATTGCTTTATAATAACATGTGCTTTCTACACTGAACTGTAGCTCCTGTGTCCTCTCTACCAGCATCCCGGTATATGTTCAATAAACATATTCTGAGTTAACTAATGACAACTGAATCAAAGAGTTCAACATCAGCTAAAATTTTGCAGAAAGAGTAGCAATTATTGGCCAGGTCCAGAAGAGCAAAAATTTTGAGTAGCATGTGTAAAGGCACACAGGGAGCATAAGAAAGTGTTTTGCAATGAGGTACTGTGTTACTGAAGCAGTGTGGGTTCTGGTGACACAATTCAAAAACTAATTCTTGAGGCATTAAGAAGTGAAGTTCTTATTATAGAAAAGAAAGCAAAACCAAAAGCATGAGACAGAGTTCTCATGGGCAGAAAGAGCTGCATTGATGATTGGTGGGGCAGCTAGATATATACCCTGCCAGGACTTGAGGAGAGAAATTTTCAGACAAGCTATTGATAACATTTTACAATAAGAAAAGGGTGCTTTAATCATCAAAGACCAAGCAGTAGCTGTGGGCAGTTTCATGTGAGATAAGAAGGGAGCATTCTATAAATACAGGAGTGAAAAGATCGACCCTATTGCCAGTGTGATCACAAAGGGATTCTATGCTTCTTTCTTCCCTTATTGGGGCTGAATTTGCTGCATCGTGTATGCTGATTTTGGAATATTACAGAAATTCTGTAGATTGTACATATGTGGCATCCCCTCCTAATTTCCCCCTACAGACTGCAGTGAATAAGTCATGCATTCAATAAACATTCCATTAGAGCTTCTTTCTGATCACTTGAACTATTCAAGTCACAGTAGTGAGAAATGCACAAATTTCTGGAGGTTCAAATTATAAATTCTATGGGGGAAATGTTAGAAGATATTGCCTAGCATGTAGGTGATGACCATTTGTCTTGAACATCAGGCTAAGGTGTTTTGATTTATAATGAGAGCAGCATAAAACAAACTCATGTTTAAGAAAGTTGTCATGATTAGAAAAAAAATTAAGTTGGTTTAACCTAGTTCATCAAACTTACACCAAAATTTTTAGAAAAGAATAAAATATCGAATGTGTAGAAAGATAACATTATGGGAGGGAGGTAAGCAATATGATGTTTTCTGAATTAAGACTATTTTCAAACTTATTGTCAGAGGGGTCTGGGGTTTCAATCATTGCATCTAGGGTAGAATTCCCCTAAAAGTGGAATGATCCTGCCATGCGAAGAAAGCCTGGAAGTATGGAACTTCCCCCCATTTCCCTTTCTCTCTACAAAATAAAGGTTGATTGCAAATAGTATATAATTTTTAGGGTACCATTGACTGGCCATTGTTGCAAGTCCCTCACCTTATATTGAGGTTGCGCCTTGTTGCAAAGGAAGATCAAGCTTTTCTAGAATTTTAGGATAGAGCTTATCTCAGTTCTCCAGAATATAACCTAGGGGAGAGTCAGCAGGAACTCACTGATGATTTCTTATTTGTAAGAGAGGATACCGACCATCATCCAAGAGGGGCATTCCCATTGTCTGGAGACCTAATCATTTGTGGTTGGACTGGGGCATCTGTGGTCCAACAACCTGGGGGTTCTGGTACAGGTCCCATTATCCAGAGATCTCCAAGAGGCATTATATTGACCTCTTCTCTGGTCCTCTCTTTTTCATACAGATGGGGCCTAAAAATAAAAGGATTCACTGAATGATGCATTTATTGTAAGTAAGCAAGTTCCCAGAGGTATGAACGATTTAAGTTCTAGTTCAGAGTGGCCAATAGATCTCAGGACATGGTCTGAATAACAAGGAACCGCAGAGTGGGAACCTTCTGATAAAAGGTCAGTGAGCATATATTTAAGTAATAATGCATGTACCTAATTTAAGAAACCTTTCTAAGCCCTTCTCATGGGAAATACAAGAGAAAAAAAATGACTGGTTAAAAGGGCAAATAGAGAAAAGTCAGATTCTGAGGAATCTCTCAACCACTGAAAGTAGTGGGTTGATAATGAGGATAAGAAGAACAAATGGGGCAGAGGAGTCTCAGAGAGAAATTAAAGTGAGTCTCAAGGAGGTAGAAAAAACTGTCATCCCAGAGGCTAGGTAAAAGTTTGCTGAAATAAGAACAGAAGGGGATGGGGGAAAATGCAATGTAGAAAAGGGAAATCATGGGTGTAAGAAGGCCCAGGGTGTTTCTACACTAAAGAGGGACTGAGCTAACCTTGCCACAAGCCTGATGTGGGCACAGATACAATGTCCTGGACACTCATCACCACCTCATAGAACCAACACCCGCTGGGCCACCCAAGTTCCCTCAACCCTCTTCCTCCCTACTTACCCTGGCAGTTTTCGTCCCAGGCTGCTGGTTCACCACAATATGTCAGCATGAGAGCTTCTAAAGAAGCCCAGAATCCAGGTTCTTGTGTCTGGTGTGTAAGATTAATACAGTAGACACAGCAGACAAAAGATTAAATGAGAAATTTATTTAAGCAAGTAAGAGACATAGTACACTTTTAGAGACAGTGAAAAGTGGGTTGAGTTTGAATGAACATCGATGCCTGTCATGTCCAATCAGCACATACGGGAAGTCTTTATAGTAATTCCTCCCACCCCTACCCACAAAACATCTAATTACCATTCATTAGAGCCAGATTGGCAATATTTCTTTTTGAGGGTTTATTTCTGACCCTTGGACCACCACAGGAATGTAATGGTTGTTTTTAATATTTTGTTTTGATTTGTGATTGTTGATCCCATCATTTGATAGGTATTCTTTGTTCCTTTGTCCAGCCTCTTGCCCCATTTGCCATGTATCCCACCTAACAATAATGGTTCCCCAGTGAAGTAGTGGTTAGGTTAACTTTCTCTGAAGCATGAAAACCACACACCCCTTGGTTCGAGTCCCAGATTCAGGGGGAAACAACAGTACAAACAACAAAATGAAAATAAAAGACAAATAGGATGCTTCTTCCTCCTCTCTCTTGCTGCTGCCTGCCTGCCTACTTGCCTTCATTCCTTCCTAGACCTTTCTTTAAAAAGGAAAAGTCATCATAATAGAAAATTTAACTAAAGCCAGGAAGACAGACATCCATCCATCTAGGGGGAAAATGAAAAATAAGAGAAATCAAAAGTATAGACAATCGATCATTAATGGGAGAGTAGGAAGAGACTGGGAATGAGCAAGCACAGCCAAAGGAGGCTTCTGAGTAACTCCTGATTACTTTTGTTTACAAGCTTGGTGAGCAGTAATTAATACTGATGAACAGAATAGCTTGCAAATCACAGATTCTGCTGTGCCCTTGGCACTGGGAATTACAAGACTCTCCTGAAGAACTAAAAGCAAAAGGCAGCCTTTGAGGAATTGGAAAGTCAACTTTATGAATAAAGCACTCAAGTTAGTCTAAATGGAGTCTGGAGACTCGCTATATCTGTTCAAAGAGAAGTTATTTCTTTAGATACTCTATTGAAGATCCACTTTCTTTCCCATAATTTTTGCTGCAAAAGTTAACCTTCTTATATTGCAATACTTTAATTAGGTCTGGCCTGCCACACAGCGGTCACAGGAACTGTGGAAATGAAGAACTAGAAATAATGAAGTAACAGAGCTTCTCTCTAAAATGTTTGAGAAGTAAAAACTCTCAAAATATTTGATCATTCATCAAAGAGGGGGAAGAGTCTATGAGCCTCAGCAAGATGAGGTTTATTATTTTCATTTCTATCTCTCCTGCCTTCCTGTTTGTATGCATTAGATTAATGCTGGTTGGATTCATTCAGACAATACTCCTTTCAGTAATAAATATTTGCTCATTCACAACTACATAAACATATATAATCTTCAAATTTTTAAGTTCCCACCAACTTACTCTTCTATCGAAGACAGTCTACATTAAAAAAAAAAAAAAAGAACCTCTGAAGAATGCTGGGATAAAAAGAGTTGATGGCCTTTCCTAAATCTGTGCCAGGTTACTGCTGAGAATTCGGGCCCACTAGCGGCAAGCAGGATAGCCCAATTGTTCATGCACACAGATGTGCTGTCTTCCCCAAAGTACCCTGGACAGCAATTGCATCCTACTCCTCCAAAACAACTAGAGATCAAATCAGCATATCTGCAGATAAACAAGGACAGAGAAGTGGTAGGTGTGAGGTGTTTTAAATCTCGAGTGTGAAAACTTGGATTTTACTATTTAATTATTATGCTACCCTAGGCAAGTTACCCCTTATCTTTGTGCTTCAGGTTTGGGGTGTGTTTTTATTTTTTATCTTGTAACATAGGGATGGCCATAAGATAGGAGGGCTGTGTTTCAGAGTTGTCATGAGGAGTCAATGAAATAATAACTCACTGCATTAAATTATTCTTCTGTGTCAAGGTACCACATGGGTATGCTTGCGTTAATGGCATCATAACTGTTCTGCTTTCTTCTATATTTAACATCTTGGTATTTGTAGAATAGTTTTAGATAATTTAATCTTAAAGCATTTGAAGTTATTTAATAGAAGAAGTTACTCTAATGGGATTTAAAAGCATTCAAAACACATTTTGTTATTTTTTGCCAGATACTCACAGATCAAACGAACTCTAGCTTTTGCAAAAAGGCAAAAAGCTTTCTTGCTGACCAGCCAACAAGGAGACCTAAGCGGTGGCTCAAAGATTGACTCTCACACTAGCTTATATATTGGTGTTAAATAAATTGTATGGAATGGCAGCTGGGGTCTTGGATAATGACTTACTAAAGACAAAGAGTTATGTTTCAGTCACCTGAACTCTGTAATGCACCTGCAAAGCAACCTTGCTCTTTCTGTTTTCCTGGAAAACGAAACTGAAGGCTGAGATTGGTCACTTCTCAGTAGTTACTTTTGACCAGCTGCAATCCTTTTGCTTATCTCGTTTTCCCTGGCTTTCTGGAAAATAATACTGAAGAATTTAGTTTATCATTGCTCATTATTTAGCTAAATGCTTTTGACCAGTAACACACTGATCTTCTACTTTCCTCTTAAATTTCCCCTTAAATGTTGAAAAATAATCTGTTTATTGTGTTTGGCCAGGCCGGGCATTCACTCTTCCTTTCCGTCTTCTAAGTTTGACATTTTTTAAAATTTTGCTGTTTATAGTTTTCTATTTTTCTCATATTTATATCATGACTGTATTAGGGTTTTAAGAATAAGATATCCAGAATCAGAGTATGTGGATTTCAATCCTGGTTCCTCTGTTTATACTTCCTTTTATGTTAAGCAAGTTGCCAAAAAAAACATCACCACCAACAAAAAAACCCCAAACCCAAAACAAAACAAAAAAGCTCTGCCCCTCAGTTTTCTCATCTAAATCAGCATGATAATCATATGTACTTTGAATCATTAGGAGGATTAAATGATTCAGTATACATAAAATACTTAGAGAAATATCTAGTATATTAATTTTGATATTAAATTTTATCTTTAGTGAGTGATGACATGAATAAAGGGCCCATCATTTCGATAACACTTTGGAAATGAAGAAAAAGTCTCTGTCATACTACTTTCAAATTAATTCATATAATATATAGAATTAAATGACATTAAGTATTTTGACATACTTCCTAAATGGAGAAAAAAGGACGTTTTTTGAGTGGCTTATTCTGAACAATAATTTTGGGATACAAAACTGACCCTGGATCTTCGGGTCTCTTAAAAAAATGAAATCACTACAATGATTTCAAGAGAACTGATCAGCGAAGACATCTATTGGAGCCAAGTTCTTTTTTTTCAAATTCCGCTATTTCTCCTCAGAGCTCATATAAATGCTTTATTAGCAGAGCTAATAATTTAAGGTGGCAAACTCTGATCATTTCTCTCTACATCATTCTTTAATTGGCAGACACTTCCAATGTTTATGTTTCTGACTTTATTTCCCTAAAGTTTGTACCATTTTGCCAAAAATAAATTAACAAACAAAGACAGACCATTAATTTCTAATCGACTGGCATTATGAATAAGACAAGAAATGTGGAAAGGTAAAAATCTCCTCCAAGGAAAGGAATGTGGACAGGTTGCGTAAAAAGGGTTAATTATATGACGATGGATAGAAGTGTGAATGATAGACATAATTTAGAATATAGCGATACTAATTTATGATGATACATAGCTTGAATTTACATATGATTGTTATGCTATGCTACTTTAATAAAACTAAAACATTTTATGCCACTCATTCATCATTCATAAATCCCATGATTTGATCCATGATTGTGCTAAATTATCATTTTATTTACTCCTTGCTTGTTTTTTGATTGTCAGACAGTTTTGTTTCTTTTTCATCTGATGCCCTTGGAATAAGATAATAATCAAGTTTGAGGTCTGGAAATACCATTCCATGCTATCTAATTCAACCTACTGATTTTATTGCTGATGGCAAAACCAATCATATTTGGGTCTCCTCACCTCAGTTCTCATTTTCCCTCTGTGGTCAACCTCATTCTCCTTCTGCAGTTTGTGGGATTTTTTGTGGTCTTTTTAATGCTTTATTTTTATCTTCTTTATTATTTTTCTATTCATCAGTCTCTGTAAGAGTGATACTTATAGCGCAATTTTAAATAGAAAATAGAGTTTTGGAATTGTGAATAAATAAATGTCAAAATTATAGATAATTTTTTTCTATTTTCATGTTCAAGCTTTCATTCTTCATTGACTTCTTTTCCTAGAATTTGAAAACTGGAAAGCTTAAATCTATCACTCTCTCAAAATGAGAATTTTTCTTCAGTTTGAAAAACTCAGGAATACTTTTGTTATTACTTTTATCCATGAAAGAATAAAGAAGTGTTTGCTTCATCAGTAAAAATTTTAAATTATGCATCTAGTTTACCAAATATAACTGTGTCAATGTTACTTTTAAGAATTGAACAAGTGATGAAAATATAGCAGATGATTAAAATGTGTCAAACACACATACACACATACATGTTTGCATACAACACAACTAATGTCCTAATTATAGTAAGGTTAAGTCATAGGCACAACTTATTATCAGAAACCTTAGCCATAATAGCACACTGAGTTACTTCAAGTTTAATATTAGGTGGTTCAATTAGTTTAAGAAACATATAATAAAATTATATCTGAATTAGTTTACCAAGGCAGAATTGTGGTCTTTTTAATTATGCAGGTTTTAATTTAGGAAAAAAAGGTCGTGTTTGAATTCTGAATTAGAGTGACCAAGACTATAATATGCGGGGATTTGTTATTCATTAGTCATATTTCCAGACTTTATCAAAGCATATGATACAAATTCTCACAGAGGTGAGAGCCTCCTTTTCTTCATCTCATTCAACATTTCTAATCTATCATTTCCAATAGCACATATTTATTAGGATCTCTTTGACAGTGATTTACATAAAGCATACAGCTAATACACATTTATTAATTAATTGACCTCAAGGTAATTTTAGATCTCTTGGCATGAACATTTTTTTTAAAGAATACTCATGGCGCTTCTGCATAGGCGCTTTCTGTATCTCTTAACTTTCTCTTTTACATTAATCATTGTGTTGATAGAGAAATAAATGTTTACTTATATAGTGATATGCCACAATTTTTAGTTTCTCTGACACTAAAATATTTCAGACCACATGTGGTCAAGTCTTCAAATTTTAAGCCATTTATAAATTAATATTTTTATATTTAAGATTGTGTTTTAAGGATAGTGACACGATATTCACTTCCCCTACGTGTGCTCGAAGTTCCAATATATAAGAAATGTGTGACATTCTGCTCTATAACAGTGCTTTTATATCTGTTTCAGTTAATCGTTTGCTTATTAGGTGCATAGACATTAAAGAGCACTGTGTTGTCAAATGAGAAGATTCAGGAAATAGAACTTAGACTATAATACATTAGTAGCTTTTCAAAATGATTTCGTAATAGTCTCCAGATTCTCTGTTCTCTGGCTCTCCCTGAATTTCAACATTTTTGATTTTCAATGCAATTCATCTTCAATATATCCACATAATCTAATTTTTGTCTTTCATATATGCTTTTATATATACATGTATATACTTTTACTTATTCTTTGTTGAATGATCTTGGGCAAGTTTCTGAACATTTTTGTATTTCTATTTCACATGCTCTAACACGGGGAAAATTTAAGTCTCCCAAAACCTATAGGAAGATTCCATTATTCATATATGTAAGGTTCATGGAACAATGAACATCTCTTATGTGATAAAACATAATATATATGATCTCTTTTGTGACCACTATGCTGATGCTCATGATAAAGATGAAGACGCTCTCAGGAGCTGAGTGTATAGAGACAAAATTGTCCTTCTTTAAAGAGATTTTCTGTCTAGAGGTAAGATTGAAATGGAGATCCCAATGGAGAGGAACATAGGTTTCCCAAAGGAAATCAGTAAATGCCTCTCAAATGGGGGTACATTAGGTCTTAAAAAGACTAGCAATTTGACAGGTAAAAAGACTATCAGTCTTTACAAACTTGGTTAAGTAAATGCAACCAGCAAGAATTGCGGTTGTCAAGTACGGAAGTTTGGGAGAACATGGAGGTATTCTGAGATCTTATGCATTCAGCATCATAGGAACATATTCAAAGAGAGAGAGTGTTCTATGAAATTAGATTCAGATAGAGAGGGAACTACATAATGCTGTAAGTAGAAATAACAAAAGTAGTAGTAAGGAGGATAGATCTATCACTGATTGCTCAATCATAATTATGAAGTACTATGATTAATGTTAGATATATATAGACTACTAATTGTATCTGCAGTATGCAAACGAGATAAGTGTTTTCTCCATCTTACAGAAGAAAAAACTGCTGCATATTGAGACTGAGTGGTGTTCACTCAGTTCACGCAACTTTTGAGTGATAGACCCATTTTTGAACCTGAGCATTTCAGTTGGGATACAAAACTAACATTCTTAAATCAAATAAAACAATCTATGCTATACAGTTCCTAAATAAAACATGACTCTGAAATTAAAAAAAAATCTAATATCAGAAATCATTATTTGGGATCTTGAGTCTTTGCTCAGCTCCTCAGATAGCTATCACATTATGAAAGAATTAAACTTAATATATAACAATAACTTTACAGGTAATACCTTGGGGGTTATAGGAAGACAAACTTGCCTAACTTTCAAGCAATAATCACTAAATACCAGTCATAAAATATAAATAAAAAAATAATACATTAGAAAAGCATGTAATCATTTTTCTTAATCAGCTCTTTTCATAATCATATACTGATCATCGATATCTAGTACAATTATTTTTCTCAAAAAAGAGGTTCATATTTCATTCAGTTTTTCTTTCACATTTTACTTTGGCAAGTGAAATTAAACTTGATAATTTTATAGTACGAGTTTTCCTCACTATCCCACGGTAGAATGTTGCTGTCTGGTATGGTTTACTCAGTTATATTTTGGGGTCTGGGGATGCTTAAAACTTTTTTCATTTAAATTAATGGTAATGGAATGACTAGATCCAAAAAATCACTGATGCGATGATATGCAATGGGAGCATTTTACTTTCAGAGAGTGAGGGGTGGTCTCTCATAACCTGACATGTATAATCACAATGTGATGTATGTTTCCAATCACTGATATTTCTATTTTATTAAACAAGGAAACACCTTAGAACAATACTCTCCAATTGTGCAAAAGTTTGAAAGATTTATAAATTACTATTGCTGGCAGACTTTTCCTTTTTGTCTTTGAAGATTTTGCATTGCTTCTATAATTTATATGGTGAATATGCATATTTTCATATGCAGTGCATTTATTTAAAATAAATAAAGATGGAGACTTAATACCAAAAATGGAGTACCAGCGATCTATTCTGAGGCTCTACTTGCTAATGAGAGAGACCCACAAGTGAATGAGACCGAGACAAGAGAGTTGATGCACTCTAAGGCACCACTTTATTAACCTCGATTCAGGCTCAGGCCAGGAAAGCTCACAGCTGAGTGAGCATCCCCCTGGACTTAAATCTTGGTACGCTCTTTATAGGATAAGCGGTAACCTTCAGAGAGTTGGGTTTTTTTTGAGAAAAAGAATGGGGACAAGTATAGGGAAGGGGAGTTTCAATGATGGGAATGGGAAGCTTCAGCAGAGAAAATGCAGGTACAAGATGCTGATAAATGCATGGCTGACATTGATTTTGGAGTCGGCAGAGGGTCTCAGGTCATGGGTCTCCATATCTGCTGACACAGGATGGGGCTGTCACCTCTGTTGACTCTAAGTTGCTTTTGGATAGGCCTTGTGGCTATTCAGGGAGAGAGAGAGAGAGAGAGAGAGAGAGAGAGAGAGAGAGAGAGCGCTTTTCCAGTTCCAGTAGCTCTGTCTCTAGAGGTCCATGGGACCAACTGCTCTCTGGCAGCTACAGCAGCAAGAAGGCACAGTCATGAGGATTTAATTTTATTTTCACTCCAAACCCTCAACATACTCTTGCTTTATCAATAAATGTCAACTCCCAGTATTATGTTGGGGCTCTGTCTCTGTCTGCCCTTGTGAGATTCCTCACTCCTCTTGGGTGATTATTAATCCCCAGTCAATGCTATGTCCCCTGGTTCATTACCACATCCCGTTCAGGGCCTCCTCTGCAAGGAGTTCTCATCCAATACTAACATTAGGCCTTGTCTCAATTTATTCTTTGCTTCAAGGCCCCCATCACTCCACACTGGAGACAACTGAGTGCTGTGGTTGGAAACAGAACGTCAAGGGAAAGGGTGTCTTTTGTTTTCATACCTGTTATAATCTTCACCTTCCTCTGATGGTGCCATGCCTCAGCATGGTTGAACTGATTAGGCCCGCTGCTCCCTCATGCTAACTTCAAGAAAGAAAAAGCTGTAGATTTTTTAAAGTTTTCTCTTTTCCTTGCTTCAATGAACATCTCTCCATGTCTGACTCTTACAATGACAGAGGTATGATGATTAAGAACAAAAACAGCATGGACACTCTTCTTTCTTTCCTCTGTCTCACTGGGTCACAGTTCTACTTAGAAGTATATTATCTGTAAGGCAGTAGAGCTGTGAGGGAGAATAAGAACTGCTGCAACTAGGGTCAAATTAAGTAAACTTGCTGCAATGATCATTTTCTGCAGTCTCATTGAGGTTTCCAAATTGATCCGTAGCAGACTTTGAGAGCATTAGGGACAAAAATGACGGTGAGCTGATTTCACTAAGCCATACCTGACTTCTCATAGGATTCTACTGAAGGACAGTCATTTCTTTTTTGCCCTTTAAGTAAAATGTCTAACTTAGCTGAACCGAGTTAAATACTAAGGTTACAGGGATATATATCGTGTTGGGTACAGACTTGGCCTCAAGACCTCACATCCAATGGAGCAGACAATCCAAAAACTAAAATCCAGAGAAATAAGAGCAACAGTGAAAGGGAGCTCAGAACCATAGAAAAGACTAATCTCGAAAGACTGGGGGTCAGGAAGTCTTCCCAAGAGAGGCGGCATCCCAGCTGAGTCTTAAAGCTTTCATGCCAATGCACCAGGTAAAAACTAATGAAATTCTCAGTGAGGAAATGATATTTAAACTTCCCAGTAGAATCCTTGCAAATGAATGTGCTCCCTCTCTTCCTTTTGGAGTGTTTTCTCCACCCGGAGGCAATTATAGAAGCAAATTTTCCTGCATACAAAAAGAATCAGGCAGGTTTACAACTTGGCTGGATCCTCAGAAAACAGCAGTCTTCAGAGAGAAGAACTCGCAAAGGCTAGGGAGGGAGAGATAACGGGGCGCTGGGCTGTCTCAAAATGCCTGTTTGTTCCCTCACCAAGGAAGAGAGGGGAAAAGAACTGAAAGCAAGGTCTCCTATCAAAGAAATCTCTCCCCAGAGCCAAGGAGATGCTGAGCAAAGTTGCTGGGTTATCGGTGCTGCAAATAAGTGGTGTCAGCCTTGACATTTTCTTGCTGGCAGAGACAGAACACCCCTGAGGAAAAGACACTGATCTTTGTTTTGTTTATTCAATTGGGGGTGATGTCTTGCCAGGTTTTGATAAATGTGTTTAGAAAGTGAAAGGGATCCGGTTACTGTGCGGCTTCTGCTTTACTGCAGTGTGGGTCTTACCCCTCTGAGTTTCAGAGCGGGTCCCGAGTGGTGCATATTCAAAACCCAGAGCATCCAGTAATAATCACTGTGGCCAAGGCCTATTAAGATGTGTGCAGCGATACCCCTCAAACCTTCTTCAGCTATTAGCCAGGCCAGGCCGCATTTGTATAGAATTTTAAGAAATGCACCCTGCTCCCCGCAATAACTGGTCATTGATGTATGAAATTCCTTTAAGTGAGATAAACTTTTCATTCTGCAAGCTGCAGCTGTGGCTTAAAATGCAAATAGCCCTATGAAGATAAAGCTTTCGATTTTAGTACTTTCCTGCAGGTAAATTTAATGAAATCTTATCTTTTAAGAGCATTTTTTTTTTTTTTTTTTTTTTTTACTGTACGTAGGTACTGGGACTGTGAATATGTGTGTAGTGTG
>RJWH01000746.1:516837-596033 GCA_004363575.1 Solenodon paradoxus | reverse complement strand
TGTGGAGAAAAGGGAACACTTTTGCACTGTTGGTGGGTGTGCAAATTGGTACAACCCCAATGGAGAGCAGTTTGGATATTCCTCAAAAAACTGCAGATGAAAATCCCATATGATCCTGTCACTCCACTTCAGGGCATCTACCCAAAAGATACAAAAGCACCCATCCACAGAGATGTATGTATCCCCATGTTTATTGCAGTCCTATTCACAATAGCTAAGAATTAGAAATTACCTAAGTGCCCAACATCAAATGAATGGATAAAGAAGATGTGGTACATATATACAATGGAATACTACACAGCCCTTAGAAGAGATGAAACCCTGTCATTTGAATCAGCGTGGATGGGACTAGAGGGAATTAGGCTAAGTGAAACAAGTCAAAAGTAGAAACATAGATACCATATGACCTCACTCACAGGTGGAATGTGAATAAACAAAGCAAAGGAGCAGATGAAATATAACCAATTCTGAAACATTTGCAACAGAACTGAGGTTACCAAAAGGGAATGGAGTGGATTGGTGGGGGCGGAGACCACTGGACAGCAGGGAAGGACACTGGATGATTTGGTGGAGGGCATGTGTATTGAAACATAGCTAAGAAATGGGGAACCTATATATAGAAAATTACTTTAATGTGTTGAATAATTACTACAATAAAAAATAAATTAAAAAAAAAAGTGTTCGTGACATCTTTTTCCTTTCCCTCGTTTTACGATAATGTTGTTAATGATTCACCCAATGTTAAAGGAGTAATTTTAATAATTAATCATAAGACTTATGACTTGTCAGTCTAGTCTATAAGTTTCTGTTCTCATATAGCACTTGACTCATTTTCATATCAAGGTTTATACTGACCTCATAATGGTTATTCTTTTTTTTTACATTTTCTTTAAGAGTCTTATATTTGCTTTACTAATTGTTTAATTCACTCATTAGAATAACTGACGGTGTTTTATTTTTAAGAAGAATTTAAATGACTGATTAGGGGCACTCCCTGTTGGCCTAGCAGGTAAGTCTGTAGTCCTCCTAAGGACCACACACCTCCTAAGGACCAGGATTCGTGACCCAAGGCCAGGGGAAGAATGCAAATGAAATGCTAACTAAAATTAATGAAAAATAAAGTGCTTCTTCCTCTCACTTCCTGTCTGCATGCCTACTCACCTTTGCTCCTGCCTGCAATTTTCCTTTAAAAAAAAAAAGACTGATTCAGTTATGTTCTGTTTTGTTTTGTTAGTGACTATAGGATTATTCTCTGCATTTTTTTCCTAAAATAGCTTTGGGAAGATGTATTTTTCTAGGAATTATTCACTTAATCAAAGTTTTCAATTTTTTTGTCCAAAAGTAAACTCTGGCTACATACGTAACCTAGTACTGATTTTTCTCCTACTACTATGTGCTGTCTTCTTTGTTCTTTTTAATCTTACCAAACATGTTTTACAACTAGCTAATAACATGAGGTATTGTCATTAGGATAGGCAAATTTACTAACAACCCAGAGATTTTTCTTTCATTAGTTTTTTCAAATAATGTTTGGTTTGGCTTATTCTTCCTGTATCTGCTTTTTCTCCTCGTTAATTTCTTTTCTAAATTATTTTTATCTAATTTATTAGGGTGTATTTTGTTTCTTTTATCTAACTATGACAAGTTTTACATTTGTTTCTTCCAGGGACCCTGGGACATTTAGGACCATTTTAAATTAATTTCCTATTATGGGCTTCTTAGACTGTATAGGTAGCCAAAATTTTAGACTCCAAATTCAAGCAATGACAAGCTCAGGGCTGAAAACTTTCAGGAGAGAATTTCTTTTTTCCACTCTAAAGATGAATTACTTTGTTGTCTCCCTTTTTAGAAAGGCATATATGTCTCTTATCTACCCTATAGCATTCTTAGTTCCGATCCCCATTTCACAGGTCTAAGATCTTGTTTCTGTCCTGCATGTAGCTGCTAAAATTACAGCTGTCTGCTTCTGGTGTTGGCAAACACCTTCAGGACTGCCTTAGCACTGAAGAGAATTTCAGTTCCATCTTCAAAATACACCTATCTTAATGATGTGATACTAATATCCATATTAATGGAAGTAAAAAATATATCCTCATACATATTATTTATGCTTCTTCCATACTTCATTTTTGTGGACTTCTGATACATTATTTATTTTCATTTTTTCGTAATGACAACTCTACTCTGAATGTAGTGAACATTTTGCTGTAGAACAACGTCAGAACGTTCTTGAATTGGGGATACAAGTTCACTGGCATCCCTAGAAAATAGCTCTGTGAAGACCGAGGTGTTTCTTCTCTTCATCCTTTATCAAGACAGTGCTGATTCTGAACCAAAGCAAGTTGCCATGAGATTTTTTTAAATGAACCGATGAACAACCCTGCCACGCATGTTGTTATCTTCAACTTCTCATTGTGCCTGTTTCTTTCCTCTTATCTGTAGGCATACTTTCTTCCTCCAAGTTTGGCATTCAAAAATCAAATCTTCCTCACAGTAAAACATCTTATATTCTTGGTTGTTTCCCTCTCTGTTATTAACCTAGGTGAGGAGGCTAGAGCAGAGATAATTACCTCCCTGGCCATTCTGAACTGTTGAGCTTATTGTCTACAAGACACAATCTTATTTCTCCTAGGACTTCCCACAATCTGAGGATCTTCCCTCTTTAATTAAAAGTTCCTCAGCTGAGGCTTCCAGGACTGTCACACTGACTTCTAAGGAAATTTGGATCCTAACTGATGTCTAAGGGGACCTGCATAGGCATTCAGCTTCTTATTTTCATTGTTACAGATTTCTCATTATTTGTAAGACTTGCTATATCATTTATGGTTTGAGGTTTGTGGCTATGTCCTTATTTTATTGCAAATGGATATCTGTCCATTCTATTTTTCAATAATTTGTTATTGACAATTGGGTTGGAGAAAAGTGAGAATTTTAACCTATAGTGTCCTCCTCTTTTGGAGTTTACCCACATACTTGCTATTCATTCCACTATCTCTGGGGGGTTACTTACTTTAAGTTAAGAATAGGAAAATCATCTCGTCCTTTTCTCCCCATAATGTGTGTATCACTACATAATATGTCAATTTCTGAGCTCTGGTATCAGTTATTGCAAAATGAATCTATGATTATAGTAATATCTAAAAGGCAGTAAGATTGTCTAGATGTTTAAGCTGAATTCCTTTGCACTATTGATCTATAAGTAATAGGGCTCCCAAGTGGTAATAGATTTGAGCTAATAGATAATTTCATATATTTCATTTGCCATCAATATAGTGTTTGGCAAGATGACGGATTTAGTCAGGTGATCCATCTGTATTAGCACATAGTTAACTACCCCGTAAGAGTCAGAGTTATGACCTTTGTTTTTATTTGTACTCTGTTTCTACCTAAATGAACCAATCAACCAAAGGTTTAATTTCCTATTCCATAAGTAATATTGTCTAATAGTCAATCTATTTACATCCCCAAATACTTCAATAGATATAATACTTCTGTCAACAAAATATATATATATATGTAATAGATTTTAAGTTCCTCTTCAAAAAGCAGTATAAGTATAATTGCTTCTGACCACACACATTTTTTTCCCTCTCCTTACTTGTCAGGCCAGAATATAAGTAAGATAACCAGAAAAAAAAAAAGAAGAAAGAAAAGCAGAGAAGAGAAAAATAATTATTAATAAATATGTGTGTCCTCTCTTTTAACATTATGACCCATCTATATGGGATTTTAATCCATATATGATTCCAGTCTAACACTGTTTCTTTAAGCCAAAGTCAGGAAGGTTTTAGTTATTTCAATTTGATCAATTTACATTGGAGCAACAAAGAGGAACACATCTCACCAAATTTTTTATGCACATAGGATTGCATCACTGCAAATGACTGAAATCTTTGTTGGCATTACCTCTGATTTGAAGTGGAATTTTCTCCTCTTTCCAGCAATTATCTGAATATTATGTCATTTTTGTTAATTGAATTCACAATCAATTCTGCTAGAATGCTTGTTTTGAAAATTCAAATTTGTTTCAAAGTAACTGATATATTAGGAAACAATTTGAACTAATACAGATTTTGTGTTTGTTTATGTGTAACTGATTACAAGAAACAGCAGGTAAACACAGAATACTGCATCTAGTCCAACAAAGTTGAGATAAGTAGGACACACAAACACACAGATGTTCTCAGTGCTCAAACATCCTCCAGCTACCTCAGTTCACTATGTATGATGAGCCACACCAGTGTGCATCTGCTGTTACAAATTTTTACCCCATTTCAATGAGTCTTCTTGCACCCCTTCACAGTAACTCATAGTATACAAACCTGGCAATGCTACTTTCACAAGCTAACTTCAGGTCTTAGTCAAGCTAAATGACTATTTTCGTTTACTATAGATTTCTTAGCCATTTAACATGTATAAATCCGTGCTGCGCATTTATATGGCTCTTCTTTTTTTTAATTTGTCGTTCAGTGCTGTACTCCTAACCCTATTTTCACTTAATCCCTTCAACTTTATTTTGAGATGGTTGTAGATTCCTATGCAGGTAAGAAATATTAAAAACAGATCTAATGTATCCTTCACCCAGTTACCTCCCTTGATGCTATCATCCTGAAAAACTACAGCCCAGTATCACAGCCAGGATAAGTACTGAGACAGTCAAGATATAAAACCATTCCATCACCACAGGGAGCCTTCTTATTGCCTTTTTATAGCCACTCAATTTTCCTCTTGGTCCTCCTCCCCATCTTTAATGCCTGACAGCTACTAATCTGTCCTCCATTTCTATAATTTTGTTATTTCAGGAATGTTCTATAAATGGAATCTACAGTATATAATAACCTTCTTGGCTTTTTTCATTCATCGTAATTCCCTGTACATCCATTAGGGTTGCATTTCTGTTGTATGTCAGTAGTTTGTTCCTTTGTGTTGTTGAGTAGTATTGCATGATACGAAGGAAGGATAGTTTAACTATTCAGGGTTCAAGGTCATCTAAATGTATCCCAGTTCTGGAGCTATTACAAATAAATACACTGTGGACATCCACGTACAGGTTTTTGTGTGAACAAGTCTTGATTTTTCTGCCCAGGAGCGCAGATGCTAGATTGCATGGAAGATGCATGCTTAATGTATTAAGAATGCTAAATTGCTTTTCAGAGTTGCCATGCCATTTCAGTCTAACAACAGCAAAGTATGAGTGACTCGGTTTCTCCACATCCTCACCAGCACATTTGTGGTAGTCATTATTTTTTAATTTAGTTTTTCTGATCACTGTGTGGTGATAGTTTAACATGACTTTAATTTGTGTTTCTCTAATGGTTAATATTGTTAAACATCTTTTCATGTCTTTATTGACATCTGTATATCCTCCAGTCAAACAGCACTTCTTTTCTTTTGTTTAATTTCTGATTGAATTAACCGCTTTGCTTTTTTAACTGTTACATCTTCAGTGTTCTTTATACATTCTAGATATTGGTCCTTTGTAAACTATGTGGATGGTCATTTTTTCCCAGTCTGTAGCTTGTCTTTCCATGTTCTTAGCAAGATCTTTCGCAGATGGAAAGTCTTCACTTTGATGTTTTCTAATTCATCAATTTCCCCTTTTATGCTTCCTGCTTTAATGTCGAAGCTCAAGGTCTCAGTTGCATTTTTTGCATTGTGTAGAGTTTTAGGCATATGGTTGTCACATTATAGCTGGCTGAGTGTACCTGGGAAAAATCTAGGTAAGAGTTATTTGGGCAGAGAATAGATCATCTTGACATAAGATGCTACTGACTCAATAAAATTATGAAATCTCCATTCAGTTTTAGGTCTCCATCTCAAACAGTTTTGAAAAACTGACTTCAGGTCTGGCTCCACAAAGCACTCAGTTTATTGGTGGTGTGGCAATGATCATCTGTTTAGCCTGACTCTATCACTGATTGCAAATAGAGTCCTGGAGGTTGAATTTGGAGATTCTTTCTGGGCACTGCAACACACTATATTTAGCCACTAACTTTAATAATTAGTAGGAAAATACCTGTCCATAAGTCAAGTACTCTTGGTAAAAGACTTTTTATCTCACTAATTTTCAATTACCACAGAAAGCTATTACCACAAAAAGCTCAATGTTTCCCAGCCAGTCCCTCAGGAAAGATACAATTTTGGCTCTGAGAGTCCTAATGAAAATTTGACCTTTTTACCTTTTCCTGACCAGGGCTTTCCCAGATTCAAATGTAATGGTTTAAATGCTGAACGCTATCGGCCTCATAAAGCATGAAAGCTCTCCTCGTCAAAGCTGCGGTCGTAATTTAAGTGGTGAGGCTGCCACCATGCAGTGGGCTCCAGCCGGGTGCCTGCCAGCCAGGCTGTCACATCAGTCCTGCTCTGCTTACAGCTTTGAAGGGTACTGAAAACTGACCTCGAGTTAGGTCTCGTCCATGTAGAGGAAGGAGAGGGAGGAAAATAAATTATTACATGAAACAAAGACTATATTATTTGGTACATATGTTATGGTTTACCCCATTTCATCCTCTGAACAAGGGATTGTCTGCCTTCAACTTTTCCAGGCTTTTAAAATCCCTCTTTATAGTCTGTGCAGTCAACTTAATGAGGACCATTTGAGGAACATAAGCGAAATGATGTCATTTGGTCTCTCTCTCTCTCTCTCTCTCTCTCTCTCTCTCTCTCTCTCTCTCTCTCTCTCTCTCTCTCTCTCTCTCTCTCTCCCCCCTTCTCCCTCTCTAACTGCAGGAGTTGATACACTCCAAGCGGTATACACAATACCACACAGTCTCAGAATTATTAAAGTGAAAACTCTGACCTGCTTCAAACATCAAAATAACTCCTGCTTCTTCTACCATCCAAAACTATCCTTCTGGATTTATTGAGCACCAATGTGCCAGGTATTATGCTCAGTGTTTTTATTTCATATGCACTCATTTTACCCTCATGACAATCTGCAGTGCTAGCTTACACAACTCTGGAAGATTAGTATTAAACTCGCCTCATTATATTATACCCAGCGGAGTGCTGAAGCTGGGTGTGCTGGCTTGTAAGAACTGATAGTTAAATTTTCAGGAATTTCATGAGCTCCTATTCAATACAGCCATTATTAAAGTGATAGTATATAAACTTACACTCAAATAAATTATATTCAAAGCAAAGATAACAAATGCTCAAAATTCATCACTTCCTAATGATTTTACTGCATTTTAATAGTATCTATACCCATCGAGGTCTTTTACAACTATTATATCTGTGTGATGTTTTGTCAGTGGTGTGGACCCAGCACTGGTGGGATTATTTACACCATAGAAATCAATGCAAATCATGGTATTTGCCCTCCAGAGAGCTGGTTGCTGAGTACTTACGGGCCCACCAGTGATTACACTCTTCCACAGCTTATACATTGTGTTACGACGATAACTTCCTTGTTGACTAAAAGTTCTGTGGATAATTGTGAACCCAAAGAAATGAACTACATGACAAAAAGTCCCTTAGTGTCAAAGTCTGGTAGAAATCAGAAATACCTTTAAGTTAAATGCATTGTTTGATTGTTGTAGAAGGAAATGTCCCCAACTTGGGGAATTGAGTTATGAAGCCTCAGAGACAACTTTTGTATAAAGATGTAAAGAACTCTTGTGAAAAAGCATAACAGCATTAAGGAGATGAAAACGCAGTTTGCACAAGTATGAACCAAGAGCATAGTGTGAGAGCCAAGGACTTTCGTGAGTACAGATGGGATGTATATTGTGCTCAGGCTCTTTCTTCCACCTCAGATTTGTTCCAGAGTCCTGCACAACAAAGCCTCTGAAAGAAAGAGGGCATCAACAGAAGCAAATATGCAATTTCCCTTAAGTCACTCTATGTGATAATGATAACATGAGGCAGATCAGCTTTGTGACCATGGAATAGTGTAGTGTGAGTTAACTGGAGAGCTTTTCTTCACTTCAGCAGGATGCTGAACCAGGACTTAAGGGACCCAACAGAAAATGCAAAACCAGAGAGGTCCCAGTCATCTGATTCATCTGTCTAGTCTACATCTGGAGTTGATTAGAAGTCCCAGAAGACTTATTGCATCATGGAGGATCAGATGGGCTAGAGAGAGTTCAACATCACTATAACAGACAGATGGAAGAAGACAAAAAGTGAGAAAGCAAGGATACTGTGAAGTACAGGAGAACAGCATCCAAAGTGTGTGCTGGAGAAAGAGTAAGGATTCACTTGATGCTCAGTATTGTTTATGTCACCACAGATGGAAAGAAGCTTAAGGAATTTCTTGAACTATAGTCAGGTGTTACTTAAAAACATTTAGGTCAGTAATGAAACCCATGTAAGTTGGTGGTCACAGTAGCTCTACTGTATAACCTAGGTATATCTCAGACTATACCATCTAGATTGTGTACTTACACCTTGTGATGTTCACACTATGATGAAATTGCCTAAGAGCATATTTCTTAGAACAATGCCCATTGTTAAGCAGCCCTACTGTAATAGGGAGACATTAAGGGACTAATGTTCTCACTTGTTCATTTTTTTTTTCCAAGGAGCCAAGAAACACTGTCCTGATACTATTATTCAGATCTAGTTTACCTCCTCCACATTAGATTAGTTGAACTGGGACCAAACTGGTTTCTCATTAGTGGATCCAATGACTTACCTTTATACTAGGATAAGAAGGCATAGAGACACAACTCATATCACAAATTAGTGGATCCAATGACTTACCTATATACTAGGATAAGAAGGCATAGAGACACAACTCATATCACAAATTCTAAGTGGTATTCTGTCATGTTTAATGAAGATTGTAGAAATAGAATACCTACCATCTATTTAGTTTTATAAATAGAAGAATCTGGTACAGTCTCTTGAAATTTTCATTAAAAAGCATGTCTCTTGATGAGTTAATAAAGTATTTTGCAGCAAACTTGTGTCCTCTGTTTTGAAGAACTGTTATCAAAGAATTTGGGTGTTAGTCCCAGCTCTTCCACTTTCCACTACTTGGATTTTTCAAGTTCCAAAACCTCTGTGTCCCTCTGCTCACTATGATCACTTCCAATATTCTAAGATTCTAAGTATACCAACTTAAGGGGAACCATACCCACAAACAAATGTGTTTCTGATTATTCAAGTGTACAAATAGTTAATCATCAGATAATCTTCTTTGGGATGATTCTTCAAAGCACTCTTTGGAAAACATCTGGCCTAGAGGACAGTGCTAATGACTCTTTTATAGTTTAATGTACCAGGCCTCCTTTTCCATTTGTTTCAATGGCACACAGCTTTAGAAATCTCCCCAAAGATGCTCCAAGATGATTTCATACAGACATGCTATGCCCTTCAATTATATTTCATGTGTGTATAGGATACGTACATGCATACATGAATGCATGCATGCATGCATATGTAGGTATCTCACAGTTCAGATTTGAATTCTCAGTGTTCTCCCTGTTTCATGATTTAGAATAAAAAAGGCATACCTGAGTATCATTCATGACTTTTTAAGATCCTGTTTCCACTAAACTTGTTTGAAATAAGTAAATAGCAACTAGGAAGACTTAATTGCTTATTATTTTTAATATAAAAGAAGGAATGTAATGGAAGTAACTTTCAGATTGTTAACATGCAACTGCTGAACCAGGGTAAGAAATACTCTTGTTAAGCAATTGCCAGGAAGGATGGTGTCTTTCACACATTGCTACAAAGAGAAACAAAACAGGGGGCTGGTGCTTTTAAAACAGAGAAGCAACTTGTAACAAAAGCAAAAAGAGACTATAAGTAGTTGGATGATTCTGACCAGGATGCTGGGCATGGCTCAGGGATGAAGCAGCAGCTGGTCTCACCAAGTGGAATAGTAATGTTGTGTGCAGGGATTTTTCATTGATAACTAAATGAGAGAAAGATGCTATAGTGCAATGCATGACAAAATAGCATCTTTATCTTGAGAAAAACTATCTGTATTCCTTATGTTTCTTAAAGATTGGCTATATTTGTAACTCAAATATCCGGGGGAAAAAATGCTGCTTTTAACTGACTTTGCTTAATACTGTGCTTCTATTTATCTCATGTGACATCTGCATTCATCAGTCATGTTTGCTGAGAATGATATTGCGTTATCCTTCAAATTAGAAATGTGAGGGGAACACTGTTCACTGAGTCTCAAAGACTGCAGATCATCAATATTCATACTGAGGAATAAATAAAGTAAACACTCATCTGGGAATCCAGGTACCTGAGTTCTAAATGTGTGTCTGCTACTACAGGACTGTGCCTTCCTCAGAAAGGCACCTAACTACTCAGAATTGGATTAGATGATCATCATGATCCCTAAAAGATCTACATTTTGTCTTTCTCCTCTGATTCCAGGTACTTGGGGAGACACAGCTTTCAGTACAGACATGGTCATGTCCAAGAATCACATGATGCATAACCAGTATCAAAAATGGCACAGAAACAGCATCAAGGAATCACCGATCACAAAGAGATGAATCTCTTAAGGGGTGGACCCCAAGTTCCTGAGGAACAGGCACTTTGTCAAGAAGCTCAGTGAGAAGGGCCTGAAGAAGATGCAGTCATCAATGCCAAGTCCATGAATGCACGTGTTGAAGCCATCAAGTTCCTTGTGAAGCTTGAGATTGCAAAGTGGCAGGTGAAATCTAGTCAACTGGCCACATCATTCATCCCAGACCCAGGAAATGAGCTCATCCCCTCATCACCAAGGGTCTCAGGTTCTGCCAACCAAAAATTAAGTCCAAGACTCCAAACAAGGCCTATGCTGCTGTTGCAGCTGCAGCTCCAGCTCCAGCTCCAGTACCAGCACCAACTCAGGCTCCCAAAGGTCCCCAGGTTCCCACAAAGACTCCACAGTAGAGCCCCTGTATTCAGGTGTAAGGACGGAAGGACTAGTGTGAACCCTGAGTGGCTGTGTGCATATGGCTGGTGTCCTCCTGTAATATTTGAACAAATAAAACTGAGGCAGGATCAAAAAGAATCTTCCTTTTAGTATTCTTGTAAAGAAACCATAAATAGCTTCTGTGTATGAATAATTTTTTGTCTTTCACTGAATAAGTGGCAAATAGTTGGAGACTTTGGCAAACAATCATTGTGAAGGTAATGAAACTTAGGTTGATTTCTCCAGAACCCATATCAGGATCTTTGAATTATTGAAATATATGATGATGGACAATGAATCCAGGAACCATTTCCTTGGATATAAGGAAGGCATACTGCTCTACAGGCCTCTAGAGTCACAAGACTCGTTTGTTAATTCACAAGTCCAGTCTTGATTTGAAAAAATACCCAAATGAAGGGCATAGAATATCAATATGTATGGGGAAGAACAAAAAAGAAGAATGCGAATTTTTGTGTTGGGCCAACTTGAAATGCTTTGTAAATGATTTAGACCTGTTCTGTCTAATAATTCATGACTGCTGAACATTTTAAGCTAGTACAAGTTGAGACAGATAAGCTGTAAGTACAAAATACACACTGATGTCTAAAGATTTAGTATGAAAAAATAGTGCAAAAACTTGTCAATAATTTTATACTGAGTCTATATTAAAATGATTATATTTTGGATATAACATATTACATTTATTTTATTAGACTATATTAGTTTCACTTGTTTGACTTACTTTTTAAAATGTGCCTACTAGAAAATGTAGGCTTGCATATGAGGTTAGCATTGTTTTTCTAATTGAACATGTTGGTTGAGACGTTTTTCTGACCTTACATGGAACTGGAAGGATAGGGCTGGAAGTAAAAGGAAGGAGAAGGCAAATTAGGAGTGAAAAATTCTTAGCATTGTGCCTGGAACTATGAGTTCATGCCCAAATGTGTACTTGTGTTTGTACCTGTTTGCATTCTAAATCAAACAAATATTATGTTTCTCATTTTTTGTTGTTATATTCTCTCTCTCATTAGATTTACCTTTTTGTCTAACTAAATATATTTGATTGATTTATAGAAATGGGTATGTCTTTATTTCTCCTCCTCCTCTTCTTTCTTCTTCGTCATCATCTTCATATTTTTGCATATGCCTTCATGAGGTCATATATAAAGCCATATGTGCATGAGGAGGCTTTCTTTTCACGGAGTACTGATAGACTAAATGGAATTTTCTGAAATATGTCTGATGTAGTGTTAGGGGGAAGAGACCCAACATGTGGGTTAAGTAAAGACCATTAAATATAAAAGGCAGAGAAGTTAAGCCAATAGGTTGCTCAAAGTGTCGAGAGCAAGTGCATTTGAGAGTCTCTCCCCAGTTCTCCTTAGTAAAACAAAAAACTGACAAATAATTTTAGAAGGCATATAATAAAATTCTAAAAGGCAGTATCATAAGATACATGCATTACCAACATATACATATGTCTGTTTGCTTGATTCCTTATGAAGAAAGGAGGGAAATATCAAACTTGGAAAATATTTAGAAGCAATACCCAAATCAATGTGAACATTTGGCAAGTTTCTCCCCTTTGGAGATTTTTTTTTTTTAGTTTAAGTTTCAATGAGACGATTTCATCAGTCTCTTAGAGTTGTGAATTGTTAAAGGTTTTACCTTTAAGAATTTGTGCTCCATAAAACCCTCCAAACCACTCTCTACCAGAGACATAATATTGCACAGAGCAGTCTTGCGTTGATTTTTTTCCAAACATCATACACTTTGGGCCAAGAACCACACTCTAGGAAAAGCATAACTCCCCAATGCATCACCAGACTATTCCTTTTTAATGTTCCACATTACATGCAAGAGAAAGTGTCTGCATTGTGAGTGAATGTATATATGAACAAAATATGAAGCCTTCTGAAGGAACGCACATGGAGCAGATTCAATGTGCAGGATGAGGAGGAGCCTCAAAGAAGGGATTGAAGCCACCCTCCCTGCTCTACTCAGTTCTTTGTTTCCCTTTCCCATTCCCCCAAAATAAGAACAATATCAATGGCCTCTTCAGCCTCTAAGGCTTGAAACTGGACCTGTTTTGTTTGCAATGGAGTAATCTATGAGAACTGTCTGTGGAAGACAGAATTTTCTGTAAAACATGAACATTAAGTAAGCATTTATAAAATGATGATGGAAACTCCAACCTAAATCAATTGATGATATTAGAAGAGATGCAAGGACAAGGAAGTTTTGAACACTGGGTATTCACAAATACCCTGTGAACTAATAATGTTCATATCTGGGAAAAAAACTTGGATCAAACTATCCATTGGACCTGTTCAGTGTTCAAATCACCTAAGGTCCTTTGACAGTCCAGCATATTTTGCCACAAAAATAAAATCAGGCACTCAGAAATTTCTAATTTTCTTTGCTGCCTCTCACTTGAGCTACTCCTGTATTGAAATATCCACTAAGCTAACAGGGATAATGATAAAATGTTTGGAGAATAGAGGATTTCTCTATGTTCTGAGGGGACGATTTTTCATGGCCGCCTATGATTCAGTACCATTGTGTGATTCTTAATTCCACTGCAATTAAGTTGCACCTCACCACAGGGGTTGCGAAGACACTGTCAGTGGGTTTGATTCACTCTTCCTCTGTGTGGGAGCAATGAGGGAGGACTGCAAAGGTTTACCAATGGAGAAGAGATGCTTGTTCCCTGGAGGCTGGTAGAGTGCACCAGGGGCAAACTGACACTCGTGGGTCATTGCATTCGGCTTTGCTGAGGTGCCTGGCAGAGACACAGGGTCAGAAATCACTGCACGTAGAGACCAATAGCTGCAGAACTGAGATTGATCTGGAACCACAAGACTTAGCAAAGAAAACATACAAATGATAAGGCTTTACAAAACACTTCCGAGCCTCTCCCATGCTCTCCTTATCTGTGCTACCTCATCTGCAGAGACAATGTTTTTATCCTAGTTTTTAAAAATTAGATATAAGTATAAGAAGGGGTAGAAGCAAAATGAATATTATATTTGTAAGGAAACTAGTTCTTTGCTCTCACCTGCACCTTGGAAATCCTGAGCATCTATCTCAGGCGTAGGTTATACTATGAATGGTTGTGTGTGTGTGTGTGTGTGTGTGTGTGTGTGTGTCTGTGTGTGTCTGTGTGTGTGCGTGAGTAGGGGAGTGACTGCAGCACCACTTGTCACCTACTTGTCAAGTGTCCCCTGATTTCCCTGGGCACTGCACAGCCCTCAGTGGCCCAGGCTCCATGCTAGTGTGCTGCAGTGTCAGATTTCATATTTGTAGAGTGTATCACTGGATCAGACTTTGCATTTGACTTCTCTTGTTGATGCCTCTCTGGTTAATCTCATAAATTTCTCTCATATCCTAACTCTCTTCTAGTTAAATGGACAAGCGGACCAGGCTTTAGTTCAGATCTGACAATAGCTTAAAAGATTAGCCTTCCTTGAAGACACTTGCACTGGAAGGCCTGCATTGATAACTTTTTTCAAAGAACGTGACCCCTGATGTGGAGATGGTGTGTGAGAGGAGGAGAAGCGGGGATTACCTATGCTCTATCTGCATAAGGCTGGATTTGACAGGTGTATTTAGTGTATCTTGAACTGGAAGATTCAAAGATGCCAAACTGATCTGATGCAAGAGCTAGAGTGGGGAAATTAACTTAGCTCTCTACTTATCACCTCCATACCATGAACACTTCACCCTAACAGATGACTCTCGTCCTTGCCATTTTCTGTATCCAGTCATTTCACTCATGTTGCTGCTATCATCTATATACCTCTCAGGCCCCACATCTCCCAGATACACCATGCATGAAACACATTGTCCCTAAGTCATGATTCTCTTCTCCACTCCAAGTTCTGCTGCCGTATTGGACAGTTTCCATGGTTATGTAGGTGATCACTTCCATCAAATCATACACACAGAAATTTTCACATCCTCAAACCAATGATCTGCACTTCCACTTCACCCCACTGCCCATTCTCACGCACACCTCCTGTTATGGCTGAGCCTCCAGACACCAAGAAGACTGACAGCCGGGCACTCAAAGGTAGAGAAAATGGCACTTTATTGCAAGCACTGGTGCTAACTCAGGGGTATTGTTACCCAAAGCTGAGCAATGGGGGGTCTAGAGGAGCTCCTTTTACACTCTGAGGTAAAGATTCAGCTCCTTAACTACGTGTGGTTTCTACTGGCAACTCTTATCAGTATAGCTGCAGCGTAGGGAGGCTATGCTTGCTTGTCCTTCATCACTACAACAGGATGTAGCTGCAATCTCTGTAGAATAGAACATAGCTACAGTCTTCATAGTACCATGGAAAATTTCTGGCAGACTAACTTTTGCATTGGGGTCAGGGTAAAATTTTCTACCAGACTCCAAGAGCTGCTTCATTTAGAAGTCTCTGAACTAGCCCAAGACCCCAGTAATCTTACCACCTCAATCGCAATATAACTCCTCTTCCTCTGAGAACTTCACAACCTCCTCCTCTCCCTTTTGATAGTTTATAACTCTCCTTGTGGTTTGTTCTCTCCTCCCAGATACTCCATAACACCACTTCAACCAGAATCTTCAGGGTCCTTCTACCACCTTGATCTCACTGTTGACCTTTTAACTTCTATATACAGAGTGCTAATCATATAATGTAATACTTTGCACATTCTCACAAGCCCACACATGCAGATTCAGTCCAGGAGAAATGTATCTAAATTTTTTTGAAATATCGGCAGCTTGAAACCCTTCTACCTGATCATGGTTAGCTTCCTCATTTCTTATGTAGCTATTCCAAATCACAACCACCTTTTCTAAGCCCCCCTGGATGTCATCTCTCTGCCACCCATATTCTTTGTCCCTTTATTTTTCCAAAATGAGAATTTTGCTCTCTTCTGTTATCTTGTTCTTTCTATTGTCACTGTTTTCTTCTCTGGAGCCCTAATCATACTCTTCAATACATTAAATATTTAATTTTTTTCTTCCTATATTATGTGTGCTTCTAGTTATTTCCCCATATCTCTCCTTCCTTTTTTAACCAAGCTCTTCAAAAGAATAAGTAATACACAAACTCACCTCACAGTTACTGTTCAAACCACTGCCACTGGCTTGTTCAAATGATATTACCAAAACAGCTAAAAACTGATTATTTCTTTTGTGGCCTTGTAGCATTTGATAATGTCAACTTCTTTTCCTTCTTGGACTCTCTTATCCACCAATGACTCTGGTCTCTCCCTTTCAGTATTCTTCACCAATTCCTCCATCACTGCTCAACTCTTATACCAGACATTGCCAAGTTATTCAGGTTATTCTATTTTCTTCTAATCATGTACTCTTGGCCCTCTTTTATTTTTAATGGCTGCATGTTTTTTAAAGATGCAAAATGAGTCATTCCTAATCCTGGTGGAAAGTGGTCAGCAGCTTCCCATTCTTCATTAAAGACGTGTGCAAGGATCTCCTTGAAACTGTCTCTTTTTCCTTTTCCAGGCTTTTGGAACCATCCCCATTTCAGTTCTAAGCTCTTTCAACTGCTTCAGTACTTCCAGTGCCCACCAAACATCCTTGGTTGTAATTTACCACCTTCATTCACGATGTTCCTTCTGGCTACAATACCCTTTCTGTCCCTCAATCATTCAAATTGCCCACTAATTTTCTAATTTTAGAAAAAGCTATTCTATCTTGTGCATGACTCACAGAACTAACTTCTCTTAATTTGTCTCCACCGTGCACTTGTCTGTTTCCCTCTCCTAAACTCTGAGATCCTTGAAGACAAGAAGTGATTCTGAGCCTCACAATGCATTGCCATGCCTTGAGCATAGTTCATGAGTCGGAGAGGAGGCATTCAAACCCACCTGACTTCAGAGCCCAATCTGTTCCCATAAAACTCTAGACTGAGAGTCTACCTCTAAGACAAAACCAAGGTTAATGATTTCAGAACAAGGTTTTAATTCAGGACCCTTATACCTTCTTCCTCCCATGCTTATCTCTAAGCTTCAGGCCTGTGTGACTGATACCCTGTTCCTGTCACATAAGAATTATCTGCCATATCTCATTCAAGGTCACACCTTTCTCTTGTCCCTTTGCAAGGGCCTAGTACTATGTTGGTGCCAGTCTCATCCTCCCTAAGATAGGCTAAAAGTAATACCTGAGATAGCTAGCCGAGGTTCATATACATTTGCTGGAGTATTTGCTTTGTAGAAGGCACTGTACTCAGAACAGCAGGTGTTACACAAAACCAGATATGGTCTTTTGCCCTAAAGGCACATACTGATAGTGAGGAGGGCAGATTCACACATATAAGTAGGATAGGAGGCAAAACGTAAACAATTCTTTAACAAAATTCACTGTTTTTTCTTGGGCCACCAATCAGGAACTGGAACTCTATAATAATCAGCAATGCTATGATGTATCCCTGTGAGTGAGGTCAGTATGACTCCCTGGCTCAGGGTTAGGAAGATCTCAAGGGTTTTTCAAGTGCTATTCTACTCACATGACTCCTGATGCCAGGTCACAATCCCCATGTAACGTCCCTAAGAACTGAGAAAAATAATTTCTTAGAGAACCCAGACATCACTGTCTTGCTGCCATCAAAGCTTGGAGACGTGCGTATCTATAAAATCATCTTCTTTCGTGGTGAGTAGCTTGTTATCTCTGCTCTCCTAACACCCATGCCTCCTGAACAAAGTGGATGGGGAAGGTCTGAATCTGTGCCTCATCAGTGTCACATTCTGATTTTATTCCAGAGGATAGACCTAATGGCATCTAGCTTTATTGTCAGATATTTTTAGATATCCTAAGAGCTCAAAATACATTTGTCTTGGTCTTCACTGCCACTTTCTCACCCAAGAACTCTGGTCTTCATTGTAAAGACCAGAAAGAAGAAAAGCTGAGCATCTCTTCTATGTGATAGATGTAATAGTCCCTCATCTCTGAGATCCCCAAATTACCCCATCATGGAATGAATCTCATCTCCTACATTGGTAACTGTTGGGAGGGTCCTTTCTGTCAGTGACTGAGGAACTGACATTTTGTCCTTCACATCAGCCTTGCCTCATAATTTCAGTGGATCCCCAACTATCACCTTCTGTCAGTTCCATATAGTTCTGAGTGTATAACCCCTTGCTCCAAATTCCTCCACAGGCTATGGAAACATAATGGTAAAAGATGAGTGAATGAATCTAAAAGTACGAAGGTGCAACTATTTGGAGTTGCCTATAGAAACTTCAGTTTCTCTGTAATTTCAGACAAAAAAGATAGCTTAAGTCACAGATTTCTGGTGGAACAAAGCAGGTTTACTATGACAAATAAGTTGAAACCAGCAATAGAAGTTAACAATCTGAAATATTTTAAAGAAATCTAATTTTCTAGTATGTCTGAGTTTGTACAATGAAACCACGATTTGTTCCTTAGGTGATACATATTAGCATGTTTGAAAGTTTGTTCTGTGGAAAATTCTCTTGGATTCGATAGTCAGATAACTTTAGAAAATATTGAGTTAAAGTTAAATAAGTTTCTTTTCAACAATATTAAAAAGACATTTTAAAAAGCTAATAGACAGGTATACCCAGGTGGCTCAGTCATTAAGCCCATGCCTAGGAAGCAGTTCATATGCTGTGACCCGTAACCAGGGGGAACAACTAACTAAATAAAGATGCTTCTCCCTTCTGTCTTCCATCTGCCTGTTGCCTCCCTGCCTCCATTTCTGCTTGCCTTTCTTCCTCTTTAAAAAAAAAAAAACTAAGATAGCATACAAATTTCTAAGATGAAACAATAGTTGCATAATGAGAATTCCTATTTCCCAAATGTATTGGATGATAGAATTATTTTGTTCAAGGAGAAACTTTAAGAAATACTTATTTAAATGTATACTAAGTATTTTCTAATACAGATCAATCTTTAAGAAAAATCCATGTCTTCCTTCTACTAAATTTATTATTTTACCAATATTTTTGCTGACAATGCACAGCATTGCTAATTTTATTTCTTCCTGAAGATGTAAATCCATACCCCAGAATTCTGAGAATAGCAGCATCCCCATATCTGTCACTTATCAAATGTGTCCTTTCAGACTAGACTTTTTCTAATACAACTCTCTTTGGAAATATCACAGCATTAGAAAACTAACATTGTGATCTATTCTTAATACTTAGAGACACAATTTTTGAAAAATGTTAAATCCTCAGCATTTATGTTGTTAGATATTGATACTAATATCGATTGAGCACTTGCTTATTTGTGAAATATCATAACGACCCTCTGATCAGGCAGCTTTGTGGTTTCCATTTTTAGATAAGCAAACTGAAAGATTGTCATTCAACATGGCACTCAAAGTCATGCCCTAGGAAGAAGCTGAGCTGGGAGTTGAATCACATCTGAGACTGAGCCTTCACCTATGATACTGCACCATCGTGTGAAGGAAAAGCCAGTGAGGTTTATAGGAATACACTGAAAACCGACAGTTGAGGGCACAGTCTCAGTTACCCTAATCTCTGCCACACAGCTGTTGATTGGTGACAATGGGTAGTCTTTAATATTCTGGCATCAAGAGTTTTCTCCTCTCCAGCATGGAACTGAACAAAGCAGCATGAACTGAAGCTCATTGAGATGATATTGGGGGAGGTCTAGTCCAGCCACATGTTCTCTTCCAGTACCCTGAGCTGCCTCGGCCCTTGTTTAGAGTCTGGCAGGACTTAGAGTACAATGAGCCAAGCTTTCTTCTCTTTAATTGCTAAACCCATGTTTATTTGAAAGCAGAGTTAATCCATGTATTTCTGATTACCCATCAGAACTCACCAAAATGAAGTTCTGAAAAAAGCCTGTTTGATGTTCAGAAAATAATCTGAAGCCATTGCTCTTGTGAACAGGAAGTTGGACTTTGCTAAAAAGTAAACTACTCCAAATTATGAAAGACCAGTTTGGTCTGATACTTTATAAGATATTTGAACCTCTTCACAGGAGACTTGGCCCAAACTTCGTCCCTCTCTCTGTCTTTCTTTAATCCACCATCCATACTTTTAGTTATTTAGCATGTGATGGTGATTTCTGTAATCTGGGACGAGAACACTGCTAAAAATTATACTGTGTAACTAGTAGCAATAAAAACATGTTATATCTTTTATATACCAAGCCCTGGTTTCCACTTTCATGATAGATAATTTTTCTTTTAGTCCCCTTTACTTCTCTTACTTAATATTTCTTTCACCATAGTGAAAAGCTATCAACTAGTTAACTGACACACAGGACTAGAGCACTAGAGCAGAGTGTCGAATTGCAGAATATTTTTAAGTAAAAAATAAATCCACCAACTTCAATTTAAGTTTCAACTCATATACATATACACATTATATATGTAAATTTATTTTTGGAACTCAATGGGTTTTTCCATACAAAAAATTAACTATACGATCTCAACCTCTGAGATTCAACTCCAAAACTCTCTGATTCAGTCAAAAAATCTTTTTAAGGTATTTTTATAAAGTAATGAGACAAAAGTCACATCTGAAAACTGCTCACAAATGTTGAATGGATAAAATGTACAGAATAGATTTAATACAGTGCATTTATATGATAGCTCTGGGAATAAGAAGTTCTGTGTAAACTTCTTGCAAGACTTACAACATCCATAAATATGTGAATGCATTTTTATTCTCTCTTCATTAAGAAATTTGCATCATCGCTCTTGAGTACAGTGTTGCATTTGATCCTTGTGTAAGTATGACCTGTTTGAGGGTTTAATCTAATTTAAGGAACAGGAGAGTAGAACAGAAGATAATGCAGGTGTATTCATTTTCTACCTCCACAGAATAAATGTTTCCTTTAGTTCAGTCATCTGTTCCAAGGCACGGGAGGGAAAAAAAAAAAAAAACTTCATTCTCTCACACATCTGGATATCTTTATCCTGATGAAAACTGCTATTAACTTTGCAACCCAAATTCCCACTTTCACAGAGACCCGGCGTTCCTATCCGCTTCCTCGTGTTGCACATCACTCTGCAGACCCTGGGAAGCAGGATACCGAGTTCAAGGGAGATTAGGAACCCATGGGCGAACATCCTCAGTCAGTGGCACCCCAGTGCCCCGCATTTTTTGCACAGTTTGAAGATGCAAGTCTGTTGCAGAGACAATGATAAGGTGGGACTTTTCTTCCCAGGGCCTCTCACTCTCAGGAACACTCGGCTCCCCAGGCATACTGAAACACTTAGGGGAGCTGAAGGTGAAAAGTCAGGTACTGAGCTGCACTCCAAAACCCCAGATCAAGGAACCAGGGAAATGGAAGAAGAAAGGGGAAGGAGTACCAACCCAAATGTCTATAATACAAACAAATTCCCCTCCATCTTGAGCCCCTGGGCAGCTCTAGGACTTAATTCACTAAGGCAGTCCTCACTGTGTGAGCAGAGGCCTAAAGAACATACAGCAGGGTTTTGACTGACAAAGTCTGAGGCTTGTGCACATCTCTCTGGGCCTTTTTTTCCTTTCTTTCTTTCTTTCTTCCTTCCTTCCTTCCTTCCTTCCTTCCTTCTTCCTCCCTTCCTTCCTTCCTTCCTTCCTTCCTTCCTTCCTTCTTCCTCCCTTCCTCCCTTCCTCCCTTCCAGCTCCAGGTCTGGAACCCAAGACCTTCAGTTTATGTGGGTTATACCCAGCCACAGACTTCACACCTGAGCCACCAGGGTGCACCAGCCATAGTCCTTTCCTAATAAACATAAATAGTTCTTAGGTCTTATTCTGTGTATTACATTATACATTTTCCATTAGGAGCTTTTATGGGGCATTTAATGGTGGAAGGACAGATTCAGCTGATTTGCAGAGTAAGAGAACTGATGTGTAGCCTTTTGGAGATTAGAGATCTGAGCCCGCCAAATGTGGAATATATACTCTAGTCATAGTCTCAGAATGTCATACCCTGCCATTTTCCCTCCTCTGACATGTATCTGAATTTATTCTGTCTTCTCAGGACAGAAATGAATGTACTCTGCTATGGTAGAAGTGATGGTGAACTTTGATTGGTGATTAAGCAAATACAATACAAAGGTTAAACAAAGAATCTCTGTTCTTAAAATATTAAGGTGATAAAAGGAAGACAATAAGACATCTTAGAATAAATTAAGAGAAGAGAAAAAATAAGGATCAAGTTGGCCAAATTAGCTCAATGCATGCACATATAGATGATAAAGCAATTTATTGAATGAAAAGCCAAGAATAATTAACATGGCAGAACACAGAGATTGCTTTTTAGGAGGAAGGCGCTTCTAATGAGGGAGAGTCTCACAGAAGGCTTTTGAGGACTGGCAATGTTTGATTTCTTGATCTAAATGGGTTCATTGTATGGTAATTAATCTGTAAAGGAGCTTACCTTTCATTATGATAAATTCACAAGTAACACAAAAAATCTAATCAATTGCCAGAGATACTTGTGGAATTTGCTTGTGCTTGGGCTAGAGGAAAATAATTGTTCAACAGGGATATTCAGAAAAGAATTACCTTTTGTTTAAAGAAGGGAAATGGAAAAAATTACTAAGAGGATAGATATTTTCATTTTCTAAATTGATTTTATTAAAGGAACATCATAACATTACATAGGCTTAAGGTGTGCATCACTGTAAATCAACATCGGCAAATAATATGTTAAGTTGATCACTATATCATGTCTTTCTTTACCATACAGCTGATTCTCTCTACCCAATTTGCCTACCCCCACATCCCGCCTTCCATTTTGTAACAGCTAATTTGATTTCATTGACTTAAAATCCACTTTATTTTTTATTGGTCCCTCAATATATCACATATGGATGAAATTATATGACGTCTTTCTGACTTATCTCATTAGATCTTAATTGTTTCACCATACACACTCACAAAAGATCAATTTTGTGATGGATGTATTAATCAGCTTGATTGTGGTAAAGATTTCACTGTGCATACATATGTCAAATCATTGCACTGTATACTTTAAACATACGCAATTTTGTCAATTATCTCAATAAAGCTGAGAAAAGGAAGAAATATACAAGACATAAGCAAGGGGAAATGGGAAAGAAAAGCAAGGACTATTAATTGTATGTGTATGTCTATGAATATATTTAAAACCAGTGGCTGCTAGCATTGCTCAATCAAATCATTAATAACAAAAGATTGGGAAGCAGATAACCTGGGTTATAGCTCTACTAAATTGACATGTAATATTTTGCAAGTAACTTGATTTTTTTTTTAAAGAAGAAATGGTACAGTAGTAAAGCTTTTGCTTTTACTGCTAGATTACAGGGGTCAAATTTCACTTTTGCACCTATAAGTTGTCTGACTCCAGGCAGGAGTCAGTTAAACTGTCTGTGTCAAAGTTTTCTTGCTGTAGAGGTAGGGATTATAGTCCCTACTTCACAAGACTATTACGAAAATTAAATAAAATAATCTGTATTATTTGCTTGCCACAATGTCCTTAAATGTTGGCTGTTATTGCTTTTCCTGTTACTAGTAACTTCTCTGAATCTTAGCTCTAAAGTAAAGTAATAGAAAAAATAATTACTAGATCCCCTTCCTACTAAAAATGAGAGTATTTCATTCTTCTAGTTGTGAGTTTGATGCTATACTTTCTTGGGCTATCAGAGAGCTAAGAGAACTCAGTAGAATTGTGTCCAATTACAAGGAGTGGAAGAAATATGAGATGAAAATCCGAATCATTATTCCAAGACAATGATGACATAATCTACCAAGAAGAACCAGAGATACTGAAAGTCAACCTCAATCCCTTCTGATAATCTCAACAAAATGACTGAACTAATTTTTTAAAAAAGGTTCTTACTATAATAGAGTTTGATGTCTCCTTCCTTCAGAGTCTGCCAAATAATTTTTTGCAAATGCATTATTTAAGAGAAAAAAAGCATATATCATACATACGTACATGGACACACACACACACACACACACACACACACAAATATACATTGATCTCCCTCCTATAGCCCTTGGTCTTGAACCTGGATCCATGATTTTACATGGCCTGCACCTCAGCCACCTTTGCCATAGGGGTGCACAGAAAGAAATGTGTTTTAGTTTAATGATAAGCGCCATAATAAATTTAACTTTCCTTATATTTGCTGCTGATATACCCTGTTGAATTGATATGTTCCAGGTCCTTGATTGCCCAAAATACCCTGTAGCCATTGCCATGATATTCTTTAAAGGTGGGCCAAAGAGTAAACTGGAAATGCTTTTCCAATTCCTATTCTTTGAAAATACTGTCAAATATTTTTTGTGACACTTAGGTGTATATTTTGTTTTTAATCAATTAATACTAGACTATAGTCAAACAACCTTCCATCTATCTTTTGTGGTAATATAGGGAGGAAAGTTTTGTATCTTTCCCTGAGTTTCCATAAAGTCACCTACCTCTAATCCATCCTTCAACCTTTAACACTCAGAAAGCTTCCTTATGTCTACAGTTCCTTTATATCCCAACCTGGATCTAAGAAGACAATTAACTGATTTAGGGTCATTCCCAGAAGATCACTGCAATTCAGATCTATTTTTTAAAATTATTATGCTTATATTTTTGTTTGAAGGTCAAAATAAATGAATGTGCCATCTTTCATTATTACTGACTATATTCCTTTTGTCACCCTCATAGCAAATGAGAAAGAAAAGAAGTAGCAACAAAAATACCGTATGAAAAGTTATAAAGTATTTTAATAAGTATTTGTTTCTTCTTTTATTTCCAGATGATAGTACAAAATTTCCTTCAATTAGACAACCTAAGAATTTTAAAAATAGTAATACATTATTAAAGATAATTTTTACTAAATTACTATCCTTTCAAATAGTTTTAAACTGAATCTTGATCATTATCCAAACCAAAACTGCTGTTATTTCATAAACGGAAAGTCTCATGAAATGCAATATATTCTGCAAAAGCATTTTTTCTATGAAAACATTTGTGGAGAGTATTATAGGGAGGCAGAATTTTATTTTGTAGGTGTTAGATAGAGATCTTGCAGGTTGTTGGGCAGAAGGTCAGTAAATCTCCATAAAGATGAAAAATCGTATTATTGAGATGTAGCAGGGTGAAAAGGGATAATGCAGACAAAGAACAAGTGGCAGAGAAGGATAATGAAAGGACAATGGATGCCCTGAAATAATTTCACCATGAGAGAAAAGAGGTAAGTCTGACCGTATACCCAGCAGAGGGAGTGAAAGTGGAATTAGAGATTGAACTTTCATGAAATATTGAACCCTAGACTATGTTCTGAACCCTAAAAATGTGATAGTGTGATTAAATAACATGAGCTACAGCACTGCCATAGGCTGACACCATTTCTTCGAACCACTGATCCTGAGGGAAGAATTTACACCAGCCTTAGTGGCAACCCAGGCCCACAGAATTCAGTCAATGGCCTGTAGTAACCAGAGGCAGTGACGTTCTTCTTAGTGTTCAGCATGGACAACTGAATGATCATCTGAATTTGACCTGAGATCTGCTTTAGCAACTCCTTCTGAAACGATTATCTTTAGAAATGATTCATCATCTTCATATGTTCACTGACCCAGAGGAAGTGCAATCTTGCACCAAGCGAAGTTGACCCTAAGACATGAATTAGCACCCTGTGGGAGTCATAGACATCCCATTATTAGGGTATGAGGGAAGAAGGTGGACTTTCTAATAAAAGATTCCTCCACAGGGTCTACTCATATCCCAGACAGTGAAAGGGAGCCACAATGTTACATATCATTCAGAGAACACTTTAAAAAAAAAATGCGTGATTGAATTTACATTTTTGGCACCACGCTGGGAGTCATATTGATTGAGACAGTTTTGCTGAGACCAATCTTTTTAACTTCCTGCTCTCAAACCAACATAAAGGATATCTAGATTCTAGGTCCAAGTATGAATCCTTGTTCTCACTGGAAGTGAAAATTTAATCACAAAATTCTTAAGAGTAAAACACTGATCAACCAACAGGATCACATAAAATTTAAGTTTATTTCATACTGTAAGATAAGCATGTTTCTAGGTCAAAATATTTTTGATGAAAATTTTTCATTAAATCTATATTAAAGTGTCTTCATAACATGGCACCAAAAGAATGTGAAAGGCAATTTATGTGACCTTTAATCAATCATGGTTGCAGTCCATTACTCTTGTTCTGTTGCCCCTAAAATTCCTCCGCTCCATTTTGTATTTAATTTTCATGAAAACAAATATGGTTATAAATATTAGTTTTATTTTATTCCACATTTCCCTTGGAGATTTCTGATTTCATAATTTTAATTATGCTTTATGCAAAATGAAGATTATTTTCTTTAGTTTATAAATTATTTTCTCTTAATGTTAATCTTGATTTCTGTTTTCAAATGAAACAGTCCTCATTCATATACTTTAAAAGAAACTAGAGACTGTCATTTTATTACTGTCCAATACGCATAGGTTTGACATCAAATCCCAGGCAGAGATGATTCATGAGTTAATAGTGACTTGTACAGAACAGCAGCTAGACCATGATGAGTCTGTGTAATGCATTTAAAGATGGAAAATGGAGAAGAAGGGCTCATTCAGTTCCAATCCATCAGTTTCATAATAAGCAATTAAGTATCTGTAATTAAATCTCCACTTACTCAGCAGACCAGAACATCACGTTCAAATCCAGTCTTTAGGGTAAGTTAGTAATAAGTTTTATAAAAACTACATTCATTAATTCTAATAATAAAGAATGTAACAAAAACAATAAAAAATAAATGTGTGTTTAAGAGATCTGGTTGTATTTAAGGTCTAGACATGCTTAACTGGTTTCCAAAATTAATACACACCTGCAGAAATAAAATAAACAACCCTAAAAATTAATATGCATTTATTTCAGGACTGGGTAAAGCTAGCAATTAATGTGAGCAAGAAAGGAGTTTAAGAATGAAACACCTGTGGGTATTAAAAATAGTAACATGCCCCTTTTAAAAGATTTCTGTAGCTATGAACAATATTCAAAACATGTGGAAGGGGGAGATTAATAATATAAAAGTCTGATTGCTCAACTCTTAATGACATTATGGGGTTTCAATAATACCCTTCTATATAAAACAAATTGGATTACACAGTTATATCAAAAATAACAAATATGAAATAAAGACTTTCTGAGTAAAAGTATCGCAGATAAATGTCTGTAAGAGTTACTGAAATAGAGTTTATTATGCACTTTATGTTTTTAGAGATCTGAATTAGAAACACAGGGTTCAGAAGAAGGGAAATGCTTTCTGCTTTTCAGAAGTTTGCATTGTACCTGGAGACCCAAAACATATTCATAGGAAACAGAGAAAAGTCACAAGGATATGCATGCACATTCAAGCTACTTTCCCACATTATTTCATCAACCTTATGATATGGAATGGAGAGTTATTACTGTTTCCTGTGGGCTTTGGAGTTTGAAAAACTTCTGTCATAAAATAGCAATAATATAATTAAATAATTCAACACTCTGTAGGCTTAGGCACTGAGATAAGCATTTCTGTGCAATATCTTAATTATACCTCACAACAACCCTATGAGATAGGAATATCATCATATTCTCACTTTAGAAATAATAAAAATAGAGCTTATTGAAGAGCTTCCCTGAGGACAAACGGCCAATACATGCTGGAGCCAGAAGAGCGAATATGAACCTCCATCTGACGGCTGAAGAGCTGGTATCCTCAACCATTCATGAAGCCCACCCTCCCCCATTGTCCTAGCTCCATGGGTGTCACAGGTTGCTCACCTTCACTAAGCTTCTGTTTCCCCAGAAATAGCCAACAGCCAATAACATCTATCTCTGGGGCTACTATATGTGTTATATGGTGCAACTTTCCTTAAGCTTCAGTATTTGGTAAATGCTTTATCAAAGGCAATTTTCTTTCTCTCCCCTGCCCCTTCGGTTTGCCTAAGGTCACATTGCCAGAGCCCGCACCCAAGTGCCCTGTCTCCTTGTGGGTTGTCCCAACTCTCCTTCCACAATGTGCCAGCGTAGTGCAATATCCACACTGGAATTTCATTCCATTCACAAGTGTTATCCCAGTTCCATTCCTTGCATGTCCAAAGTCTCTGTTATCAAATGAACTAGAGTCAGCAGCTGGTGACTCAAATTCCCTGGGCTCTTGTTTGAAAGGCTAGTTTCTCTGTGAGTTTCAGAATAACCACTGATCACTTCATGTTTTCATTGTGTTGGGGATGAGGGGATGTGCTAACTGAAATAAAACAAAAGTGTTCTACAAACAAAGGAAGCCATGGAGATTAGTTATACATATTCAGATTTGGAAACCATACTATGTTATTAAAACCATAAGGCAACCAGCTGACAATGTGCTATTTCTAAAGAAGCAGACTTCAATTGACTTGCCTAATTCATTGGGGTTCCCACTATTTTTGATATTTCTGACTCTGTTCTCAGTAGTGTTTTGACACTTCCTATGATCTGAAGCAAATTGTTAAAGAAACTGCAACATATGCTAACCCTATACAAAAGCAGAAAGATGGCCAAGTTCCCCATCAGGTACTAACACTGTCCAATTTCATAGGCTAAAAGACACTAGGATGCCGTAAGTTTATGTTTTTAAATGTGTGAGTTGTATCTTCATGTTTGAAAATCAGAAAATTCAGTATCTTATTAATTACATCTAAAAGAAGCACTTGCTATCACAGTAATCACTTGCAGTAATGTTAACAACAGTATTTCATGGTGACAGTTCTTCCAGCCAACAGTAACACAAAGTCATCTCCTTTGCTTAAGAACAATAGACTAAGAGGTGAGAACTGAGAACTCATGGTGAATCTTTGAATTATTCATGAACTCATACATGTCACTTACATCTGTATGTTTAAAAAATATCCACAAGCGTAATAGCACATTAGTGATGCAAATTGCAAAAAGGCAGACTTTGCTCTGGTTAGTGATGATTTTTCATAATTTCAAACAGCATTCTTACCAGCAGTGAAATGCCTTTTCTTAATTCTTCACAGTTGCTAGGATTCATTTTGCTTGGTCAGGTCAGCATTTTGGAATCTTTATTTCACTCAGCTCTGATTTATCATTTTGTATCAGTTCCTAATACACACTAGCAACATTGACTAAATCACTCTCACAATCTCTCCAAAATGCAATCAGAGTGAGTTTGCATCATTTGTACACTTAGAAGATGTGAATTTAAAATACATACACAAATAAAAGAACAATTAAAAATATATGCTGCAAAAATATATGAAAGAGAAAGAGAAAAAAGTGGCTAAAATATTCACATTGGAGAAATTTGGTATTGTTCTTACAACTTCCCAGTAAGTCTGAAAGTATGACAAAATTAAAAAAAAAAATTAATTACCTCACAGTTCAATGTATCACACTACTAAATGAGCACAGACCATGGAATAAGAGAAGCTGGGACCTCAGGATCTGGTTAGCGGCAGTTAGATCATGTCCTTCCATGTATGAGCAGCATGCCATACTGGGTGTGTTTCTAGTGTTTTGGTCTATTTTTTAAAAAAACAATATTTTATAAAATTGTGCAGCTGCGTTTATACTAAATACTCTACATTTATGCATGCAAACTCTCAAGCAGGGTGATTATGGTTGTTTATGATATTTGCTTGCATACACATTTTGGTCTTTTCTTTAAGTCAAACGTGATTCCACTGAACTTAACAGATGCAGAGAGAAGTTACACGAATTAATGAGCTAATATTCTCATCTTGATGAATATACTCACAAAATCAAGAGAATGTAAAATGTGTCTTGTTCAGCATTCCTTTCCTTTCTCTGTTCTCTCTGGTCCCCTTCACCATCTCTGCCATCAAGTGTCCTGATGGTCCTAGTCACCAAAGGGAAGCATCCAATAACCTTTATGCTCTCTACTTCCCAAAATACCTTATTTGGGGGAAGAGAACGCTGCCTGGGAAAAGTAACCCTCCCTTCCCCTCCCCCCAAAAAAGGAAATCTCAGTCAAATCAGAATCATTATGGGGAAGAAGTCCATGGGCTGAGGCAGTTCCTATAGTTCTGTGATTATTAATTATGTCGACATACTTGTTTGTTTCTTCCTCACTTTAACCTCGACCACCACTGAGTCAAGTTACATTTACTCTTAATATGCCAAGCCTATTACAGGTACACTACATGCGTTATAATATAAGACAAATTTGGCCAAGGACATTTTTTTCTTTTATGTCAAGACAGCATCTTTTGGACACTTGGGGTGGTCGTGGCAGTCGGTTAGACCGTGAAAGAAATATAAAATGTAGCCCAAAGATCCTAAAATTATGAATCAGAAGGCCTAATGTAAATTGCCATAATTATGTTCGTCTCTCTTTACTTCATTTTCACAATCTGTAAAAGACATGAAGCTCACTCCCTGCCTTAATAATTCCTTACAACAGCATGCCCTGGTAAAGTAGCAGTTAGGTCTACTCCCTCCGGCTAGCACAGTCCACAGATATCCCAAGGTCGCTGGTGTGCATCCCAGGCCTAGCGGAAACAACCACGAGAAACAACTAAATAAAATAAAGTGTGGCTTCCTCCTCTTTCTTGCTGACTACTTGCCTCTGCTCACCTTCATCCACTTTAAAATAAATAAATAAATAATTACTTAGGATGACAGTAACAGCCTGTGACCATGTAAATGACAGCATGCCCTAACTAGCCAGCAGGTTGGTGATGAGGACCAGAAAAGATAATGCTTATGAAAACACTTTATAATATCTGAACGTAAAGGAAATATGACAGAATAGACTACCTACAATGGTTAATTTTATGAACTTACTTGACTGGGCCTGGGGTGCTCAGATATTTGAGTTAACATTATTCTGTTATTATGTCTGTTGAGTGTGTTTCTGGATGAGAAGCTGGAAATACACCATCACCTCTCCTGAGCCTCCAGCATGATTGCTCCAGCACATCTTGGGACTGTTCCGCCTCCATAACCGCATGAGCCAATTCTTCTTATACGCTTTGGGTTCTATTTCTCTAGGTAATCCTGACTTGCTATGAAAAATATTTAACCTCACACCTATTAACTAATCTGAATTAATTAGAAGAATGACTAATAAACAGTTGTGTCTCTTAACAAGTTTCCTCACAATATTTATGTCCAATGAGCCGTCTGAAAATTGCCCAGCTTTCTCCACCACATCTTAAAATTACTAAAAGGTGCTATAGAACCATACCAGCTAGAACAATGCTGTTTACTTCTGAGGCAATCCACTTCCACTCCAACTTGCCCTTTTGGTCTTTAAGCTGTTTCACAGTCACACAAAAGAAAAGGAAATGAGGTTTCATATTTAAGAAATGAGAAATTGCAAAGCCCTATATTAGGCAAAAGCTGCCATCATGTATCCAATTTATCTTTCTATGATGATTGATGTCTCTCTCCTGTATTTTCTGGTTTGGGGAGGTTTCTGTAAGTACCTCGTCATTACCGCATTCTCCTAGTGATGCTTATTTTACATCAGCATAGCTTGTAATAATCATATACCATGGACTTTTCGTTGTGTTTTGTGTCCTTAAACCTTACATAAATTAAGCATTTCACATATGAAATGCTCTGAGCACAAAACTAGATAAGGAAATTCCATCAGAGACACAATCTCCATCAATGATAATGGAACACTGTCATAATTTTAGTCATTTGTAGAATTCCATTTCTATAATGCTTCATGTCAAACACAATGGATGAAACTCTCACAGAAATGAAAAAAGGTCGAGGCTAGTCTGCCCTCTAGTGTAGCTTACTGGTTCCTAAAATAAACTGGAGGAACGTGTCCTGGAAGCTGATTGCACAATTCTGTCAGGATGGCAACTTGCCACCATCACAAGAACAAGATTTTCACAGCTCCCTCCTTTTGGGAAGTTACAGCCTTTTCTGGCATTAGGTCACATTTCTAATCTAGTTTTCAAAAGAAATGCATATGAGCCACACCCTCCTGAACCTAGGCCTGTTCCAGTCAGTGTTACATGGATATCCTTGACATGATTTTTACCATTTGCTACCATTTCAGGAGAAGAAGAATGTAAATAAATAAAAAGACATTTCTGAGTTCAGAAACAAGGGATTTGGATGGATTTCTTAAATGGATATATTTGGTCTAAGAACTGTTGCTAGTGTGAGTTAATCTCTTTGGGACCTTCGGGCTGTCTGCATAGCAAAGCTTACTTGGGTTTGGGTTCTTTGCTGGACTCCAGGGGCCCAGTTAGCAGGAACAAACATCCTTGTGTTCCCTGCTTTATATCTTCCCTTGAATTCTGCTTTAGAATTAGAAAATCAAGGGCCTTGGGGGATAGTTTTTGAAAAATCTGCAGTTTATATTCAATTTATAAACTTTTCCTTGTTTTTTAAAATAGTCTAATTCTTTCAATTGTGTACTTGCATAGGTCTGAAAGTTTCCTATTACATATCAGCTCCAAAGTTATTTCAAACAAATAAATACAATATTGAATTGCCTTCTGAAAAAAAGTTTCAAAGTTCCTTGCACACATTTACCTGGAAAACTCCAATATTCTGTTTTATCGCCGGTCTAACCTTTGTGCCTTGCTCTTTCCACACCCCCTTAATCCACATCCCAAAGAAATGCAGGTAAAAAGTGATATCTTGTTTCTAGTCACCCTCAGTCATTGCCAGTTGCAGGTAATATCAAGTTCTGACTTCCACAAACAAAAGAAATAAAACAAAAACCCTTCTCATATGTAAATTATACACATCTGCATGCACACACACAAACACTCCAAAGTTGGTAAATAATTAGAATATTCTTCTATTCATATTTCTGGTGTCATAGCTAGCAGTCCAGTTAAGATGAACCAAATAGATAAAGATATGGATAAAGAAATGGATAAAGATAACCAAATAGCACATGAGTCCAAGTCCACCGTCACAGAAGACCTGATTCTCTGTTGGTGGAAAGGCGTCCTTAAGCCATCAGGTATAAATACAACTGTGATCTAATTTCTGATTGTTCATCCCTGACAGTAATATAAATCCAAACATTTAGACTGTAATAGCACTGCTAAGCTGAATAAGAAGGAATGAAAAAAAGGAGAGGCACTCTGAGGAGCCCAGCGGGGCACCAGGAATCAAGAGACCTGGATTCTAATTGTGGTAGCTAGGTCATTAGTGTCAGCAAGTCACTTTACAATTCTAGAGTCTTCCCCTCTGTAAAACATGTGGGTTAGACCTAGATTAAATCAATGCTATCTAAACTGTCATCACCAAGCTGCCTATTTGACTGCATATGTGCCTTCATATCTACACCGATGTTTCAATGGGTTTTAGACTAAAAATACAGCAGATCTAAGTTTTTCAGTGAGGAACAGCACTACCCAAATGCTAAGCTCTCACCGACACTGGTTCTCAGGCTCCTCCACACTCCTGACATGTCTGCCATTTGTTGTACTGATTTTCCATCCTGTCTTATGTGCCCAAACCTCTAAAAGACATTATGAGCTTAATCATTGTCATAAAGAGAAGATGAAAGATTGAAAGCCCTCTGATTAGTATTTGCGTGCGTGTGTGTGTGTGTGTGTGTGTGTGTGTGTTTCTCTGGCAATTTCAAGAACACGTAAAGCTCACTTTTTCCCTATCAGCATCCCCCTTACCCCTTTCATTTGCTGACATGTGATTTTCAAGTCATTTTCGGAAATCTGAGACCTGTTAGAGATCACAGATGCCAAGATCGGCATGACTGCTATAGTTTTGGCAGGATCTGCTCTTTTAAGACAACAAAGATAATAAATAGAAATCTGCTTCCCTCTTACTTTATTCTTTTCCAAAAGAAAAAAAAAGTCTTTGTGGATGCATGGCATTTAGTAAAATTTCTAGACAGTCTTGGTTTAGACTTTTTTTTGTTTGTTCTTAGTTTTTACTTAAAATAGCATTTGGGCTTTTCATCTTGGGAACTGCAAGCTTATTCTTGTTATCAGCTTCCACTAAGAGCATAGCTTTATATTCTCTTTAATGTCTATGAATCTCCTTAATGAAACTAATCATCCGAGTGTCAATGGTTGACAGCAGTAAAAATACATTTCTGCCAATATGAAGAAGTATTTAATCTGAACCCTTACCCTGGCCAAGTCTCTTAGTTTTCATGCTATTAAGTCAGCTTTTCAAGAGGAAAGAAAAAAGCCTACAAAAGAAGTAGAGCTTTAAAAATAAGCATAAGAGATGAAAAGAAGAGATACAACATCTGACTTAAGTCTTAGGGGAAGGGAGGCATTTGAGGCCTTCAAGATTGAGTATAAGTTTAATGGAGAGAACTGGGAGAGACAGAAGTGGGGCAGGAATATTAAAAGCAAATGTGAGGAGATGAGAAAGGGACAGACATGTTGAAGTAAAGCCAGAAGTTCAGTTTTGTTATAGACTTCATGTGTGGTAAGACAACAAACTAAGAGATGGAATTGGAAAGGTGATTTCTAGTTAGATTGGAGAGGATGTGGGAGTGAAGTATGGCCTGTACTTCATCAGTGAGCCATGGAGAGAAACAGAGACCACACAGGACTCCTACCAGGCTTGGACACCCTTAAAATGACTCTGCTAGGCCTAGTGAGCTCTAGGAACCAGAGGGGAACCTAAAATAAATTGGGGAAGGCACTCCAAAGCACGAGGGTCACCAAGGAGAGCACCCAGAGTAGGGGCCCCACTTGTCCGGGACCTAAATCTGTATTTTGACAGACATTGCAAAGAACGAGCAATAGGTTTTGATGAGTGCAAAGTAGACAGAGAGATGTTGAAATGGGAGCAAAATTCTGAACCTAAGGACTGAGTTACCTGTAATGCCATTTGCTAGAAGCTGCCTCAAACTTCTTCAAAATGCTATAGGCCATCTTTACCACAGATCTTTCAACAAAATGAAATAAAATTAATATGCCTGTGGCAAATTATTTGACCTCTTTGTGACTCAATGTTTTATCTGAAAATGGCAGTCGTAAGACATTACATGCTTATTATGAGCATCAAATTAATATTTGCAGATCACTTAGAAATTGCCTGGCACAGAATCAATGCTACTTAAAAGACTATTAAATGTACAATGTCTTGGGATGAGCCTTAATGACTCAGGTGTCTGAGAAGCTGACATGTGGACCCTGTAAAGTCCAAGAACCCAGGCTGGTGACCCAGAGTAAAGGTGAAAAGTCAAAATTAAACAAAAATAAATGAAAAATTTTCCTTTTTCCTTGCTCTACTATGTGTGTGTGTGTGTGTATGTGTGTGTGTGTGTATGTGTATGGTATGTAAAGTATATATGTGTTATCTTACTTTTCCAGAATCCTCCTTCACATACAAACAGAGGGGAAGAATCTGACAGGTTACCAGGTATATATCTACATATCTCACAGGATACCATGATATATTTCTAACATTGTCTAAATGGTGAAATTTTTCATTGTACTATCACACTACTTTATCCTTCTAGAAGTTCTTTCTCTCTTTGCTTGGATAGTGGGGACACAGGGAAATGAAATTTTGTCCTGCCTTAAATATCAATCTTCATGCACATTTTTATCAACCTATTAATGTTTTAGCTAAGAGTCAACCTCAAATGCATACTATGTTTTTCTTTCAAAGACACTGTGCTTTACAACCAAAATCTAGAGGTTTGTCATATCCTTTGTGTCCGTAACAGGACACAATGAGCTAAGACTTCTTTTTCTTCTCCATCATTGCATCGATTCCATCTTACGGCAAAGATACACCCACTTGTATTTCTGTCTGCCCTTGTAAGACAGTAAGTTCCTTGTGTTCTGGACTGTGACTTCTCTATGTTTCTACTCCTCATCATTGTTGAGCACTGTACTTGCACAAAGTACATATCGGTTGGCTCTTTGCTGAGCACAACCGATTCAAGAAAAGCACACAGATGACATATGTGTACAAACACTTTCAAGTTGATGAACAACTAGTTTTCTTGTAAAAACCAGAAGCAGTCTGTGTGAGAGTATCTGGCTGACCCTTCATCTGTGACAACATCTGAATCACCTGTTTTGTCTGAAGACTAAACTTTTAACCTCAGACCCACATCACAGCCCAATGCAACTTTGTAAATGAAGCCATGTGGTCCAGCAGGTCTAATAAACAGCAGTCTCATTTTTTTCTGTCGCTTTAAACTCTTGAAGTTTCACATGACTGCAGACTCTTAGAATTATTTGAAATATGTTTCCAAAGTCTTGTCTCTGCCTTCTTTGAAAATAAGTCATATCCAGCTGCAGTTCCTGCCACTTTGTAGCTCTAGATGAAACACATTTAACTTTGTTTTCTATTAACATAGAAAAATCTGAGCTCTGAATCCTGAACAGGCATTTATAACATTGGAGGAACTTAGAGCAGAAAAGACTTAAGACTCCATATTTTTCCTGAGAGAGAGATCTGTAAACAGAGAGGCAAGGCTGCCAGCCTACTTATCCATATGGGACAGGCCAGTAAATTACATTGCAAGGAATGTGCAGATGACTGAGAGAATGAGTTTTTAGTTCAAATAGTATATGAAGCTTTGTGGGATTTTTGTTGTTGCTTAAATCCTTGGTTTATTGGTTTTGCTATTTCATTCTCTCCTTGTGTCTCTCCAACTTTTAGGCCTTTTTCTGAGATGCAGCCTTTCCCTCCTGATGCGCTTTTCTCTTTGTGATCCACCCCTCTCTCTCTGGGTGAGTCCAGCCACCTCCCTGACTTCAGCAACCACTGTACTTGAGTGTCTTTCAAATACCTGTTTTCAGCCCAATACCACTCTCCTGAGCCATATGCTCTTCTATGTGCAAGAGCAGCTCTACTTGAATATTTCCCCAAAAAGTCACATTCAAGACATGCTAAAAATCTCTTTAACATGGCATTGAGAATTTGCATAACTTGACCCTGGTATCTCTCTAGGTTCACATTTCCTTTCCACTCATCTCTATCTCACCTTTTCTAACAAGCCATGTGAATTTCTTTGAGCACAGTTTGTCCTTATAAACCCTCGTTCCTTTGTAACTAGTGCACCTTCTGCCTGGAAATCTTCTGCGCCTGGTTAGCTCCCAGTGAGCTTTCCAAGTGCAGCTCAAATATCATATGCTCTCAGATGTATCCCAGCCTCCCAAAGCTGCACTGGTGCCTCTCTCACCAACTCTGCTACATCACTTAGCCCAGTGCTATATTTATTAGGTAGTGAACTTCCTGACATTAGAAGCAATATATTGAGTTTTGTTTCTGGAGAGCTGGCTGAACTTAGATCCATTCAGAGTACATGGCAGCTTTTCAAGACGCTGTCAAATAATTAAGAGAATGAAAAACATATCTAAAAAGAAATTCAGACCTTTTCAAACTAGATTTTTTTATGTTTTATTTTGATATAATTTAAACCCTATAGGAAAGTTCTAAGACTATTACACAGAACTCCAATATATCCCTTATTCAGATTCCCCAATTACTTATATTGTTTTATAATTCTGTGTATCTTCATACATTTTCTAAATCATTTGAAAGTAAATTGAAAACATCATGCCCTTAACCTCTAAATACTTTAGTGTATTTTTTCTAAAATTAAAGCTATTCTTTTGTATAACCGCAGTAGTTATCAAAATTAGGAAATCTAACATCGATATACTATTACCTAAATCAGTCTGTTCAAATTTTGACTTCTCATTTCTTTGCAACTATGTTATAGTTATTACTTTTGTTGATAATGTGTTTTATAGTTAATTTTTCTGAATGCAAAATCCAACCAAAGTTAAAACTTCTATTTTGTGTCATTTCTCTCTTGCCTCCTTTAATCTGAAGTTCCATTTCCTTTGCCTTTCTTTTTGCTTTTGACCTTGATGTTTTTGAAGAACACATCCCAGTTCTTTTTATAGGCTGTCCTTTAATTTCAGTTTATCTAATATGTCCTAATTATTAAATTTAGGTTGCGCTTTCTTTGCCAGGAAAGCTCCTGAGGTGATGCTGTCTCCTCCTCAGAAGATGACGTAAGTAGACTCATGTCTGTTTGACCCAATATCACTAATGCGCCAGTTTTCTCCTCTGTAAAGCTATCATTTTTCCCTTTACAATTAAGAACAGTTAGAAGTGGTGAGTCATTTTGAGGCTCTGTAAATATTTTGTCTTTAAAATTTTTCTTACAAGCCTTATTATTCATGAATGATTTTCTAATATCATTGTTGTCTTCTCTTTCTTCCCAATGATAGTTTTTTTTTGTTTTTTTGTTACATTTTGCTTTTGTTTTTGCATTTAGTTATATATAATAATGTGGACTGGTTGAATCTCACTTCATCCAGTAATTTATAATCCAATATATCACTATTTATTTTTATGCCCAAATTCTTCCTGATAGGCTAACGAGGAAACTCTTCAAACTTGTCCCTTTTTCCTTCAGACATTGCCCCACTTTTCTTATCTGGGAAAGATCATTAAAATATTTTTAAGAAATCAAAGAAAAGAAAAGGAAGAACTTTATGCTTTGAAGAATTAAGAATAAAATGTTATACTATTGATCAGACCATGCTGATTAATACTTCTTTCCTAGTACTTGTTAGTCTGTATTGTCATTTACTGTGTAGTATGTTTTTCCTTCCCATTGGAATCCGAATTTCTCTAGTTCAAGGTGAGTGTCTTATTTATCTCTGTAACTAGCCACCATACCAGAATCATGTTGTTGAGTTATCCTTTGTTGGATGCCAATAGTTTATAAGAAATGTCTCAATTTTATTTACTAAGAAATATGATTGAGGACACTCTTTAGTATTATTCAGTATTGTCTAGTTAATTCCATTTATTTTTCAAATGAAAGACAAGACTTTTTTCTGTTTCAGCTTTCCAATTGTGTACAGCCTGAATATTCTGCTCTAAATTAGCATTGATCTTCATCTTATAATCTATTTCCCATTTTTCTTTTTATTTCACATACACGTTTATTTACTTACAGTTTACCTCAAGTATTTTGTGAAAAGCAAAACAATTTATAAATGTGATCCCTAGTCATATTACTTAAGATTACTCTTGCTTAAATATAACAAATGTCTCTCATATTTTAACACAATAGAATGATAGTTCTCACTCACATGAATTTTCTTGGCTTGTAGCCTTCCACATGGTTATTTAGGAATCCATATTTTTTCACCTTTGAATCCTTCCTCCTCCAGAAGCCTGTATTCAGCCAGTATATGGGGATGAAATTAAAGGAAGGAAACTTCGTGCTCACTTATGTTTCACTGTTAAGAACTAGAAACTCTCGATCTGTGCCAGTTATACAGAAAAATCTAGATCCTAAGTGGACATCAGCTTCCACATACCCAGCTACACTCTGTGAAGAGGGAACACAAATCTTTATTGTTCATCTAAGTAGCCCTGTTCCCTGCTTAAAAGATAACCAAAAATGCACGTCGGATGATTCAAAGGATGCTTATACAACTAGAACCTCCTTATTTGGCAAAAGAACCATTCTGTGTATACCAGTCCATGGACTGCACATTAGTATTATCTAATCAACATGTATATAATGTTTGCATGATAGTGCCTATGAGTCAAATTTCTTATATAAAACATAACAAAGTCAACTGTCTTGTGTGACCATAAACTGCCATCGAAGTCTCTTGGTCATGGTCATGTAAGCCCACAGAAGGTATTTGTTATTGACTGGTCTCTAATTGCTTTGTGAAGGCCTATGGCCAGTAGGTAGAACAGACAGCAGAGGGGGCTGGGTACATGGATGATGAACACAACTGTCACCATGGTGGCAGGAGTGCTACAAAAAGCATCTAAACTCTTTCTGATCCTGCACACATGAAAAGAGGTAGAAAGTCTAAGATGATCGGCAAAGTTGGGCCTTAGCTTTTCATCTCCGAGGCTGCAACAACTTAACAGCAAAAATTAATTTCCTGAAATATTGTTATTTACATTTCAGGTCAGATTCTGAAGATACAGGCTTGCCTAACTCACCATCAGGATCTTCAACATTTCCTTATACATCCCCGCTCTTCCTACATAAGGTCCTACTTCTGAAAAATTACACTGATTAAAAAAACAGAGAGAGACTAACAAAAATAACCTATTTTATTCTGGTTCCTTCAATAGTCCCTGAAAAAACCTCATCTCTGGGTTTATTTCCACGATTACCACTCCCAAATTTCTGTTCTTGTCCAAGAAGACATACAGAGATGTTTCTCTCAGTTTTAGTCAACTACACCTGATAAAATTCATTAAAACGAGGATTTTACATATATATGGTTTCATAGTTCACAAAGTGCTTGCATATATCCTATAAAATAAAGAACTTATTGTTACTTCCATTTCCAGTTGGAGAACTAGAACCTTAGGGAGGTTGGTTATTTTTCCCCCAATCCCAGTAAGTGGTGTGACTATATATCCAGTCTTCCCAAGATAGTCTTGATTTATGTCTATTGTCCTGGTCTAAATATTAATAGCACTATCCTTAAGCTTCAGAGTATCCCTGTTTGACAGTAAATTATTGTCAGTAGTCAATCTAGGACTAGTCCCTCAGATTCATGGTTTAGTATTATTTCCTCAATGTCAAGTTGTTTCCAATCATGACCAAATATCATTATCAATGGTGTGGGGCACACAGCACTCTTTCCCTTTTTCTGGGTTACTAGAAGTTTACAGAGTCAGAGTACAATGGAGCCATGATTCTGCCTTTCTAAGAACTGGGATATAGTAAATAAACTGGGTTAAAGAAAGGAAGGCTGTCCTTTCTGTAACCTCAAGGTAAGTTCCAGCATTCATCCTAAGTTTAGAAATCATGTCAATTCAATTTACAACTAAATTGAAAGGAAGTCCAGAGATTCTCCCCAGACTCATGAATCTATTGCTATTATTCATTCCAGGCCTTTTTCTGCAAAACTACCAACTGTTAGTATCACACTACTTCTATTATCTTTGAGAAGATCCATTAGCGACGCAATTTCTTTTTTGTTCCCCATTACATTGTATAAAGTTAGTGAATGGCATATTTTCCTATCCTCAAACAGGTAGTCAAAATGGGCAATTTAATGCCAATTAACAACCAGTTCGTTTTCTGCTAGATGTCAGAAAGAATGTAACGAACATCCGAGAGCCAGTATCAAAACCAGACTGTAATGATTTGGAAACTAAACCCAGACAAACAGAAGGAATGAGCTCTTACGTGTTTTTCTTCCATTAATTTATGCATGTTACTAGTTCAATGTCCTAGTGTTTGATCCCTCTGTCTGTGCACCTTCAGGAGGAAGTGACTCCCCACGAAGCAGAGAAGGAGGCTATCTCCAACAAATAGCATTAAAAAGCCATGTCACATAGCCAGAATAGAATTTTGTCTGGAGGAAATAGCAGCACATAAGCTTTTTATGAAAAGTGCCTTTGTTCCAATAGTTTTTCAAGAACAAAAATGTATCTTCACACTTTTGTCATTATATTTATGAACTGTAAATCCTCATTTTATGGAAACGCTCCAGGATTTCAAACTCCTAAATCAACCTGGTAAATCTCCAACTTCATGAGTTCAATTCAAGGAGAACCCCTTCAAAGATACTGACATTTTATAAAGGACTTCAGGAAAAACAAACATTGAGAGTTTTCAATGTCGTTTTTTTTTTTTGAAACCCTAAAGGCTTGTCATGGGAGACAGCTAACATGTTAAAAGAACAAAGACTACTGCTGAGATTGCATTTTCTGAGCCCCAGGTCAATATAACTGAAACAATAACAGTAAGATATTCTCTTGGGAAAACTTGGTCTGAAGCCCTAACAAACCATCATTGTTTCCTTAGAGGAATATTTTACTTTTATATTAAGGTATCATGATGTTATGTAGACAAGTAAACTTTTGAAAGGAAGAAAATGATTCTTTTGAAAATCCATATGCAATTGCAGAACACTTTATAAATATTGTAGACTTGAGGTTTTGCCTTTTTACTTAAATAGTTCCCATTATTTGCTGGACGCCATCCTGCTAGAGTGACTGGTATCTTCATGAACTGCATGCCAACTTTTACTAATGACGCCATTTCAATACACCCAACTTCACCAATGTTTAGCCAGCTGGTGGGTCTCATCAGCCAATCCAAATATTCATTGTTGGATGAAATAGTTTCACAGGTCTTAGGCATGTGATTTTTATTAAGTCGTATTCCACAGACTAGGACAAAACAAAACACAGAACAGTTCACCTTGAGTTGCTGAGTGAGACTCATTGCAAACAATTTCCACTCATTCACTGAACATTGTCCAAAAAATGTTGGTCTTCCTGGAATTTTCAGTTCTGGAGGTATGTAGAAGTGCTTAGGGTCCTGAGAGTCAATACAAATCATTTCTTTTTCTGGTAAGGGAAGGCCTTAATTCATGAGTGCTTGATAGAGGTGGAGGGAAGTGTCTGCTAATCCTTTAAAGAGAAAGGACATGTAACGACTATACAATGAAATATTGTCTTCTTTTTTTTTCCAGTATATGATGACTGTGCCAAGCAGTAATTCTCCATTTCTGAAAGGCTATAGCAATCTTATTTAATGGAATTATCAGCAGGGTGCCATACACTCATTCCTATGTGCACCATTTTCCACACTTCTGAATGAAAGACTTCCCTTGCAAAAGCCGCTGTGGAAACATCATTTCCCGCAGCTTGTGTTTCTCTAGGCTGTCATAACTGCTTTTGGAAATGTCTTTATCAGCCACTAGAGACATGACACTGGAAAAAGAATTCCAGGGCTGCCCTTAGGTCTACTTACAAGAGGATTTTAATGTGCTCAGTGGTGTCACCAACACATAAAAATAATCAAGGTCTTCTACCAATTCCTTTGGAAAGTGAGTGAAGAATGTCACAGGGAATCTGGGCTCAGATTCAGAAAATTCAAACTCAGAAAGTGCACAGACCACATTGAAATGAAATACTAGTGTCAGGAAGGGAAGTCACAAAAAGGTGCTCAAACAATAAAATCAGTTTTAAAGAATCAGGAAAGTTTTGGCCGCACAGAGAAACCAAGTCAAGATTCAACCAAGAAAGACTGTTTCCCTTCGTCGTTACTGAGCCATGAGGTGATTTGACACACTCAGCAGAGTTAACTGTCCCTCAAGCCCACCCACAGGAATGTCTCACATTTGAAACCATTTATCAGTGTGGATACATGGTTTAAGAGTCTACTCTCGTCTGGTTTTTATTACGTGTTCATGAATCTTGTCCCTTCAACCAAATTATAATCACTTTAAAGTCATAAACTATATCAAATATGCCCTTTGTATTCCACACAAAACTTTCCAGATTACTGAGCACAGAATCAGTACTCAATAAATATTTATCTAAAATTAAATATAGTGACATTGAAAGAAAGAAATGAGCAGGAAATCCATGCATCCTATAGACTACTAGTTTTGATGGAGCAGACTCTCATAGCTTTTCAGCTCTCAGTTATGTCCCCAATAGCTGGCACCGATATACTTAGTCATTTTTGTCGTTGTTGTTAACTGTGCAAGATTTATTGAATTCATGAATATATATAATATATATATAATATTTTTATAATTTTAATGTATTTTATCTGGTTGTTACATACTAATACATAACGTGCATTTTTCCCATTCAATAGCTATTCTTTTATAACTGATTTTGTAGTAGTAACATAATTGCATGAATGGACCACAATTTATTTAACACAAGAGATGTAAGCATTTGTTGGGTTTTTTTTTTTTCATCTCCCTCATCTTGCTTTCTCTTTCCTTTCTTTTGATAACTAGACTTTTAACAATTCACATAGCCAAATAGTTAACCTTTTTACTAGAAAGAAGTCAAGTATTTTTTAAGGATATTTGTGGGCTGGTTGGTTTGTCTTAAAGAAAAATTTATAATCTGTTTTTACATGATTTATTCTAAAGTTTTTGATGCTAACATAATTATGGATTCACATACATTTGAAATAATACAGAGAGATCCCATGTACCCTTTACCTAATCCTCCCCTTAATGGTAACATCTTGTAAAACTATAAAGTAACAATCATAACCATGATATTAAAATAGAAACAATCAAACTACTGAGTATTTCCATCCCACAAAGATCCCACCCATTATACTTTTATAACCACATCCTCTTTCCCTTATGCCCCACTCTCTCCTTAACCCCAGCAACCACTAATGTGTTCTCCGTTTTGATGTTTTATCCTTTCATGGATGTTACACAAATGGAATCATGTAGTATGCAAACTTTGGGGCTAGGCTATCAACTCAGTGTAATTCTGTGATCTGCTCTGTCACACTGTTCACCCACTGAAAAACATCTGTGTTGTTTCCAGTTTGGGGCTGTTAGAAATAAAGCTACTGTAAACATTTGTTGATAAGTTTTGTATGAGCATAGTATTTATTTCTCTGGAATATATAGCCAAGAGGGCAAAGTGCAGTTTCTATATTGTGCTGGAATTGCATGTTCTGCTTTGTTTTTTTAAACTACCAAATTGTTTTTCCAGAGTGATTGTATCACTTTACATTCTCACCAGCAATGTATGGCTGATACAGATTTTCCACATTCCCACTGGTAGGTAGTATCAGTTTTATTTTAGCCACTCTCAGAAGAGTGTAGTAATATCTCACTGTGGGTTTCTAATAAGTAAATTATATTTGCAAGCATTTTTAGGTTCATAACAAATTGAGTAGGAAGGTCAGAGTCGCCATTTATCTCCTGCAACCACATAGGCACAGCTCTCCCCTATGAGAGACAACCTACGCTACTGTGGTACATCTGTTACAACTGATGAACTTACTGAACCATCTAACTATCATCTAATCTCTGTGCGTGAAGGCAGTTTATCATCCCAGAAAGTTCATCTGTTGCATTTGGGTTTGTGCTCAGCACTGGCCAGGCGCTGAGTCCACTTTTCAAGGTTGGATGTGGCTCATGTCTCATGCTGCTCCACGCCCATGTTATTTAGAAACATGTTGTTTAATCTCCAAGCATTTCAAGACTATTCATCTGTATCTCTTTTATAGATTTTTAGTTTAATTACAATGTGGCCTGAGAGCAGGTGTTGTATGATTTTTATTCTTTTAAATTTGTTAAGATGTGTTTTATGTCCCAGAATGTGGTCTGTTTTTATGAATGTTCCATATGAACTTGATTAAGAGTGTGCAATTTGCTACCATTGAATAAAGTTTGGATATCAGTTATATCCAGTTGATTGAGCAGTTTAAATACAACTATGCCTTTACTAATTTTCCGCTTTCCTAATTTTCTCATTCTGATACAGGGGTATTAAAATTTCCAACTCTAATATGGGGTTCATCTATTTCTTCTTGAAGTTTTATTACTTTTTCTTCATGTTTTTTATGTTCTCTCATTAGATACATATACATTAAGGATTATTATGTCTTGGAGTATTGACCCTATTATCATTATGCAATGCTACTCTTTATCCATAATTAATGTTCTTGCTCTGAAGCCTGCTGTCTATAACTAACAAATCTACTATCACTTTCTTTTGATTCATATTAGCATGATATATCTTTCTCCATCCCTTTACATTTTTTCCCTCCCCAACCCAGTTTTATCGAGATATAATTGACATAAAACATTGTGTAAGCTAAAGGTATAAAATGTCATGGATTTTGATATATGTGTATATTACAAAATGATTATGACACAGGTTTCACACATCCATCACCTCATCCAGTTACCTCGTGTATGTATGTGTGTGTTTGTGTAGTGAGAATATTTAAGATTTACTCTATAAAACACATTTCAAGTAGAAAATATATTATTGTTAGATATAGCCACTATAACATCATTAGATTCCCAGAATTTATAAGTAGAAGCATGTACCCTTTGCCCAACATCATCGATTTCCCCCAGCATCATCGATTTCCCGCACCTCCAGGCCTTGGCATTCACCAATCTATTCTTTATGAGTTTACTATTTTTAATTTTACATTTATATTATATATGATCCTATTATCCCATTCTGGGTATTTGCATGAAAAACAACAGCAACGCTAATTGAAAGAGATATACGCACCCTCATGTTCATTGCAGCATGATATTTAATGGCCAAGAGATGAAAACAATCTCTCTGTTGACAGATGAGAGAATAAATAAAATATGGCGAATATAAACACAATAGAGTACTGATGTATTATTTTTAAAAAATGAAATTCTGCCACTTGCAACAACATGGATAGATCTAGAAGAAATTATACTTAGTGAAACAGTCAGACAAAGGCAAATACCATATGCTTCTATTCATATCTGGTATATAGAGAAACCAGACAACAAATTAATCAAACAAAATTAGAGTTTAGTCTTTATGTCCAAACCAGTGACTACCAGAAAGGAAGGGGTGGGAGGAGGCTGTGAGCAAATCAGATTAAAGAGCCAATTATAAGAAATTGGAGCATTAGTAATAAATTTAATGTAGTATGTACAGATGTTGATTTTCAATAATGTGTACCTTAAATCTATATAATGTTATAATGCAATGTTACTTCAATTAAAATTTTTAAAAGAGCTGTAAAACAACACATTTCTCTTACTAAGCCAAAAAATTAATTCCTCACATAAGTGAATCATCATATTTGTGTTTGATCAAAGTCTTAGTAACTCCCTATTAGAAGTGAGAGCACTGCTTTATTTTCCTCATAGTTCTCTGATGCTATTCCAGCCCTCTGTGTTGGTAAAATTTGAGGGTTAGATGTAGGCTGACCATATGTCAAAACAGGATAAAACAGGATGTGTTTTTTGAGGCCCTCAGCAGACTGAATCTGGGATAATTCCATTGTCCTTGTTGCCCTGAAGCTAACAACATCAACAGTTGTGAAATAAGAATTCAAATGGTACGATCCCATTTAAGACGGGACATATGGTCAGCTAGTCAGATGTCTACTATCTGATTCCACTGCTGCCCCCTCTAAGCTGTGACAAAACAAACTTTATTGTTGACAGTACACCTGAACAAGATTATGAGACCTTGAAACAAAGATTCAGTAATTGTTAATCATGTCTTATTTGTGGTTATCCAGCTAAAATTCTTTCATTTAACATGAGGTTGTTACCTACTTCGAGGGTCTGGTAGCCTTGTCAGGGTTTTTGGACTCCTGAGCAATGGACATGGCACAGTCTGAAACATTAAACAGTTAAGACTTTATTGTAGAAATCAGATTTAATAAAAGAGAAAGAAAGAGAAGGGGATAGTTTATGTGCATAAGGGTGTCAGAATGGATGATAGGCCCTTGTTTTGCTGAGTGTCCTGCATCTAGTCAGGGATTTTTTTAATTAGTAGGGTAGATTGGATCAGTTTTGTTGAGCTGATGATGTGCAGTTTCAGAGGAGGGGAATTCTGTCTCCTTCTTGGTGGGTCTAGAAATTACCTACTGGACTCAAAATGCATGTGTTATACAACGTACCTTCTCTTTTGTTTTCTCTCTGGAGGGATTGCATACTCGAGTTGTTTATAAATCTTTGGAGTATTGGGTTGAAAGTATGTGGTTTAATTATAATAAGGTGATTTAGACTTAGCAGGGTAGGGGTCAGTCATAGCTGGAGGGGTATTGGAGACAAGAAGGCAAAACTCACCATACTTTTTCCATATCTGTCTCAAGTCACCTTAACTTAAGACTGTTACATATTTTCAGAGAAAAAAATAGAAAATTGCAGAGGAAGGGGACTTTGAAAGTGAAATTTTATTTAGATTGAGCTCATCGGCAATAATGTCTTGAATTATTTAAAACTGGTATTTGACTTTTATCTTCAATAGTTTCAGTTCTTATGTTTAACTTAACTTGTGGGAGTTCAAAGAAAAATTTCCCCATTTCTCTGAGGTTCTTCATATGCTGGAGGAATGGACAAATGAACATCAGGCATGATTAGCAAGAGAAAAACCCTAGTTTAATAACGTAAGTATAGAGAATTTATATGGCACTAAGTTCTAAGGTAGGTGGAGCAGACTAAAGATTTATACCCTGAATGGAAAGGGAACCTGGCATGTTGAGGTAGAGAAGAGGGGTCACTAGTAGCTATAAAATAATTTTCTTAGAAAGAGAGAGCTATTTATGAATAAACTATCTCTTGAATTATGACCTTCCCAAATGACATTCTTCTAGATTAGAAAGACCATTTCTAGATTAGAAAAAGAGTGGAGGCCCATGAGTGACAGATGCCTTCCTTGATCAAGGAAAGGACTAAAATCTTAAAACTCCTTTGCCTATGGAATTGTCCTCTATTGTTCTTGGCTTCCTCATATCAGAGTGGAGTATACACTAGAGGCCAGTCTGAGAAACTTGTAGTGTTCTGTTTTAACTTCATATCTATTTTGAGCTAATTTTTGTGAATTCTCTAAGTCAGGGGACCAAATTCATTCTTTTGCATGTAAATATCCAGTGCCATTTATTGAAGAAGTTATCCATTCCCCATTTCATAAATCTTGACTATCCTTTTATTCTGTTTTTCATCTGTATGTCTTGATATTTAAGTGGAATTCTTATAAACAATATAGTTGTGCCTTGTTTCTTGATCCACTGTGGCAATTTCTATCTTCTAATTAGTGTATATAGACTATTAATGCTTAAAGTGATTGTTAATATAGTTGGGTTAACATCTACAATATTTGCTACTGCTTTCTCTTTGTTGCCCTGTTCCTTGCTCCTAGTTTTGTCTTTCCCTCTTTTCTGCCTTTGTAGTTTCAGTTCAGTATTCTACATGATTCCATTTTCTTTCCTTTTCAGCATATCATTTGTATTTCTTATTTTTACTTATTTTAGAGGTTACTCTAGAGTTTATAATATACATTTTCAATTAATCCAAGTCACAATGTTGAAAGGAGGACACAATGTACTGGGTGAAATGAGCTGTGTTAAGTAGACCTTTAGTAATGTAGAGGTAAAACACAGAGGAAATGGAAGCATTCTGTAATCTTCTGATTAAGTATTTTGGTGAGTCTGTCCTTCTCAGCTATTTGTCTCCCCAATTCAGTGAGACAGAATAACTACAGGAGGCTGTAGATGAATAGAAGACTATCTCTTCCTCAGCCCCCACTCTCCACCCCCACCTGCAAGTATATTAGATGCTGATAGGACCCCAGGAGGTTAAGTGCTGATAACTTAGTTTCTTCAGAGGCCAAGCCTCGTTGTTGCTGCTTGGGTTTTTGTTTTTACTTTTTATTGTGTTAACTTTGATTTATAAAACGATACAATTTTAGTTGTGTTAAGGTAAGCAGTTATAGATATGAACTGAGGCAAACAAATGACCTGTATGAGTGACTGACCATGTGGCCACCAAAGAACGAGGTGGACAAAGGACAGAAAGCATTTACAAAGGAAGGGAAATATTGAAACTATTGATAGTTATGCAAAATAACTGGGTGTGGTGGCCTTGAAGCAGTTAATTAGATAGATTCCTGAGATACGAATAGAGGATATAAACCTGCCCCAGAGCATGAGCATCTTCAAATTCCACCTCTCAGAGTAATTGAGGCTGCCCATTTGGACCTCTCCCAAATGTACTTTCTTATATCCTATTAAAGTGTTCCAAGACTTTATTTCTCCTGTCTGATGTTTTGAATTCTTCTACTCACACAAACAACAGTTGCGGTGACAAAGTAAGTTTCCCTCACTATCCATTTGTAAAAGAAAAATGTGGTGCCTGAATACAGTATTCTCTAGGCTCCTTTTTCAGACCTAGAACTTCCAGAGAAGCAAAGATAAGGCCAACTCCTGAGTGCTGGAGGCTAAAGTTGGCCTGTTAACCCTCTGGAAAGATTTATGTTATTCCTTTATCAGCATAATGTTTTCCCCAATACAGCAAAGAACTGGGACCACCAGAATGCCAGAGGCCACTTCACAGACCTTAAGAACTTCCTGGAAAACTCTTTCATTTACTACTGCTTTTTAAATTCCTTGTGACTCTTATTCTCTTGCCAATTAAAGACACAGGAAAGTGGTCTCCCCGAAAACCTCCTCCCTGGTATAAATCTGACCAGCTCCCAATCTGCTATGCAGCCCTTTCTGCCCATGGGAGCTCTACTGTCATCCTCTCACATTCTTTCTCCTCCATTTTCTTTAATAAATTCATAAAACTGCACTTCTTAATGTCAAAAATTCACCATTCACTACCAAACCCCCACTAGTCCCACATCTCATTGGATCCCGAGGACAAGCTTTTAAGAAAAAGAAAGCTCTGGCTTTTTGAAAATGGTCATGTTCCCTTCCCCTGCCAGAAATATGATGGGATTTTTCTCTGATAATCACTGTGAGAACCTACAAGAAATCCTGGAATTAAAATTTACCAAAGTGTCAAGGCCTCCCTATGATTGGATTGCCCTGGTTATTAACTCTCAGGTTTACCCACACTGTAGTTTGTCAATAAAAGTCTAGATTTTTCTACACAAGCATTAATTCCTGGGGAGATTTCTGCTCATGTATATCTACTTCAATATGTTGTATTTCTCTGTACTGATCTACCTTTTTTCCCTTCCCCAATATTAGGGCAGTAATTGTCCCTGTGATCTCATTTCTTTGGCAGACCTAAGAGGAATTGTTGAATTTTTCAATTTGCTCCACTTTTCACTTGTTAGGACAAAATGACAAGCCGAGACCAGAAACTGGAGATCTCTCATGTGGTTTTAATTTACATTTCCCTAACGTCTTGTCACTGAACATCTTCCATGTTTAAGGATAATTACACCACTTTAACTTTTACTGATAACTAACTTTTTTAGCTAAGAAAATAATGACATTTTCAAAAGTTTTCACCAAAAGAAATCTAGAGTAATTTATATTTTAGAAAGATGACCAGTGTCATTAACCTGTTATTTAGAGTTCTGAGAGTGGAAATTATATCTTCTCTACTGAGCTGCCTTAATCAATTGAACAGATGACTTAGAGCTTGACAGCAGGACTCTAGGAAGGAAAGAATATCATGCTCTTATATCATGGAAGCAATCGTTATAAAGAGATAGGCCAATGAAAAATGGTATTAAGTGAACATGATTTTGTTGGGATATGAAGGAAATTCCCCTATCCCTCTGAGGAGCTTCATAAGCCAGAACAAATTGACATGAGCTATATTAGTAAAAGAAAAAAACTAATTTAATGACATACATAGAATTTACATAACTGTAAACTTTGAGGTAATTGCAACAGGTCAAAGATTTTTAGGAATAGGAAATGGGTACAAGGGCATTGAGGGGATGAGTTCATCTTTACTTCAGAAATGAAGGCAAATAGGAAACAGGCAAGAACAGAGAGGAGGAAGAAGATTTTTTATTTTAGTTAAATATATTGATTGTCCTCCTTGCCCCACTCCCACTCCCAACCCCAAAGGACACAAATCTGGGTCCTTGAGATGTATGTGGACTGCGCTTGAGTAGAAGCAATGGACCTAACTGCTACGCCACTAGGCACACCAAGAACTTTCTAAATTTAACAGCCTGAAAGATAGGTATTATTATCATCATCCCCATCTGAACGTTAAGGCAGGCAACTGAGGTTCAGAGAGGCTTTGTATTTCCCACCACGGCACATGTTGATAGAAATGTCAGCAGGAATACTTAAATCCAGGCAATCTGACCCTAAACAAGTCCATGAACTAACCACTATATAATATTGTTTAGACTTTAAAGGAACATATGTTATAAAGGAAAGTAGGCTTAAAATTTCTACAAATGGACATGAAACTTGAATGAAGGGAAAGGAAAACTTATGGCTGGGTATAAATACTTCAAACTTTAGACTAAAAGACGACTGAAAAATAGTATGTATTTTGAGACAATATTGAGTGAGTCAAGTGCTTTCTGTTCTCATTTAAAAACAGCATGTTTCATTACAGATGAATTAAATGTCTTACTTGGCAAACAAGATAATATAATGTTTAAAATGTAGATATAATTTTATTTCTCGAGAAGTTTAGTCTTAAATAAACTATGATCTTTCTCCCTTTCTACTTCCCTCCCTTCCTTCTTCAGAATAAGTCATCTTAAAATATACCAATACAGAAACTGAAAGTTTATCTCCTATCTTATGGCAATTTTGGTGACCAATAATTGATTAAAATAAAAATCAAGTCCTAAATACTTTTAATCAATATAGATTATTTTTGTCATAAACTTTGGCATAGTATTTTGTAAACTCCATAGCCTATAAGTATATGAGATCACAGTACGATCATACTGAATGGCACAAGGCCCTCTATACACATTTGGAGTTGTAGTTTTGCTTCTGCTTCTATATAAATTGATTATAACCTTACGAAAATCACTTAGTTTCTCTGACCCTCAGTTTTCTTATCTATAATGTTAAACGATCGGACTTCATGAACTTTACTTTCGCAGTAAAATTCTGTACTCTCACTGAAGCGTCACTTGAACGAATTTTCAAATATCAGTATGGGGTAGAAAAAGATTTGGGGCACATCCTTGTGGCTCAGGTTGCTGAGACACTGGTGTGTCAACCACATATAGTGTGAGGACCCGGGTTCAAGGTGCAAAACCAAAATGAGCAACTAAAGCAAAGATGCCTATTATTCCTCTCCCTCCCTTCCTTTCCTCTTCTCTTTAAAAAAAAAAAAGATTTCATCTCATACTTTCTTCAACTTGGGCAGTCTTCACCAACCTTCCTAATGATACCTCCCAACACAAACCCTAACTGTATATCCAACAATACCCTTCCAAGCTTCTTTTGACTATCGTTGTCCAACTATCTTGTACATAAGATCAGCTCCAGATGAAGACTGGCTTGATTTGACTATCTGTGAAGCAGTAGGCTAGATGCAGGTGATGGAGGCATTTTTAAGATGGCAGTAAGGGTGACTCCAGGTGGTTTGATGAGTAGAACTCATTAGAGCTGTCACAGAATATTTATAATCAACAAGCATATTTTCTTAAACTATTAAAGCCAATTTGCAGCAGTGTGAGCAAGAAGGGCTCAGGATGCAAACTCAGATGACTTTCTGCTTCAAGAGTAAGCTAACTTCCTCAGGATTTAGAGAAAAAAACTGTATCATTCAGTTCCCAAGGGGAACAGAATCCAACTCACATGGTAAGGGGATAATTTACAGAGGTGTAGGTAGGGTGAAGGCAACTCAAAATGATATTGGAATGCTTCGGAAATTAGCAACATAGAAAAGCAAGGTGGTGCCTAGACCTGAAGAGGCACTAGAGGCATTAGAAACAGAAAAGTGCAATGAAGAGCCACGGAAGAGGACTGGTCTAACAGTGGAGCAGTCGCCCTGTGATAGAAAACACAGCTCAAAGTAGGCAGAAGGCAAGGACAAAGTGTCCTCCCCTCTCTCGTGAAGTCAACCTGTTTTCTGTTGGTGTCTGTCATTAGCCAAGACCTGTCACTGAGGAGCCCTGGTAATAGGGAGTGCCAGGTTGGTGTCTGAGCCCAAAGCGGGGCAGAGAGCAGCAAAGAATGGATCTGACTTAGGGAACTTAAGTAAGCAGAAAATAACCAGCATGCAACTCGCCAAGACAAGTTTTAGTATAATTTGGATTATTTTTTCCCTAGTGGATAGTTGAGTAGAAAGAAATAGCAGGATGATTATGATTGGGCAGATTGCCCATATTTCCCTGTGGTTTTAATAGGCAGACAATCCCTTCTGATTAATTTTGATTTTGATTTTTCAGTTTTATTGACACAACTATTAATGAGACATTGCTCCATTTCTCCCTACTTTTACTTTATCTTGGTCACTATTTCTCCACATTTAGGTCTTGTTCACCACTGCCTAGCACTGGCAGCCCCTGGCGAAATTGAACACTTCTCTGCTCTGTGAAAGCTTAACATGTGAGACAATGCAGGCTGCCTTGTGTCCTCACATCATGAGAAGTCCTAAATGTTAACAGCTCCGATTTTAAGGTTTAAGTAAAAATAAACTTAGCTTAGGAGAATGTCTACTTAACATTTAGAGTGGATACTATTTCTGGGCTTCCATTTGCGGTCTTTCAAGCTTTTGTTATGCCTCGAGGAGAAAGGCAATTAAAGCATGGAGGCATCTCCCTGTCGTTGGGAGATGGCCCTTCCCAGTGAGTCACTACGTAGACTGCCTTGCTCTTCTTAAGAATAGTATTTTGGATTATTCTAAAACATCGCATTGAAGTGTGAACAGACTGAGAATAAAACTGAGTCCAGTGTGTGCCAAGTGTGGGCAGTTTATAAACCCAGTGAAACTTGCCATTAACATGTAGCTTGGCAAACTCACTCATGAGCTGAGCTGCAAGTCGGACTGCCTTTTTGTTTTTCAATCCCTTTGTAGCCTTTAAGACTGAGATCAGACCTGAGTTGTCAGCTTCATTTAGTGAAACAGAATCCAGCTTCCTCTCTCATGCCTTCAGTTTCTTGTGAGGAAATTTGCTATGATTTAAACTATATATATTTGCATGTATATATCCAGAACTGTTACATGACAAGAAATTTTCAGAATATAGAAAGACTTTAAAATCATCTTTGGATCATATGGTAGACCTACTTGGTTTTATATTTTACTGTTCTTGTCCTAGTTTGCTCTCTTATCGAATAAGCTTACAACTAGAAATCTATTTCAAATTCCAGGTAATAAATCCAAACACAGACAATTTGAAAGGATAGAAAAATACTCTTTTTATTTAGAATGTTGTCCCTCAGTCTTATTTGTATCACTAAAACTAATGGTGTGAAATATAGTAGCACAGAAAGATATACAAACATATAAACATGAAAATCTGTGTTCTCTAATTGCAGAGGAAACATCCCCAATAAATAAGGAATCCTCATGCTCACCATCCAGAAGCAGAGATGGGAGGGTTAAAGCCACGAGTATAGCAGGCACATTTCCAAGGAAGTCTGAGGATGCAGCCCAAACAGTCCAAAGAGGTGTTATTAATACCTTTGGGATGAGCTTTAAAGGGCAAAAAGGAGATTGTTCAGTAAACAGGAGTGAAAAGACACCTTGAAGGAAACAATTCTGTTGCTAGAATGTGGGGTGTGCAGGAGGGAAATCTGACAAGTAAGGCCAGGACTAGGTAGGGGTCAAATTAAGAAGTGTTTTTGTGCCTGGCAGAAGAGTTCAAAATGTATCTGTTACTGTTTAAGGAATAGCAATAGTCTTCAATTGTATCTTTGTTCTGACTACATGAGTAACTCATAACTTTACAAAAAAACCTAAAGCTTCTGAATAGTTGAGGGAAAAGATGAAAATCCAATTAATATAACTTACGTTGTTTGTACTTTATTATATTTGTGCCGTTTTGTTAATGCTTATTTTAATTTGAAATGAAAACAACTTCTATTAAGTATTTTGCAATGTGCTGCCTCTAGCACTATATCAGAAATCCTTCCATGTGAGTTCTTATAGATCTAACACAATAATGTACTGTCTATAAAATTCCATCTAGAATGATTGCTCAGAAGAGATGTGGCCTGCTCACATTTGCTTCAGAAAGGTAAACTACCCACAGTGTGTCAGGGATTCAGGCAGATACAGATTGTCGACATATGGCCATATTGACCATTTTTGAACTCTTTATATTCCTTGACCCTGCTAAGTGATACTCATTTTAGAAAGTCAAATGTCAAATAAGACTCCTGTTGGTAAACTCCTACCCGACACAATCTGGGCTAAGATGCTTTTTTCTCCATGGACACTGGACATTGTCTCAAGACTTGGGGATCAACTGGAAATTTAAAAAAAGACAAAAGACTTTTATCTAGATTTATTATAAACTTTGCAGTATAAGAAGTTAGAGAGATGTGCCCTGGTGGCTAAGGAGTTAAGTCTACAGCTGCAGCATAGTCCTTAAGTCCCAAGGACTGTGGTTTGCAACCTAAGGCTGGCCGGATGGGTGGATAAATAAATAAACAAATAAATAAATAGTTTCTTCCTGCCTCTTGTCTACTTGCCTTCTTTTCTGCCTCCTTCTTTTCTCTTAAAAAAAAAAGTATAGAGAAAAATTCCATAATATTTCCAAAATAGGTGTCAGTATTTAGATTAATGGTATAGCACCATTTTCAGAGAGACTCAAGTGAGAACTAATTTCTCCTCATCATGACTTACAACAGAAATGTCTTTGAGACTGTTTTAGCAATACTTGAACTAAAATTAAGGGATCAAGAGATGGGAGATGTAATGAGAAACTCTTTATTCTGTTAAGCATATGCCTCCCAATGTTCCACCTTACTTTGTCATATACAAGTTTCCCCCAATATTCAAAAGTAGAATGCTTCTATTTGGTATGATTTAGTAGGTTATTTTGAGCGTCTGGGAATACTCAAATTTTTTTCTATATAAATTAATGGTAATAGCATTCCCAGATCCAAAAATAGCCTACCAAATCATACCAAACAGGAACATTCTACTTTGGGATAGTGGAAGAAAGCTGTGCAACAGAAGTAACCTACAGGGAACTGAATCCTACCAAGAGCCGAGTGAATGAGCTTAGAAGCAGATCTTTCCTCAGCTGAGCCTTGAGATGACAATAGTCAAAACCTTGTGCAGCCTGTGAAGGAAGTAGCAGACCAAGCTAAATCACACCTAGGTTAGTAACCTACAGAAATGGAGATGATAGATACTGTTATTTCAATCCATTAAATTTGGGGGTAATTTGTCACACAACAACATATAAGTCTAATGCACACTTGTACTTTCTGCTTGCTGTCTTCCTGGTACACCTGCATTCCAGCTGTTGCTGTGGCAGCCAGCTTCTCACAGATGTAAACTGACAGCTGAACTGTTTGTGCATTACTTTGTGTCCTGAGCCTTCTGACGCTACAAGTATGGGATTCCTGTGAGATCTTACTCAGCAATACTCACATCTAACCTCGAGGTGCAAGCAAGGTACCCTTTGGGAAAACTCTTGACTAAGGAAGGACAGGAGTGAGCAGAAACATCCTCACTCCATTGTACAGAAGGACAAATCAGAACTTCAGATGGCCCAAGCGGAATCAAGCACCAGCAGCTCACAGCAACAACCAACTTAATTATGCATCCTTCTCTGACTTGCCTTCCTGCCTGTTAACCTCCTTGAAGGAAGAAACTGTTTTGCACTGAAACCCTGGTCTCAGGTTGTTTGGGGTTGAGAAATAGGAATCAAAGCTGAGGTGTTTTGTCTCCTTTGAGTGTGGTGTCACCAGATCAAAGGTATTTGTGATTCTGATTTTTATATAATAAAGAAGCAAATCTCTAACATATTTCAGGAAATAAATACTTTCTTTGGCATAGTATCACACAACATCTCCTATCTCTTACTCATAGCATTTGTCACCCCACAGACACAAAACCTGTTCAGTTCAATATTCTCTATGATGTGCAATGCTGTACACTCAGGCACAACTCAAATACACTGTATATTTGAACCAAAAAGCTGCAGATTTGGCACCCTGATGGAGTAGTGGTTTGGTCTGCTGTCACTTGGCAAAAGGCCTCATACATTCCAAGGAACGGGGACCCCTAGAGAACAACCAGGATGAACAGCTAAACAAAATAAGTTTTTAAAAAATGTTTCCTTCTCGCTCTTCCTTCCTGCCTACTTGCCCTCATTCCTGCCTGCACCTTTCCTTTAAAAAAAGGAAAAACAAAGTTGCAGACTAGCTTGAAATATTTATAGTGCATGAGTCTATCACTTTAACCAATAAAAAACCCAGAGCAAATATATTTAATTTAATAAGTTAATTTCATCATGTCTCTTTCCTTCTCAGTTAATTCTTCTATAACTTTTATAGAAATATAAATAAAGAACATCTCGGATTACTGCTAGCATTAGATATCTGGACAACTGCACCTATGTTCCAAAATATGCTGCCAATCTCAGACAGCTTCCCAACAATTTTGGTTCCCATAGAGCTTGTAGAATGGCTAAAAGCACTCTGAACAAAGATCAAATCTCAGATTCTAACATTGTGTGTTTTGTCCCAGAATCCAGATTTTTTTTTCTTTTTTCTTTTCTTTCTTTCTTTTTTTTTTTTTTTTTTTTACAAAATCTGGCTCTGTGTGTATATGTGAGAAAGAGAACATTTCGTAGTTGAATTTTCAAGAAATTCCACAAATATGTTTTTAAGGAAAAAATGCAATGCCTCTCCCGGCATTTCTGAACTTAGAAAGAAAATTAACTTTTATTTAAAGCATTGTTAACATTTCCAAAGGCAATAAAAGATTCCTAAATAAAATGTATTTATTCTTAAATTATACAGCCCTCTCTCTTCCTGATCTCACGCTGAGATAAAACTTCTAATTCTCTCTCAATTTTGCATGTTTTTTTAATCCCCCAAACAAGTGATTGACTCTCACTGCTACTTGGTTTTTATCCCAAGACTAATGAGGGATGAAAGCAGAAGGGAGAATTGGGGAGATTTTCCAAACTAGCCTAAAGAGGTTATTGAAATTGCCTCTGAGCCTCTCAGGGCAACTTGGGGCCTTCTAAAGAATGTAAGTATAAATAAGCAATTTTCACATAGCAACAACATTGCTGTGGAAACTAAATGAGTCACATAACAGCTTGTGGTCTTGTATAAATTTGTTCTTCTCTTATCTTTCATTGTCCTTTGTCTGAAACAGAAAATTTATTCTTAAAGGGTCAGATATTAAATTTGATTAGCAAACCATAGTTAAGTTGATCATATTTCCTTGAGACAAAAACAGGACATTGGAATGGCAAAAAAGGAACAGAGTTAATGTGCTGGTGACAAAGGGGAGGAGAAGAGGTGGAACAATCCGAGTAGAAGCAGAGCAACTGGACCAGCAACAAGCACTACTCAACACTGATTGGCAATCAGTGGTCTAGTGGAACTTCATAGAAATAGCCAGAGCCTGGGCAAGGAATTGGGCATCATAGGCAAAAACCAAATTCAGTGCCCCCTATCAGCCCTGATCAAAATGTCCTGACTAAAACACATGGAATTTTAATCATCCCAGTGCCAAAAATGTCCAATAACCCCCACAGTGCCAGAGATGGCCCTCAAGTGCCAGAAATAGCCTCCTTGGTGCTTGAAATAACTCCCATATTACGTACCTACAGCTCGACTATGTTCTGTTCCTTTTGAAGAGGGAATAGGCATGCATGGGGTGAAGGGGAAATTCGCTTCTGGCAGGGAAGCCCTCTGCAGTCAGCGCTGACAAGGCTATCTTTAACGCAGGGCAAAAGGGAGAGCTGATTTTGAGCCCCCTCAACAGACTGGAACCTAGGGCGATTCAACTGCCTCTTTTGTCCCTCATTAAAGACAGCCCTGGTTTATTAAAACTGGGACAAAACTAACATGTATATTAAAATGACAGGACAGTTGGGAAATAGGAACAAAATGGCAGTGTCCCATTTAAAATGGTATGTACGGTCAGCCTAACTATAGTTTCTGTCACAATGGCTTAACTTTGCTCTTGTAAAGTGGAAATAGAGACAAGACAATATATAAATAAATGAGTGTGGATATGTTCTAATAAAAGCTGCATTTGTAAAAACTGGTCTAGCCTGACAGCTGTATTTTTTTATTTCATGTCTAGAACAAGAATCTTTAAAAACTATGGGTTGAGGTTGTATCTTCTTGTTTCCATGACATCCTTTCGTCTCAAGGATTCAATCACTACAGTTTATGTAAAATGGAAGGAAGAGAGATGTTTTTGTGGTATACATGAAAATGAGGACATAACTTTGAAAAACTTCCAGAATAAGAAGCACAACTGAAAAGAATAAGGACCTGTCTCCACTGATGTATCATCCAGGATCAGCTTCACAATGTTCCTTCTGTACTTTGGACATCAAGAAAAATGCTGCTCTTTTTAACAGATAGTCGTGTCAAACACAGAAATAAATAGAAATGCAAATGGATTATTGGCTCATGCAGATAAAGGCCAAATAAATCTAGTTCAAAATAAGTATCTCCTTGACCAAAATTGATATGTCCCAGTTTGAAAGTAATGGAATGCAGTCATACATTCCATAATACCTGGTACAATTCAGTATCTCTGACATGACATTTATAGGCTAAGGTGACATTCAACAACCCTCCTCTATCTGCTTCATCTATAATTTTGTATAAGATCTCTATAGGGTATGTGAACCTCTGAATTCATAAGTGAAAAGAGCTACACAAATTTTTCTCATGAACGTTATATACATTTTTTCAGAATGAATGCATAACCATCAACAATTTCCCATGAATTCTATGGCCTCAGATTAAGAAAATTCATATCGACAATGAATAAATAAAAATGTTTACCAAACCTAAATTTTAGTTTAGTTTATAGGGCATGCTTGGATCAGCAGTAGGGAGACTTAAAAAAAAAATCCAGGTTAAAATATCCTCTCCATTAAAACCTCAAATGTCAAATTTACTTGATTCTTTTGTGTTGGTTATTACATTTTATTTTGGCTCTATTTTTAAAATGACTTTGCTTTTAAATGTTCTACATATATGGAACTTGCTTGTGAAGTCACAAACACACAGAGAAAAACTGATGAAATTCCACTTCCACACCAGAATACAGGGAATTCAAAGCTGGATTGCCAACCTTAGCAAATAAAAATCTAGAATACTTGGTTAAATTTAAATTTTGTGTGGGATATACTCACATTAAAATTTTATTTATTCTTTATCTGAAATTCAAGCTTAACTGAGTGTCTTGTATTTTATCTGGCAAGCATGAGAATATTATTGCCAGTCTAACAATAAAAATGAGCTAAACTAGTTTTTAATTCATGAGATTTTGAATGCATCTGAAGTTAGAGAAAATAATAACTGGTTTAAATTTTTAAGAGAAATAGGCGCTGACTGGGAGAGAAGGGATGCAAACACTCTTTTACCTGGGTTAAAGCAACCAAACACCATTAAGATTTTAGCTAGAATAATTGATGAAGACCAAGGAAGGACTGGAAACACAACATGAAACCACGGGGAGCCACAGAAATTAGAAGAGTCCATATTCTCCAGCCTTTCTTTACAAGCACAATCAAAATGGTCACACACACAAAAAAAGAATATCAATTGTTTTGCAAACCAGGTAGAAATAAATGTCAGCCAAAGCAGGATGCCTCATCTGTTTTCCCATCTTCTCTGCAGAACCAGTCTTTGTCCCTGGAGGTAGAAAGTAATAATGATATTGTTTCCTAAGGAAATGGTGAAAACTTTTGCAACTAGGAGAGGAATAGAAAAAAATTAAAAAGTTTAATTCTGTACTGGGAGCAGAAGCAAAATAAACCACAAATTACTACCAGGGAAGGGACAAGAGAATTGAGAAGGACATATTCCCAAGAATCTACCTAAGATTGTTATTTAATCATTGCAATAGAGAGCATTCAATTCCACTATCCTCCATCAACAAGAAAAAAGGCTTAAAGTGAAAATAAGAATACTATGGGGAAAAGAGACATAAGAAGAATAAGAATGTACAAAGAGATCCTCTCCAAGGCAATAGAAATAGAAGACCCATTTTTGTTTTATTTAGCTCTTTCATTCACTTGGTTTCTCTATATGCCACATCCGAGTGAAATCAGTCAAACAAAAATAGATTTTTAGTTAATTAAATCAAATTAGTATTTGCAGGAAGGGAAGTGGGGTATGGGAAAATTCAATAGAGGGGATCAATGTATAGTGAAGGAAGAACTGGAGCAGTAGTGGTAGGCTTAATTTATTACATATGGATGTTGATTTACAATGAGGCACACCCGAAACCTATACAATACTGCCATGCAATGCTCCTTTAATAAAATTAATTAAATAAATAAGAAAACTTCATGGATAACAAACTAAATGTAACAAATTAACAAACAAAACAAAAGAAAACTTTTTGACCATAAGAACAAAATTGTTGTTACCATAAGGGAAGGAGGAAGAGGGGTAGCTAAATCAGGTAAAAAGGATTGGCAGTATGGGGAAAGATAGAAACTAGAATTCTGGTGGCATGCATAATGAAGTATATTCAGATGTTAATTTTTAAGGTGATCTACCTAAAATTTCTATAATGTTATAAAACAGTCTACTTCAATCTAAAAAAAAAAGACTTTTAATTGCTTTTTAAAAAATGGAAGACTTAAAATGCAAGGCCAAACAGACATTGCTCTCCAAATAAATTCTTACCCTAAACACAAGGAATCCTTAAGAAAGCTGGAGCATGCAGCGCATTGGAGAAAGCATAGTAACAAAAAAAAAGTTCAAATCCAATGCAACTACTGATTAATTCCAATTCCCAAACTAAAGACTTAAGGAAAGGAAGGTTTTTCCATTTCCAGGCATAAAGACTATTTCAGTCTCTCCTATCCTACACATTCAACTTTCAAAAAGTATTATGAGGTATACAATAGGAATGAAAGAAGATACAAAGTAAGGCAAGTATCAGAATCAGAGTTAGCAGTGAATGCTATATTGAACTATCTGGCAGGGAATCAAGAAATAGTGCCAAAGGCTCTCAAAAAAAAAAAGTAGGTTATAAAAGCAATTGAGTAATTTCATCGGATAAGGAATTAAAGAAAAATGCTAAAAATGAAAAGTACAGTTATACAGCAAAAGGATAACTTTGACTCATCAATACATTGAATTCTACCAATGAATGCATCAGTTAGCCGAAAGATAAGTCAACAGAAACTACCCAACCTGAAGAACAAAAAGAGAAAAAGCCTGAAAAACTAAACCATAATATTCAAGATACACGGGACAATGTCAAACTTTCATAACATGCATAATTAGAATCCTAAAAAGAAGAGTGTGAAAAGACAGAAAAAGTATTTGAAGAATAACAGAAGAATTTCTGCCAAATTAATGATGGATGTCAAACACAGGTACAAAAGGTTCAGAGAAAAATGAAAACGATAAATTCTAAGACATACATACCCACCTTCAGATGCCACATTAAAACTAATGAAAAAGAAAAACAAATGCAAAAAATTTTAAATAATCAGAAGAATAAGAAGCATTTCTGAAAGAGAAAAAATAATTTATATTATGTCAGATTTCTCATCAGAAGCCATATAAGCAAGAAGATAAATGAGACATCGCTCAAGCACTGGGCACAGGGATGGGGAGGAAGACATCAACCCAGAATTCTACAACCTGTAAAAATAACTTTCAAGCCTGCCAGAGAAAGAAAGCTTTCTCAAACAAATAAAAATAGATGGAATGCATTTTCTGGAGATATACTCTATAAGACTGTTAAAGGAAATTCATCAGGAAGAAGGAATGTGGTATCAGATTGAAAGTTCGACATACAAAAAGAAGTAAAAGTTACCAAAGATAGAGAAAATATCTGCAAATCATATATGTGATAACTAACTTATTTCCAGAATATGTAAAGAACTCTCAAACTCACCAATTAAAAAGAAAACACGCACACAAATACACACCCCAATATTAAAAAAATGTGATGTACTTCTGAGCAGATGTTTCACCAAAGAAGATATTTGGGTAGTAAATAGATGAAAGAATGGTCAAAATCAGTAATCTTAGGGAAACGTAAATTCAAAACACAATGGCATAGCAATACAGAGAATCGCTAATCTTAAAGAAAGATGGGTGAGGGGCAGAGACTGACTATCTTTGCAAATCTTCTCTAAGTCTAATATGATTTCAAAACTAAAAAGTTACAAAAAGGCACAGGACTCTTTTCCATTGCTGAGACTCGAATTGCATCAGAACATGGTTATCAGTGGGAAGGACACAGAAGAGGGAAAGAGGACTAACCTATAGATGTGCTTTAGCCAAGAAAAGTCCTGAGGTATGAGGTCCCCCAGTTAGATCTTGTTAACCAGTCCTTGAAGGAAACCAAAATATATCACCCCATAATATCCCTCTTTGACATAAAAAATTTTTTTTTTTTTTTTTTAGTTCAACACAGTTATAAAGGAGCACATGCAGAAAAACACTTCTCTTTCTATCTGGAAGTCGAATATAAATTCTTTTACCCAAAACAGTTCCCATGATGACACCAGAGGAATCTATAACCCGACTCCATCACTTTCTTCCCCTATTTTTACCTTCCCAGTTTACTGCCTTTGAAATCGAAGATAAATTTTCTTTGTCTTTGTCTTGTCATCTGTCTACATTGGTTTTTTTTGAAGATGCTATATAAGCTGAAATTCAAAACTGCTACTTGAGTTACTTTTGGTTTCTGTTTTTCTCACACGATGTGCACCGCACACTAACATTTTTTCTCATTTCTCTCTTGTTAGAGTTCCAACTAAATACCTAAGATAAACTTTACCTCCTATAGCCTATGGGCTTGAATGTATCCTAGTGATTTTGACTGAAGGCACGAACATAGTCAGGGCAATTATAAACCTGAGAGCTGTGGCAATCACACCTTGCTCTCCGTATATGAACCAGGCTGGTGTGATGAGTTTTCTTTAGTTGTTTTCTCTAATAAAATATCCCCCAGATCCGGATTGGAGGCAGAGTTTACCAGAAGTGAACTGTCTGGTAAATTTAAGCGATCGCATTGTTGTTGAGTTCGGGGTTTATTATAGTGTCCAACAATGAAACACATTCAAGTTAAAAAGTGGTCTATTTTGGTGGTGATTGTACCTGTCTTAATGACTGCTTCCACTTGCAGTTAGGGACAACTTCTCTTTCATTTAAGAGAATTCTGAGACTTCATCAGACAGAAGTTGATCTGAGGCTCCATGTAGTTCTCCTTTGCTGATTGACCTTAGTAAGCTCGCCTCCTAGACATTATTTTCTTCAATTTCAGAGTCTTTTTAAGAAGATTAAAATATTAAAGACAGCTTTAGATTCAGACTTAAATGAGTATTTAAAATCCTAACCAGGTGTGCTCACATACAATCACATAACATCTGGTGAATTTATCAGAGAACATTGGTCTAGTCTCTGAATTCACTTCATACTTCTATCAATTGCATTAAAAATAACTAAAAATAGAATTTAAAATTTCCTCCACTCTTCTCCACACACAACCACCTTTTAGGAAGTCAAATGCAATCCTTTTTTATTGGGTGGGGGGCTAGGGGAGGGCGAGAGGTGATGAACCATATAGCAAAAAACACATTTCTGCATATGTATGAAGAAGAGCCTGATGGAAACACATTCTAGCAAGTGTTCCCAGTGATGCTTCTCCACTTGAATAAACATATGGAAAATCACTCTTTATTTTATCAAACTAATAAGGCATTTTTTGAGGCAAAATTGGATGTATTGTACTCCTCTTTAAGTGTTACTCTATTCAAAATGAAAATTATACCCTGAGAACTATGCTTCTCCTTTCAACACCCACTTTTCTTTGTTTTCAAGGAACAGATGAACAATCTCAATGATAAAGTTCTTAGAGGTATTCTTTGTCTGTCTTAACCCATTTAATTAGCTTAAAATGGATTTTAAGATTCTACATCTGCACACCAATTTTGACTATACTCTCCAGCAGTGTAGTTCCAGATAAAGAAAACTCCATCCTCAGGAAGCTGTACTTCAACCAGCATCCTCTGAGTCCAGGCCTCACCACCAGTCAATAACCAGTCAAATCAGTCACCGCCTCTGTTCCCCAAGGACCCTCTTAATTCCCTTTCCCAAGAGAAACATACTTTTCCAGGGAGATTCTGCCTTTGTGTATGTCAATTTTTTGTAAAGTAGACACATTCACTGGAACGAAGGCAAAGGAGTAGCCTACCTCCAGGACAGCGGTTATAACTGGGTATCTCCAGGCAGGAACTATGTCATGGTGTTAGAGTATCTGACCCAGAATAAGTGTTCAGTGCATTTAAAAAATTACTTAACTATTTTATCACAGTACTGCTTAATTTTGACACTAATATCTATAAGCAAGTAAACAGATGAATACCCAGCACATACACACACACACACACACATACACGTACACACACACACACACACACACACACACACACTAATGGAAGGTTCTCTACACTGAAGATTAATAATAATGATAGTTTTAGTCCTTTGAAGAAATTATCACTTAAATATGCAAGATGCATTATCTATACACAAGGATCTAAAATCCAGTAATAGAAAAGAAGCAAGAAAACTAAGACTGAGGAAGCTCTCACCCTCAGCAACACAATTTTTAATGGACAAGATATCCTTCATCAACTGGTTTGACCAGTTTTCTTTTTCAGCCTGCACTTTGATGAGCTTTGCTTTTTAGTCTTCAAGTAGGACAGTATTAACAATCTTTTAAAAAGTAATTATCCACTTAAACTTGGACTTCTCTGGTCTTTGAAAAAGAAAAATGAACTCATAAGGAGGATTGAATCATCATTTGCCTTTGTGTTGGGGAATAGGTGAGAGAAACTCGAGTGTTAAAGATATCCATCATAAATTAATAGCATTGACTTTCTGGAAACCCACTATCTACCTACCGAAAAACCTAGTGAACAAGTTAATGCCTCTGTGATACGTGCAGCACCTTCTACAAACTGCCTGTCATCCCGGAGAGTATATTTTCACTGGGCTTCTTTAACAGTCAGTGAGGAAAGAATAATACAAGAGCGCCACAGCTGCTTCTGCATGAGGCAAGGGTTTTCCATCCGTACTGTAGTACTTGGCCCCTAAATTACTTTTTACACTCCACAGTACAGGTCTGCATAGCGAGGGAGGAAAGGGAGGTAGAACTACATGGAGCTCACATGAGAAATGGTATTGCTTCTCTTGGCATTAGTGCTAGACAGCCCAAGAAACTACTCCCTGGGACCCACCAATGGGTCTCTATTGACTTTAAGTGATCTTGAGACTGGAACAGCCAAAACCAGGGTGAATGTCTTTAACGTCTTGACACCTATGGCCCAGCTGGGAGCTGCCAGCAGATCTGAAAACTATTGGACCCCCTTCTACTCCTACCTTATTAAAGACGTTGGAGGAACTGAATAATGTAGAGATCTGTAGCTTCTAGATCAGAGATCAGACAGACTGCCACTGAAGTATCACCTCTGCCACTGTCTAACCTGAACAGGAGCTTCTCTGGTACCAGGTTATTTACATATAAAAGGGTAATAGTACTACTAACCTTTCAGGCTGACTGAGGGAGGGAGGAGGGAATAAAATGAGAGTAAAATTCAGAAAACAAGCCAGCATGTAGTAAGCACTCAATGAGTAATAGTAATTATTACAATTCTCTCCTCTTCTCTCTTAGAGTTCCTCCCTGTCCCTCTCCTCCCTCCTTCCTCTCCTTGTAGGCATGTTTACCCAGCTTCTGCCTTAGGCTTGCAAGCAACTTCTAGGAATACCTGCTGTCTTCACAGGCAGCCCCTCTGCAGAGGGAGCCTATGGGCTCTCATTCAAGACTTTTATCAGCTTTCCCACCACAGGCTTTTGTCAGCTTCAAACACTACCCAAGGGGTTGTGCTTATTTAAAAGTCCTTCCTTTAAACCACTAGCTGAAGTTTGTTTTCTACTTGTAGTATTTTCTTAAACTAACTTAGTGTAAAATACATTCAGATAATAAGATGTCGAAAATTAGAAAGCCTTAAAATGTGTTCTGGTTGTTGCTGAATTTTGTATTTATTTGTTTTTATTTTTTGTTTGGAAATTAACACTTACAGAAAAGTTTCAATAACAATATTACACAGAACGCTTTATCCATTTTAGTCAAATCACCTATTGGTACAATTCTGTAGTATTTGCTTTGTCCTTAGTCTCTCTTTGTGAATGTGAGTACACACACACACACACACTCTATGATCTTAATGTTTATATCCCTATAAAATTCATATGTTGAAATTCTAATCCCCAAGGCGATGATATTAGGTGATAGAATCTGGATAGTGATGAGGTCATGAGAGCAGACCCCTCGTGAATGGGATTAGCACCCAATAAAGGAGGCCTCAGAAAGCTGCTTTACCTTTTGCCCCATGTGTGGTTACTGTGTGATGAGTCTCACTGGACACTGAATCTGCCAGTACCATGAACTTGTACTTTCCAGTCTCTAGAACTGTGAGAAAAAAAAAAGGGTTTCTTGTTTATAAGTTACTCAATTTATATAGCAGTCTAAATGTACTAGGACTCTATGTCGTGATTGATTTATATAGATATACACATACATACATATATTTGCATATTTTCACACAGCTATAGGTATATATGCATTTGTATTTATATATATACCATATTATGTATAAAAAATAGGTAAATACTTTTTCTACATCATTTAAAAGTTGCATACACCATGCTTCTCTACTTCTAACTGCTTTAGTTGCACATTTCCTAAGAATACGTGTACATTCTGACATACAATTAGAAAATGTGCTAGAATTATTTATCATTGAATCAGTCCTTTAATCTAGTGTCTTTATTTTGATTTTCTTAAGTGAGACAACAATGTTTCTTCCTAGCCTCCTTCTTTCTTCCACAACAGATCCCAGTCTAGTATTTTTGTGCTGTCTCAGTTGTCCAATCTTGTCAGACTTTTTCATCTGGAACATTTTCATAGCTTGAAAGTCTTCACTTTCACAGCGATGCTTCCTTCTTCCACAGCAGGCCTCAAACATGCAGACTGCATATTCAAGAACAATGTCTCCTCAATCTCTCCTCAAATTTAAGACAAAAAGAAAAAAAAAAAAAAAGCAGTAATGCTCAGTAGTGTTTGATCTGCCTTATTCCTCAAAAAAAAAAAAAAAAAGGAGACAATTCAAACTATGCAATTTCAATTCTATTCAGAAAGAAATCCCAAATTCCTCAATAATATTCTTTTGTCTCCCAGAGAGAAGGATAATGACCACATTGGGTGGAATTTGTGAACCTACTGAAGCTCATTAGGGATGGCATCATTTAGCAGATTCCTTTAAATGATTAAGGCTTTAGAGAACACTTATCTGCCATTCATTATTCTTCACAGGGTCTTTTAGGCGTTTTTGGAAGTATGGTGTCCATGTCCCTTTAAGTATCCATTTATCTTCCAGCTGGAAAAATCAGAGGCACACTTAAAGAACTGAATGGTGAATGACAAAGGAAAATTCAACTGCCAAAGAAATCAAAGATACTGAACAGTCAGTAGCACCCTTTTGTTTTCTAGGTACTAATGAGAGAGTCTAAATAACTAATGAATAGCTGCCTTGTCTTTTACTGGAGGAAAGGCTTCTGATGAGAACTGCTAAGCATGGGTTCTCCCTTTTAACATACAGATTTTTTTCTCACGCCCTCCTCCTCTCTGTAGGTATACAAAGCTAGTCTTGAAAATCTGCCCTGAGGCCTTGAAGTAGCAGCCTGTATACCCCTCTGTGTGGCAACCTGGGGATCCTCACCCACAGGCCTCTCATGATTGCTCTGGAGTTCATTCTCTGAGTGGGCACCTTTTCATGAAGACTTGCCCAAATTAAAAAAATAAACAAACAAAAAAACAACAGCAAAAACATACTTGCCTAATGATTCTACATAGCAATTTGTACAAAAGCTTCTGAGAAAGAGCTAACGACTGAAAAATGTGTGTGTAAACTTGAAAGGGACCGTATAACACAGAACACTTTCTCAGTTCCATCCAGGGTGCAAGCAATGATTTACAGAGTTCTGTCAAAAGTGATATTTTTCCATGACCTATGATGTTGGACTGTCCTGACCACACCCAGAAAGTTTAAGGGAAATGCCATCCCTGATGTGTGGCCTCCAGTTGGAAAAATGTGCTCTTTTCCCATGATCTGAGGGTAATAGCAAACACGTATTAAAAACTAACCTATAGGAGTCACTATTCTAAGGGCATTTTTCAGAGATTATCTCCTTCAGAGCTTGCAGCAACCTTTAAAATAGAATTTTATTATCACAATTTTAGAGATGAGAAAACTAAGACACAAAGTAGTTGAGAAACTTGCCCAAATTCACACAGCAATTAAATTTAATGTCTCTAATACTTTCCAGGGACAGTTAAACTGAATAGTGGCTGAGCTCTAATGAAAAAAAAAAAAAAAGAACAAACAAAACAGCAATAAAAATAACTGCTATTGTTTCATTGGAAGGGTCAGCACTGTTCCTGAGTTGAGTGTGGCAGGTAATCAGGTCCATGTGATTCGATTTATCTGGGCAGTGGACTTTGGGAGCCAATGAACTTACAAGAGGTGAGAATAAAAAGAGCAAACCCAACAGTATTTTGAACAAAACTTTAGTAAGTAGTTTTATGTATAGACAAAGGTGGATGGGGGTGGGAGGGGAGGAAAGGGAGATAGAAACTAAGTATTCAGGGAAAGAGTGAAGATTCTTTTCTTTTCCAAGCAAATTGCTACCAAGTCAGATTTCTCACATATTAAATGAGACTAAAAGTCATGCCATATAAGTTTGAGGAGACACAAAAAAATTGGTATTGCATCTAGAGCCCTTAAACAATACCTGACACATAGCAAGTATTGAATAAATGTTGACTAGTCATCATCGTCATCAGCAGCATCACCACTACCACCACCTAACAGGAGTGAACAAATTGGCCATTCTACCACTTACTTTTTACATCAATACATATAAGCATGACCTCGGTATTTAGAAATTTTGTCACTTTGCTTTTAGAAGGCTGACGAGGTCTTAACTTCATAATACCATTGCCTATGGATGTCTGACCACATGTTTTGGCTATTTACACACATATTTGCATATGTTGGTCTATTTACATACAATTTAAGCTATTGAACTTGTAATTTTTCCACAAGATCACTAATTCTCTCAACCTACCATTCAGAAAAAACAAAAACAAAAACAAAACACAAAAGCCTAAAAATCTAGTAAGAAAACTTCCCTCGTATGATATAAAATATTTCTTATATCCATGCCGTACTATATAAATGGTGTTTCCCTTCAGTAAATAGTACCTATTAACTGTGGACACCATATTTACATGACTTGGTAAACAATGGATTATTCTGAGGACCTGATTTAGTAAATATTGTGGTCTGTGGGATTTCAGTACAAAATTACAACAGTAAACTAAAAAGGGAATCACTACAGCTTTTATTTAAATTTCAAGGAGAGGGACTTAAAAGTCCTTTGGCAGTATACTTGATGAAGTTTCAAAAAATGGAAAATCATTTTTAAATGATATTTAAGGAAAGTAAAACTACTTGGCACGGTTTACTGTTTTTAAAACAGATTTAAACTAAGTAAGAGGAAAATCGAGTTAGAGATTCCAGGCAAGAACTGACCACAAATTTAATTTTATATTAGTGATTAAAAATAATAAGATTATTTATCCAATCATAGTAACACTTACCTTTTAGGCAAAATATTAATTGAAATGCATCACTAAGTTATACAGAATGAACTAAAATTATATGCCTATTTGAAACCAAACATTTTTAAAGTTATCTAGCATCAATTGCTTTTTTCGAAAAAGTTCAGATAAAAATTTGGAAGATACTTGCTTTCAAGCAAGTCAAGACTTCAGACCAGGGGACAGTCTTGAATAATTATATAAACTATAATCACAATGGACAGCTTTAAAGAGAAGTAGTAAACACACAGATACATAACCATGTCATTTTCTCCAAGGTACTTGTGAGAAATAAAGAAAGCCCATATGGGTTCAGGCATATACACTTGTGTGCATTTACAAGCTCAGAAACTGTATCTGTGGGGAAGAGATTTAGGATGTGCATCTCCCTGGGGTTTATTCATGAAAACTCTCAAGAAATTTCAAAGAGATCTCTTCTCAGATAACTTTCTTAGTTGTTTAAAGTTGATAAGAGACCTGTTCTTTTCAGAATATGAATTTGCAATTGCTGTGAAAAGTTGTTCTATTTACTTCTATATATTACTATAAAGAGGGAGAGAAAAAACCTATAATCTGCTGAAAGGACACTATCAGGATATGATTACTAAATGACCCCCTCAGCATTTTCCATTTCCCAACACATCATTACATTGAGCAGCATTTTAGGGTAATTGTCAGATACATATAAAGCCTCTCAAAGTCTCCTTGCAGAATTAAGAGCAAAATACTACCTGTGGTCAATCACCCCACCCATCATTTTCCAGCGTAATCATGGGTAGCATGTCTCAGAGCCACAAGGGCAGCTCCTGGACCACAGACGCGCTGGGATGAGTATTCACCTACGATTCTGAATTGACATTGACTTAGGGAAGGCTTTTCATTCTGATTATTAAGATTGTTCATAGAAAGTGCTAAATCTCATGGAAAATGAGAAGGGACAAAGGAAGCATCTCCTGGATATGAAGAGGAATAAACTACTCTGTACTCTGGCCTATTTGTGTAGCAAAATGTCACCTTTATCTGACTTGAACAAGCCACCAGAAAAGAAGTCACCAGGTTGCAGATAGTGCTTCCCTTCCTCTGCTGCTTTCTTGGAGGGCATCAGTCAGGAGTAAGTCAGCAACCCCAGCTATACTCTATGCGACAGGAGCTGCAGGAAGTGCATGTCTACCAAGGCTAGAAATCAGAAGGGACTTCCTTCACATATAAGCATCCAAGAGACATCTTTTTGCACATTTGTGACAACTAGGTCTTCCTACGGGAGAGTACTAAGCATGGTGGAGTTTTCACCAATCTTGTAGAAACAAAGTAGTGACCCAGAAAAAATAATTTAATGTGGTCAGTGGATCTGATGGTCCCAATACATAGTACATGGAAACACATGTCTGCTTTAGTATAACCTACAAAGAGAGAAAGAATACAAAGAAATTGGCATATGCCATCAGACTGATCACTTTCATGAAAGCAATATTTGACCAACATGTGAGTAAACAAAAACACATTTCTCTATTTGTAATCTCATTATCACTGTTGAGCAGTTGGTGATTATCTAATAACATGATTTCTTGTCTTTATGAGTTACTTTGTTTAAATGGAAACTCAGTTGTTTTTGTTATTCACTATCCTTTCATAGTGACCTAAACAAATTCAGTGGAAATTCATCCCAAGTCCTTTCATGTATTCAAAGTATATTTACAAATCTTTCTTAAAATCTGAGAAAATTTTACAGTGCAAAAGAAACCTCTGCAGGCTGAGAATCTCTAAAATCATTCCACGATAATACAACCGCTCAGCAAGGCAGCTGGCTCTTAAACCGGCCAGCTCTGAGTAGTCTCCAAATAAAATATGATGTGATCCTATGAAAAGATGTAGAATTCTTGTTAGTAAGATACAATTTCCTCCAGCCTCAAAATCCCTTAAAATGTCAGGGTTGGTGGTGCCCGTGCTTCCCATGGCACATAAGGGAAAATGTGTTTCCATGAATTTTAGTTTGCTGCCTTTCATATATGTTTGCTTCTAGCTATTTTCAGAAAGGAGGGGCAAAAACTGTCTTATTCCAATGTTATGAAGATATAATTTTAAATTAAGCTTCTAAACTTTGGACCATCAGAAATACTCTTATCATATAGTTTAAGGAATAAAAATCATTTGAGAAGCCACGATCATTGTCCTCTCCCATTTGAAAGGGCAGGAAAGATGGATATTTTCTGTCATTGATGCGAGGGACTTGCACAAATGTCAACTGGTCAGAGTTATAGGAAGAGAGATCTGATCCCATGTTGATATGCAGAGGTTGATTTACAGTGATGCACATTGTGATCTAATGTTCCTTCAATAAAATTAATTTAAAGAATAAATAATATTATAAATAAATATAATGAAATAAACGATAGTTAAAATTGTCTGAAAGGAAAGTGAGTTTTTTCTGGAGGTGCTAAGTCCCTCTGTATGAATGTGTGTGGTGTACGGTGAGGTATAAATGAAAACAAAAAGTTGGGATAAAGACAAGGCAGAAGTTGTATTTGTACATTTATCCATTCATCTAGCTTTTCTTAAGAACCTGCTATGGACCACTCACCACTTAGACAAAATGTCTGGTGATGATTTTCCTCGAAAAACACATACTAGGAATTTGAATGAATATTTTATCTTTCTACAATTGCTATGGCAATATACCCCAAATAGTGATAGACAATTTATAGTTCAAATTATTTATTTTAAACCCCATTAGGACCCATGAAGGTTGAATTTAATTGAGTAGAAACTTGTATATGTTTGATAAGGGTTTTTCATCTTCTTGTCTCTTCCTCTGACTCTCTCCTTTTATCCTTCCCTCTCACATTCTACTTTTGCACTGAAGAATCAATCACATTATAACAAATATGTAGTATTTAATAAAAATTCACCAATAGTGTTTATATTATAAATATACATAGATAAATTATAATTTACAACTGTCTTTGCTTTATTGTGTTCATAAAATAAGATTCTCTTTCAAAATTTGGTGATTACTCCTTTAAAATCAAAGAACACAAATTTTCTTAGTCTTAAAGATACTTTTAAACAGCAGATTAAAAAGTAAAATAATGAAAGCAGATATTTCATGCCTCCATTTTTTGTTATATTTGACTTAAAATTTATTTGTCTTTACTTGAATGTAAAACTGGAAATCATAAAATACTTGGAAGAAAACATAGATAATATGTTCCATAATAATGATCTTTGAGCAGGCTTTTAGGGACTCAACTCCAGGGGCAAGAGAAACAAAAAAAATATAAACAAATGGGACTGTATCAAATAAAATAAAATAAAAAACTTCTGCACAGTTAAAGAAATCATAAGTAAAACAAAAAAATATATACCACTGACTGTGAGAAAATATTAGCACATAATACATGTGACAAGGGCTTAATATACAAAATATATGAATAACAGATTAACTCAACAACAGAAAAACAAACAACCCAATCAAAAATTGGGCAGAAAATATGAATAAACATTTTCCAAAGAAGACATGTAGATAGCCAACAGGCACATGAAAAAAAATGTTCCTTCTCTCTTGTTGAAATGTGAATCAAAATAACAATGAGTTCTCACCTCATACTTGTGAGAAGGACTATTAAACAAAAGACTGGAAATGACAGAAATTGGTGAAGATGTGGAGAAAAGGGAACACTTTTATACTGTTGCTGTAAGTATAAACTGGTGCAAATATTGTAGAACTGTTTGTGGATTCCCCCAAAAGTTAAGAATCGAAATTCCATATAATCTCATTATTTCATTTCTGGGTATTTACCCACCAAAAACAAAAACACTAATATGCAAAGAGATATGCATTCCATATTTATTTGTTATTTTCATTTCAGTAACTTTTATTTTGCCCATTAAAATAAACCCCTATGTGTAGGATCCCCACATGTGCAGTTTCCCCATGCCTCAGATTCATATCTACACACTCCGCCCTCCACCAAATCACCAAGTGTTCTTCACCATTGACCATTGGGCTCCACTGCTAATTGTTCCCCACTCCCATTCCCAATTGGTAACCTTAGTTCTATTGCAAGTGTTCAAGTGTTGATTTTACTTCATCTGTTCCTTTGTTTTGTCTATTCATGTTCCACATAAGAGTGGGGTCATCAGTATCTGACTTTCTTCTTTTGACTTATTTCACTAAGCATAATCTCCTCTAGATCTACTCATTTTTATTCAAATGACATGATTTCATCTCTTCTAAGGGCTGTGCAGTACTCCATCATGCATATGTACCTTATCCTCTTTATCCATTCATCTGATTTGGGGCATTCAGGTAGTTTCCAGTTCTTAGCTACTAGGAATACAGCTGCAGTAAACATAGGGGTGCATAAATCTTTGCAAACTAAGATTTTGTAACTGTTGGGTAAACACACAGAAGTGGGATGATGGGATTACATGGGATTTCCATCTTCAACTTTCTGAGGACTCTCCATACTGTTTTCCAAAGGGTTACACCAACTTACTCCCACCAACAGTGTAAAAGTGCTCCCTTTTCTGTACATCCTTGCCAACCTTTGTTCTTTCAAGACTTTTGAATATTAACCAGTCTCTCAGATGTAAAGTGGTATCTCATTGTTGATTTCTTTCTCCATTGTAGGCTTTTGGCTCCTTTGCTATAGATTAACTGACAGTGAGGTGGTCAGTTTCTGGTGATTAGATTCTGTTCCACTGGTCTGTGCCTCTGTTATTATTATAATACCATACTATTTTGATCACTATCACTTTGTAGTATAGCTCAAACTCTGGGAATGTAATCCCTCCAGATTTGTTCTTTTTTCCCACAACTGCTTTGACTCTTTGAGGTCTTTTGTTGTTCCATATGAAATTTAAGATTTTTTGTTCTATTTCTTGGAAATAAGCCCACGGGATTTTAATGGGGATTACATTAAATCTGTGTATTGCTTTAGGTAAAAATGAACATTTTAATGGTGTGAATTCTTCCCAACCATGAGCAGCAGATGTCTTTCCATCTTGTTGAATCTTCCTCTATTTCTGTTATAAAGGACTTATAATTTACATTGTGCAGGTCTTTCACTTTCTTTGTTAATTATATTCCAAGATATTTGATTCTTTTTACTTCTGTTTCAAACAGTGTGGTTTTCTTGATTTCATTTTCTTCTAGTGTGTTGTTTGCATATAAGAATATGATGGATTTTGTGCATTGACTTTGTAACCTGCCACTTTACTGTATTCGTTGATTAGTATTAGTAGTTTTTTGACAGAGTTTTCAGGGTTTTTAATATATATAAAATCATGCTGTCTGAAAATAATGATAGTTTTACTCCCCGCTTTCCAGTTTGGATTCTTTTTATCTCTTTTTCTTGCCTAGTTGCTCTGGCTAAGACCTCCATTTCTATGTTAAATCATGGTGAGAGTGGACAGCCTTGGTTTTTTCACTATTGAGGCTGACTATACATTTGCCATATATGGCCTTTATAATGCTAAGGAATAATGCTAGTACCATTTTATGCAGGGTTTTTTTAACATAAATGGGTGTTGAATCTTTTCAAAAGTTTTCTCTACATCTATTGATAGTATTATTTGGTTTTTCTCCTTGCCTCTTACTGATATGGTGTATTACATAAATAGATTTACATATGTCAATTGCATGTCCATCCTTACATCCCTGGCATAAATCCCACTTGGTCGCAATGGATGATGTTTTGATGCATTGCCAGATTTGGTTTACTATTTTGTTGAGAAATTTTGCATCTATATTCATTAGCAATATTGGTCTGTGATTTTCTTGATGATGTCTCTATCAGCTTTTGGTTTCAGTGTGATGTTAGCCTCATAGAAAGTATTTGGGAGTGTTTCCTGTTCTTCAGTATTTTGGAAGAGTTTGAGAACATGAAGAAATTCTTCTCTGATTGTTTGGTAAAAACTCATTGAAAAGCCATCCGGTCTCAAGAGACTTTTGATTTCCTCTTAAATTTCTTTGCTTGTGATCGTTCTGTTCACACTTTCTGATTCTTCCAGGTTAACTCTTGGTAGATTGTATTTTTCTAGAAATTTCTCCATGTCCTTGAGGATACTTTGTTGGCATAAAGCTGTTCATAGTAGTCTTTTAGGATGTTTTGTATTTCTATGGTGTCTGCTGTCACTTCTCCCCGTTCATTTTTTATTAGTTATGAGAGTTTTCTCTCTTTTCTTCTTTGTGAGTCTAGACAATGGTTTGTCAATTCTGCTTATTTTTTTCAAAGAATCAACTATTGGGTTCATTGACCCTATGGATTGTCTTTTTGTTTTCCATTTCAGTTATTTCTGATCTAATTTTATTTCCTTTTGTATACTGATGTTTGGCTTTAATAATTCTTTTTCTGGTTCTTTTAAATGTAGAGTTAGATTGTTTATGTGCATTTTTTTCTTGTTTCTTGAGGTAGGCCTCGATTGCAATGTCCAGTATTACTGTCACTGCATTCTATAGATTCTGGTTGTTCATGTCTTAATTCTCATTTGTCTCAGTATTTTTACGTACCTCTGATTTCCTTTTATGCAAGTCATTCAGAAGCATATTGTTTAACTTCCAATTAATTTGGAGTCTTCCAACTTTCTTTTTGTGCTTGATTTCTAGTTTTAAGCCACTGTGGTAAGAGAAAATGCTTGGTATGATTTCAATCTTTGTAAATTTATTGAGACATGTTTTGTGACCAATATAAGTTCATTCCTTGAGCATATTCCATGTGCAGTTGAGAAGAAAGTGAAAGCTGTTGTCATTGAATGAAGTGTTCAGTGTATGTTTATTAGACCTAACTGTGCCAAATTTTCATTTAAAGCTTCTGTTTCCATGTTAAATTTCTACCTGGTTGATCTATCTCTTGTTGTAATTGGGGTGTTTAAGCATCCTACTATGATTGTGTTGTTGATGTCTCTCATCAGTTCTAGTAATACTTGTTTAATATATTGTGATGCTCCTTTATTTGATGTACATATGTTGATGAGCATTATGTCTTCTTGCTGGATTGACCCCTTAATCATTGTAGAATGTCCATCACTGTCTTTTATATGCTTTTTAGTTGGCTGTCGGTCTTATCCGATGTAAGTATGGTTGTTCCTGTTTGTTTGTTTTATAGTTGCCATTAGACAGCAGGAATGTCTTCCCACCACTGACTTTGAGTCTTTGTTTTTCTTCTGAAAGAAGGTGAATTTCCTAAATGCAGCAGAAGGTTGAGTTATGCTTTCTTATCCATTTGGCAAGTCTACAATGCTTGACTGGTAAGTTCAGTCTATTGATGTTTAGAGTGATTACTGATTTGTAGTTATATATTTTCATTTTGCAATTTGTCTTCTCTGTGTTGTTTCAGTGTCTTTGTTCTTCTCTTTCTCTTCCTAAATGGGTTGGTTGTAGTTATGTTTTAACTGATTTCCCTTTTTGTTTTTTCTTTGCTTTTTTTCCTGGAGATGTATTTTTGAGGTTAATATTGAAGTTAGTGTTAGCAATTCTATGTTCATTTCCTGTTTTTATCTGAAAGCAGATTAGATTTCCCCTCATTATAATCATCCACATTTTTGTTCTCTTCCTCCTCACTTTTTATATTTACTGTATTACTGTTTTTATGTGAGTTTTCATTATACTTATAAAGTGTCCTTTAGTATTTTTTGTAAAGTTGGTTTTGTGGTGATAAATTTTTTAACTTTCGTTTATTGGAAAAGCTTTTCATCATTCCTTCAGTTCTCAATGATCTCTTAGGTTAAAAATCCTTTTCTTTCAGCACTTTGAATATATTATGCCATTCCCTTCTGGCCTGTAGAGTTTCAGCTGAGAAATCTGCTGACAATCTTATAGGGATTCCTTTGTATGTGATTAATTTTTCTCTGGCTGCCTTTCAGATTCTTTATCTTGTATTTTTGACATTTTTATGACAATGTGTCTAGGTGTAGGTCTGCTTGGATTTCTTTTATTAGGAACTCTTTAAGCTTCCTTGGTCTAGAGGCTTGCTTCATTCTTTAGGTGAAGGAATTTTTGAGCTATTATTTCTTCAAATACAGTTTCTTTCCCTTTTTATCTCTCTTCTCATTTTGGATACCCTATGATGAAAATGTTGTTTCTTTTGTTATTATCCTATAGGTCTCAAATGCTGTCTTCATCTTTTTTCTTTCTTTCTTTTTTTTTTTTTTTTTTTTTTTTTTTTTTTTTTTTTTTTTTTTTTTTTTTTTTTTTTTTTTTTTTTTTTTTTTTTTTTTTTTTTTTTTTTTTTTTTTTTTTTTTTTTTTTTTTTTTTTTTTTTTTTTTTTTTTTTTTTTTTTTTTTTTTTTTTTTTTTTTTTTTTTTTT